>JAODJU010000001.1:4873049-4887934 GCA_026776725.1 Gnathonemus echidnorhynchus
GGGGGGGGGGGGGGGGGGGGGGGGACTTGCTCCCATCTTTCACGCCCTCTCCCTTCTGTTCCCCACCTGGGTTACCGCCAACCCCTTTCCTCCTACATGCCCCCCACCGACTCTTTTTCACGGTGAGAGACGCTGACTGGTGCTGGTGAGAAACACATGGCGTGGTTCCGTGCGTCTTGCTTGACCCAGAAAAGACGCCGACCGAGCTTGAAGGTGTGACCCATCAGCCTGAGTCTCACCTCTTCTACAACTTTAGCGAAATGCTGAAGCACGCTGATGACTTCCTCGTCGCCCTTCCCCAGGGCAAAATTCTACAAAAGAAAAGGTATTAATAAATAAAAGTGGTAATAAAAGAGTCTGCATCAATAAATATTTTGTCATGTCTTAAATTAGGAAAATAAAACAACAGCTGATTCCATGAATGCTGTTCTCAGACTGAAGAATCCACCACACCCTCCAGCAAACAGGCCAAACGGCTCATTAACGTTCACGGTGCGTAAATGGGGGGTGTGTGTCTTTTTTTTTGTAAACACGCCTTTGAGATCCTGAGATATCGAACGTCTCAGTCACATAAGTGACCAAAATCCGGTCATGGTCTGCTGACTGTATTCATCTCAAGGCGGTTCAGTTTTCGAACGCTTTTGGGCAGGTGATGCTATATGAGAGCCGCCACTGTCTCTGTCCCTGAAATGTTTCACACGCTACAGGGTTTTTTTCCACTCCTTGTCTTCAGACAGTTTGAGGACCACAAACTGTTCTGCAGCAGAAGTCAGTATTAACACCTAACCTGCCACTCCGCCTTCGCCCATCCTCTCGCTGTGGCTTAATATACGTTGCGGCGTGACATCGAACTCCTTTGCCGAAACTCACCTGCTTCTCGTACTCCAGTAGCTGCTTGGAGAGCTGCTCTGTGGCCAGGCCCATCTCATTCTAAGGAGCACAGCAAATCAGCCATGATCAGCAGGGGTGCCGCTGGAGATTCTGGGCCCCTGACCCAGACCAATCCAGTCATGTTCCAAATATTTTGGGGCCAACAGTTCCCTCGTCTATGGCACCTCTGACAGCCCGCAATGAGCACCAAGCTTAGATCCTGCTTCCTTACCCCATTACCAAGAGCTGCGGTGCAGTGGTGGCCTAATGGTTAGGGAGGTGCACTTATAATTGAAAGATTACTGGTTCAAATCCCCGACCATCAAGGTACCGTCCCCAAGCACTGCTCCCCATATGGGTTAGGACACATTTTGTTGTTGTGGTCACTGATCCCCAAATTCTAATCCCCATGCTAAATAATAAAAAGATACTACTAATAAATATTTAACAGTTGAGACTGTCATAATCAGAAGTGTCCCCCCCCACCCCCAGGTGTGGGAGTTTCATACCTGGGCTCCATACACCCTCTGCATGGACTGCAGCAGCTGATTGGTGTAATCTGTGAGTGTCCCAGCATCCTCTTCAAACACACTGAGCAAAGAGCGGGTCTGCAAAAGCAAACAGCGCAACAAACGGCTAGAATGGAACACGCCACGTGTTCACCCTGTCGTCCCGTGTGCACGCCCTAGGACAACACTGATCAGGTGTTATGGGGGTTTTTGGGCACGATCACTAGGAAGATGGCACACATGCCTGGGTATTCTGTGCAGGACGCCCATCTTCCAGGTACAACACCTCTAACCAATCCTGTGAAGTCCAACACTCTGCTCTTCTCTCGTCTGTGACAGAAGCGTAACTACTACTTACACGAAGAGCAAAACACGGTCATGAGTCTCAGCTCACTGCTTCGTCGGCACTGGCCAGAGGAGGTCATGTGACACCCCTCCCAGCATGCGTCAACATTCCTGCCGTATACAACACCCTCCCCTGCAAAGTGGGAGGTTCACATTTGCCCATATTTTCAAAAAGCACGTGTAAACAGCAGACGACTTTCCAGCAAACTACAGATGTCAAATCCTCTAAATGAAACCTGGGATTATGATGTTTATTATTTTACTTGTTCAGAAATGGTATGCCGTACAAAAGCTTAAGATGTCTACGCCTGCTCTGCAACTTCACATCACCATCCAATAATATTCATGCTTTCTCAACAGATGTTTACCCAATCAGGGTCACTGTAACACAGAAGCAGTCACAGTCTGGTTCCCTCATAATCATGCTGACAGAATGTCTTCTTATACAATTACACACTCGGGATGACTGTGAATCACCTGTTTGCCTGAACAGTGTGGGAGGAAACTGGAGTAAATGAAGAAGGAGCCTGGGTTGTATTCAAACCAATGACCCAGTTTTTGCATCCAAAGATATCCAATCATCTTCCACCTACTCATCACGGGGGCAGAGATGGAGGGGGGGCTGGAGCCTACCGGAGGCATCACAGGGCACAAGGCACCCAGGACCCGGTGCCAGTCTATCACAGGGCACAGAAATGCCAATTCATGCACACATACTGCACAATCATCCGTGTGTTTTTGGATAAACATACGTATCTATTGGAAATATATAGAAACCAACTGCACGTTCAGAAAATCTCTACGCCAATCTGAATAAAGTCTATTAATTTTAAGGAATGTACACAAATGTATATCTGTACAATTACTGACCATGAACAACGGTAATAGATCTGATTCCCACAGAAAGAACAAAGTGTGAACGGGATCGAACTGCCTGCGCTCGTACTTTAGATGGGGGGAAAGTTCCGTATTAAAAACACTTCCCGAAACCTTCAATCCCGATTATTTGCATTAACCAGCAGCAGTGGCATACAATTAAACTTAGGCGGTGACAAAATTCACGGTGTTACATTAACGTGCATATCACGAAAAGCATAAGAAAAGTAACAGCCAAAGGCTGTTTTTTGAAAGATGGTGTTTATGGTCACGACCAGCTTGTGATTTATTATCATTATTTTAATTTATACATGGAGATGGGCAGAGTATGGGGTAAAGGAGTGGGAATGCAAGTACCGCGATCTGCCCCAGAAACAGCGCAGTCCGACAGATCAAAACTTAAAGTGTAGAGAGAATTAAGCATCCTTCTGAAAGGCTGTGGTGGTCTTCAAGCAGAAGATGTGTCATGGCGATCTTAAGATTGCTCATTTTTACGGATTCCTGCACATCGGAGCCGTTTCCCACCGCGGGCCCGATGAGGCTAGTTCTACCGTGCAAATACACACGATAGGATTAAGCTGTCGCTTTCCGACTCCAGAATCCAGGTTTCAGCGGTGGCTTTGCTATTAATTTTATACATCAGGTATAGGATGACATAATGCAATATTTTCGATCTATTCCTTGTAATCGTTTTTTTTTTTTTTTTTTTTTTTTTTTTTACTCGGCCACGGGGATTCATTTATTTCAACGGGGAAACGCGTCATTAATTGGATAAAACCGGGGCTGCATTTCTTGCAATGCTACGTAACACCGGCGTTATTTAGTTATTTCGTATAACTTAGAGCTGCTAAAATACCTTTATAGACGCTGGGCAGAGATCAGCGTCAGGACTGGGTGCTGGCCATGGTGATTCCATTAGGATATAAAAGTTTACACTCAGGCCATTTTGCCGCAGGCAGATTTCTAAATTTATTAGAAATAAACTTGAAAAGGTTACCTGCGGACTGTCCTGCAGAGCCTCCTCCAGAAGCAATTTGTGGACGGCCGGCATCTTGTTCACGGGGCAGGGAACAATGTTGAATTATTCAGGATATGGACTATGTTTCCCATGAAGCCGTGTGTTGCAATGGGTGACACGTAGCGTTAGCAGACTATCATTACAACTGCACGGAAAGCAGATCTCGAAAGGAATCCTCCAGCCCAGACTACAAATGCAATTCACCTTTTCCACATACGGGATATTGCATGGATGGATCCTCTCTCCCAGTCTCTCGGCATTGCATAAGTTTCCTGCAGTTGCAATGGATTTAATAAAAACATGGCGTTGAGTATGTTTATTAACCCTAATAAACAATTTCAAACCAAGAGACCTCCAAAGAACGCGCACGTGTGCTGTCTTTAAATATTTGACACAACATGTAACTACAGCCAGTAAAAATGAATCACTTACACAGAAAGTTAAATACTGTACACATGGTTCATATTTCCCTCGCCAAACGTATCTTGTCTGCTCTGAGACTTGGGCGATTATGCTTTTCGATTATTTCAGCTTATGCAGCAATTTCGCCCCCTAGTGTGTAAATTGAAGATACAGTAATTCATTTGTAATCTCTACATGACCAGCTACACGTAGCACGCTTTTAATGTCCATTCATGATGCCCAGTCAATAAATTGAATGGAAGGTTTCAAATAATTTAAATTACAATGTATTACAGTTTTAAAAGCGTAAATTTTAGCAGTACGTCAGCATAATTCAGCGTTTTAGTCATTTGAAATATCTTTGAAACAGAATAGTTTCCTCTGCTCCAGAAGTAAAAACTCAATAAAGCAGATTAATACAATAAGAAGGCTGTGATGACTGTTGATACTTTGTTGTAGCACACATTTCTGCATATCTTGCTCACACATTTAAATGTTACATTTACAAAACACAACACTGTCATGTTTACAACAAGGCACCTGGTACAAATGAGATTTTAAAAGCATTCTTTGAAAACATGAAAGGTTTATAATTTGGCACAGGTGGACAGATACAGTACAGTAGCAAATCCAGTAGAGTTGAGTTAATGTCCTCCAAGCTGAGTGTGCTTAGGGATGTGGAGACACGAGATAGTAAATCGCACCCCAACATAATTATGATGACCTCCGACGACCGCTATAGAAGTGTTGAGAACGATCCCTTTTTGAGGAAGATTTTTGAAAAGGACAGAGAACGGCTTGTTGTTAGAGCAGACAGGTGTGTTAGGTTGGGGAGTTTGTTAGTTGGGCTTTAGCTAATCACATGACAGATGTGTGGAGGCAAATTTGGGATCTTGGGAGTGGCCAAGGGTGTAGATTTGGCTATGGAGGGCACATGTCCCTAGCAGTATTTGTAGGAGAACCATGGCTGATTTGATTTGGGGCTGATTTGACCCCTACTGATGTTGAGACCAAACATACGCCCCCTTGGGGGAAGCTGATTACTGTTCCACTCCAGACGGCGCTCCGATTTACTCAGTGAGTGCCCTGCTAACCTCCATGGTGATGCAGCTACATTTTCAGCATGACTGGGAGGCCAAACGGGCAAAGCATATTTATACTGCCCATGGTTTGGCCAAATGCCATCGCTGGGGGACAGTTCCCTCTCTGTCACTTCATCTATGCTGTGTTTCTGTGACCCTTAACAGAAGGACATCAGAAATCTAATTAGCAGATCTGCTATGAATTTTTGTTATCGATAGCAGACTCCAGTGCTGCTGAATCCGAAACGGCTAAAAGGAGACGACCCCTTAAGTGAGAGATGTGTGGACTGGTACAGAGGTGCCCTGTAAATGCACCTCATCTTCCTTATAAAACTCCCTGCCAGCCACTGGCCGCGGATCACCCCGCCCCTACTCATTCCCCGTTGCCAGGGAAACTGTCAGGAGGGAGGAAAAGATTACGTATGAGAGGGCAGAGCATCTCTCCCTGTCTCTCTCTCTCTCTCTCTCTCTCTCTCTCACGCTCTCTCGCTCTATCGCTCTCTCTCTCTCTTGCTCTTGCTCTCTCGTTCATCCTCCCTTCTCTTCCCCTCTATAAGTGCTAAGCTCCATCCTTTCCCTTAAAACATTTCATCAGCACAGAGCACAGGTGAGCCAGGGACGCCAGCAGCTGGAAGACCAGCCAAACGGAAATATCTGGTGTCATCATCCCTCCCTCATTCCAACATTTCTGTCCATCTTTTCCCTCTCGTACCCTTCCTCCTTCTCCTCCTCCCTCTCTCTCTCTCTTTCCCTCTCCCCTCGTGCTCCTGAGGGTGGCATCGATGTGAGATGGGCTGTGGGAATTCCTCGGCCACCAACACCTCCGGAGGGGGTGAGTCCTTCTCTCCGCTTCCGCGTCCACCACTAGCGTGTGATCTCTGCACTCGTGTCAGTGACCGCACGCACGCGTGTGTGTTGTGTGACCTACAGAGACCTCACCTGTGTGGAGCTTTGGGGGTGCTCGCTCTCGATTGGCTGATCAGTGGCCCCGACCTTTCACTGTGGCTACGGGGGGGAAACTGGGGGTGCGTGGTAGACCAGGGAGCAGAAGAATGTGGTTATGTCTCAGTGGAAGTATTCATTTAGCTTCTGCTCTGCCACGGAGACATTTCTTATTAACCTGGGTAGGCCAGGGATCTCTCTGAAATCTTGTTCCTCTCAGTGCCGCATGTTGAGCACCAAGGTCCATCAGAATGAAGCAGAACAAGGTAGGCCTCTGGTAGCAGGCTGTCGTTTCTGTCCTGTTTCATTCTGGCCTCATGTTATTTTAGGGTTTTTGTGGTGGATGTTTAGCTCAACATTGTAGCACCATCCTGCAGCTGGATGTGACGCCTTCCTGGGAAGGTGCCCACCCTGCACAGCTGGATGTATTTTTAGCTTCCTGTTTACATAACTCTGAAAGACCGGAGAAGGTCAGAGCTCACCTTTACAGTACAGCAGAGAGGGTGGAGGCTCCTGTGACAGTCCTCATTGCACGTTGTCTGAAGGACGCAGGCCAATTATTTAAGGTCATCAACGAGAGCTCTTTAAGGAAGCTCGTCTCCGCATGGGCGAAATCAGCGAATGCCGATCAGTAAAGATCAGACGTGGCCTTGGTGTGAAAAGTGCCTTGAACATCTCCACTCAGACCCTGAGGTCCTGTTCAGAATTAGCGAAAAACAAGGTGATTAAACCGCAGAGGTGATCAGAACGTTACTGCTGTTTTATAAGGGCGACCCACTAATGAAGTGATACAGAGTAACACAGCAGAGCTCTGAGCTATTAAAGATATTATTATTAGTCCATCCATCCATCATCCACCCAACCATCTTTCTATCAGTCAATTAATCCATCCATCCATCATTCTGTCCATCATCCATCCAACCAGTCTTCTATCTGTTATTAATCCAACCATTCATCCATCTAATAATCTATCCATCAGTCAGTCCATCCATCCATCCATCCATCCATCTTCTAACCACTGACCCTGGTCAGGATAATACTACTTTCAATATTATTAACTTGCTGTGTAGATGCATTAATATGTACTGCCAGTAATACATGGTATTCTCTCTGTCTCCATGGAGTTCATCATCGGCCATTAGCTTGGATGGCTAAACTGGGACCTCCCTCTCATTTTAAACCAAGGCTCTTATGGTGATTCTGGGGTTGGTGCTATCATGGTGTGCGAGGTCATTCATGCTGTACACGCGCTGTACGATGTTTAGTGTATGTTACAGCGGATGACCAAGTGTGCGCTCTGGCAGCGTGGCTCAGGAGAGGACGCTGTTGGCCGTGTTTTTAACCAAGTGGCCCCCCACCCTACGGCACGGGCAGCCTGGGGGCCCTGCTGCTTACTCAGGGGGCTCGCATAAGGCACTGCCTGGCACCCTGGGGGGGGGGGGGGGCCTGTGGGAGTTGTTGCCAATTAACGTTGCTCCTTAGACACCGGCACTGTTCTCTCACGCGTGGCCGGGTGTTGTTTACACACTGGTGACAGCCACGGATGGTCGCACCTTCTGCCCGCTTCAGGACAGGGCTTAAGGTGAAGGTGAGCCAGCTGCCATTTGCAAAGCCCACCCAGGCGTGATGCTAGCCTGTGCTCACATTCCTGACCAATCGCTGTTCGCCTTGCAGGATTCCCATTGACCTGTCAGTGACAGGCCATCCTGGATGGAACATGCACCAGAATATTAGGATTCTGCCCAAAAATGCCCATACTCCATCGCACTCACATCTCCAAAGTTATCCAGGCTACGGGAGCCCTGATGAAGGACGGGTGTGGAGCATGAGTTTGCCTCCCCGCGTCTCGTGAAAGACGAACACAGTCTCCCACAGGGATAGTGCCTTCACAGAGACATAAAAGGCGGCCGCACTCACACGTGGAGACACTGAGACAGATAGGGGGCCGTCTATCACGATTAGTCACGGCCAGGTGGGCACGGTAGGCTACACATGGAGAGCCGTAGTGGAGGGTAAAGGGATGCAGACGGACAGAAGCCACCGGAATGTGTCCTTATTCCCAGGACCTTCAATCAGCCTCATAGCCGCTTGTGAAAATCTGTACTTACGGAGCATAGAACAAACAGCACATGACCCAAGCGAAATATGCTTAAAGCCTGGGCCAAAGGCTCCAGCGTGGGGGAGATCAATCACCCAACACCTTCCCGCTCTCCTTATTTCATGCGGCTCGATTAATACGTTCGTGTCCTTTATTAGGTGTATCTAGAACAGCGGATTAGCCTCAGGACTCACATTTTTCCTTGGTCATTAAGACATGACCCAATTTTTAATTTTTTTTTGGGGGGGGCGTCATTAGTTATAAAAATTGTCGACAAAATATTCCCACGACTTACTTTTAGGTCTCAGCCCAATAGCTGAGAAACACCTGATCTGGATAAACATGCTCTATGCTGGTGTTTCCCAACCCAGTCCTCGGGGAAGCCCGGTCAGTCCACGTTTTTGCTCCCTCCCAGCTCCCAGCCAATCAGGAACACCGAATACCTGGTACAGGCGCACTGGGAGCGGAGAGGAAGCAAAAACGTGGACCGTCAGGGGTTCCCCGAGGATTGGGTTGGGAAACCCTGCTCTATGCTGTATGAGAACATATGGACATATGCCTTCTGCTGTGTTACACTAAGATTAAAATGCCATCTCATGGTATCTCTCTCCACAGGTCCCGCCGAAGCTTCCAAAGACATGTAAGTGTTGTAATCATCTGAAGGGTGCTGGGCGAGCCTCACCAGCCCTACAGGAAGGGAGGCGAGCCCCCCACTAGCTACCTACCTTGCCAGTGTAGCTCGATAACAATCCTGTTACCATAGCTGGTGGGTGCCTGCTGATTCCTACGCACCTCCCATATCTGACACAGAAAGCCCCAAAAACTCATTCAACTAACCTTCTACCAAACATATTTTCTTACTTCAAATATTTCCTCTCTCCTCTCCTTTTTGGGTGGTTCTAGGCATGTGGGGTGCTGGTTTTTTGGGTCTGTGGATCCTGACCAGCTCAACTGCATTTCACGCTGCAATGCACTGTAAAATTACTAGAAAATCAACCGTATATATTTCAAGAGATACAGCACAAACAAAACCATTGTTAGTTAATCAACGACATCCACATGTGCGCCTCTTAGAAGTAGGAGTCACTGTCACTATGGCAACATTTTCTATTTGAGGGAAAAAAAAATCTGGGTATTATGAGGTTTAAATAATGGAGCTGGAAAACGAACCGCAGCTGGATATGCGTCCTAAAATGAACTGGCTGCCTGATCAATCAACACGAAATGCTGCCTTTGTGTAGAATGGAGGATCGGATCCTTCCAAAACAGTTCCTGGAATTGGTGAGCTAGCCATAGCTCATTTCCACGAATAAACACTGCGGCAGCCTGAAAGCCCCCGAGGGCCCCTAACGGGGGCCTCTCATCAGCTAATCAGGGATAATTAAACTCCTCTGTGTTCATCAGCATGGCTACAGGTGGGGTCCTCCCACAGCCAGGGGGCACCGAGTCTGGCTAGTTAGTATTTTACAAACGTGACACAAGGACCAGCTCACAGACATCTCCTCTCCTCAGTGAGGAATTATGTTGCGTGAGCAAACACTCCGTTCTTTTGTCGCTCTTCCCTCACTTGCCCTGTTATTAGTTGACGTGCAGCTACTGGTTTCCATGCCACTCCTAATAACGGTGAAAAATGGTAATCGCCATAGTTATGCTCAAAAACGAGCCGGAAATCATCAAATCCGGCGGATGAAAACATGCACCATGTTTCAGGTCATGGTGTCCTTTGTGTGCTGATCACCTCAGCACCAAAACGCAAAGGCAAAGTCAAACTCCTTCATCCCCTAGCAAACTAAGAATTTGAGCGTTAATTCCTGATTAACAGCGTCCCGCCACTCTCTGAATTTCTATTGCGAGTCCAGAAGATCTTAATGGCTGATCCTCTTTTCCCTATAAAGGACAGAAGATTCCTCCCAAGAAGATGAAAAAAGACGGTGAGTGAAGTTCAAGTGAACGTAAATAACAAATAATAATGAAGTAATACTAACTTGCCTGTGGTGTGGGGGTGGGGTTACACCCTTGACATAGTTCTCCGCACAAACTGGATGCTGCTCATATGTCTGCTGCGAAGCCCGCACAGTTCACACATGGGAGGAGGGAAGGACGATATTCCAAAATGAAGACACGCGTAGTGTGTGAGGACCAGTGCGGTCGGCGGCTGCAAGGACACAAGGGGTGTTTCTCGATACCAAGAACACAAAGATTGTACTTGTGGTCTTGGCAAGACTGGTCTTGCTAACTTGCTTCCCAAGAACGAAATTGGGGTGCAATGAATCATGGGATTGGTCTTGTTTAGCGAGGATGCAACTGATGCATCCTTGATATTTGGGGCAGAGCAAAAATGACATCCCGGGATTTTGCCGACCTCTTCATACTTCTGTTCTTGAGTATTGGAACTGGTCTTCAGCAAAGGAAGATGACATAAAACAGGTACGCGAGAACACAAGTATGGTCAAGTGTGCATATTGAGATTCACCAAAAATCTTGATGCTGCAAGTGTTCGACTTCACAGAACTGTGTTTATTTCAATCATGTCATAAAAGTCAGCTCAGACTTGTCGGCAGGTACACATGCGGAGAAATATGAACAGGCCTTTGGCCTACAGTTACTTGTCTTTGGGTACTGTGGTTTTCTCGTCTATGGCCAATGTGTCTTGGAACAGAATGAGAGGATTGGATATTGAAAATGGACAAATCGTTGTAATTTCCTGCTGTGATTTCATATTATGTAGTTTTGCGCGTCTGTCTTGTTTCCAGAAGGGCAGGTGTGAGTCCTCGTGCAATAGATGTGAAAACAGTGTCAATCGAGCTCTTCAGTTTGAAACATGAGAATATGTGCTCAGTGTCACTGTACGCGTTAACATGGCTGTCAAAAATGATTATCACCTGCATTGTCTGAGGCCCTTATTTTGTTTTTGACACCTTGAGGAAACAGGCCCTCTGCAATGCTGTTCTGTGTGATGCGGTGGTGAGTTTATGGTTTGACTGACAAATGCTGAGTCTCCCAGCCGATTCCCCTGAATATTTCGCTTCCTCTCCCACGATCCCATGATAATTTCACTTCCTCTTCCGCAGGAACTATGGCGGAGTTTATGTTGGGCTGCCTACTGAAATGAGTACAGTCGCTGCCAGCCAGTCCAAGTCCTCATCTAAAGGTAGGACACAAAAAGCCAAAGTATCACTGCTTCACACCTCTCTCCTTTCAGTGGTGCTGAGAAGAATTCCTCTCCGTCACGTACATATTCTGTACGACAGTGTTTCTCAACCCAGTCCTAGAGGAGCCCCAGACAGTCCACATTTTTGCTCCCGCCCAGCTCTCAATGCACCTGTACCAGGTATTCAGTGTTTTTGATTGGCTGGGAAATGGGAAGGAACAAAAATGTAAACAATCCAGGGGGTCATGGAGGACTAGGTTGGGAGATGCTGCTGTTTTTATTCCATTGAATTTGACCTATTGCTGATTGCAATGTTTTGTTTGGGTTGAGAACATATTTAATAATGAAACTGCAAATGTCATGTTCATATGTAATTTCTATTGCATCCGATGGGTGCAGCCGAGGGGGTGTGGCCTATCAACCGAGAGGGGAGGGCTCTGAGAGTTGACTTTGACAATGGGGGTGGTCAGAAGTCTCTGCGTGTTTTGTTGCGTTCTGCGTGCATCAGTGATTCGCCAAAAGCCTTATTTATCGGTAGAGAAAAACAACGCCTGTTTATGGTGTGTCAATGTGCCGGAACATTCCTGACACAAACTCTTACCGGACACACCTCAGCTACGGGTCACCATCTGTAGACAGTCACCTGGATGCCGGAATGTGAGAGACATGGCATGTGGGAGAAAAAAGTCAGAACGAATCCAAATCACCCAACAGGACTGTCTGGGATCCTAATCGCCAGCCTGAACAGATACCAGGAGCAAAGAATAATATAGAACTCATGTCGATAAAAACTATGATATCTTATAACAAAGGGAGAATCCTATTAATGCCTCCCAATTAATATACCCCAGTGGTACTGCTTGTACTCTTCTCAAAGCATGTAGGCCTTAACTATAGACTGTTATTTTCATCGGCTGTGATAGGCGGTCTTCAGGCAGCATCCGTTCTGCAGCGTATGCTCCACATGCATTGCAGAGGGCTTGCGGTTTGCTGATTGAGAAATCATTGCGTCCCCAAACCCGCAGTCTTCCAGTTCCGCGCGCTGAGTTCTCCGTTTAGTTACCACAGGTATAATTTACATGTCCCACCACTGCCCAGAGCAGAGATGGGTAATTCAGCTCCAGAAAGTAAAAATCTAGACAAATATTTTGTTTTAACCGACCATTTGAGTACTAAAAATCGTAGTACTCAGAGTTCTCACTGGTTCATTGAAACAAAATCTTGGTCTGGACTTTGATTCTCTTGACCCGGACTACCCACTTATGGCCTAGAGGGCTACAGATAAGCTGGTGTACGAATACCCCCAAAGATCATTAACTAACGATGTGTCACGTGACAGGCTTTCACCTGTCACCTGTGTGCGCTGCTGTTGCAGGTGGAGCTGCCCCCCCAAGACAGATTCCCCATGATAAACATCCCAGAAGAGATAAACATCCCTCTAATTAATTCACTTTCACCAGGCATGGATAATGTGATTCTCCCTCGGGGGGGGCGCCAGGCGCCAGGCAGGCAGGATGCAGCAAGGCTGTTTGCTTTTCACGTTTAACACTCCCGGGCCCCTCTGCCTCCTACCCTCGTCTTCCTCAGTGTGACTAGAATTGAATTTCTGTATTGGCAGTGCATGACTGTATGTGTATGTGCAGACCAAAAATCGGCCCTCTCAGGCTCTGATTTATATATATATCTTGGGTCAACTATGTTAGGTTTTGGATAAGTACTCTGTCACTTACCTATCTACTACACATATGGCTGGACAGTCAAAAGAACTATATAGCCATTTTTCTCAGTTTCGGTATCAGCCTGGTCCCCTTTTTAGGGCAGTGTGCCCCCTCCGTTACTGGCGTGGCTGATCACCCACCCAGAAAAACAAGGGCGAGCTGCTCGAACCGAAAGCAGGAAGTGTTGTTCACTGATGGTCCTTTGGGCCTCGCGCCAGTGAGATTCTAAGTGGAAGGTGCTAATTGGTAATATCGCAGCCCAGATGGGCACAGGTATGAGCCGCCCAGCGTCATGCGGGGCGTCAAAGCTGGGGCATGCATCTCGGCAGGTTGGCGGGGGCTCGGCAAGACTTTTGTGATTAGGTGAGCCACGGGAAAGAGCCCCCCCGCCATCCCCCAGGCCCTGCACTCAAGGCCTTTGTTGATGACTCAGCACCTAGAGCAGAAGAGCTGAATAACAAACATCCCCCCCCCCTTCCGCTTTCTACCACTAACACTTATATGCTTATGCAAGTGCAAAAAATGCACCTGAACAAGTTTGGGCTGGGCCTGTGTCATGGGATAATACATTACCCCCCCAGGAGAGCAGAGCTTAATGGACATAAAAAAAAAATAAAAAATACAATTTTTTTAAGTGAGGTGCTTTCGATAGCTTCTCCACTGTGTTTCCTGCTTGGTGATCTGATGTCACCCTAATTGGATGTTGTTCTAATTTTGATTATTTCCACCATGTTAAAGTTGGTCATTATAAATCTGTAGCTAATTTAAACCTCCTTTTTCAGTAGAGTTTGGGACAGACTGAAAATTTACAGTAATCATTGATGGTCTTTTGTTTCATTCCACAGATTAGCACAGGAAGAGGAAAAATGGACACATTTAACAGGTATGGTTTTATATTCCTTCTAGCTAAACATCAGCATATGTTTGTCCCTGTTCACTATATATAGAATGTCACTTGTGTTGTGAGTAATTGCTTCCCGGGACAAAGCGCCATTAATGTAGCAGGAGGTGGCTATCAGAGATCTACCCTAAGATGGGTCTGAGACAAGAGATGGTTTGGGGTGAAGTTAGTGGCTGCAGTCATCTATGGGTCCTTTGTCATGGGAAAAGCTGCAGCATCCGGCCAGAATCAGGGTCAGACGAGAAGCATTTACAAGCCCTGATGCTCCAAGTCTTCAGGAAAAAAACGCAGCGGTCCATTCTTCCTCACTGAGCTGTTTCTACACGTTATCGGGTACCTTGCAGCAGAAATAAATAAAAAAATAAATGAAATAAAGTGCACAAGTGACGTACTGGCAGGCTAAGTGATAAATATACTGATGGTGGATGGCAGGATTCTAAAACAAAAGAGTTAAAAATCATTTTATAAGAATTGTTTTTTTTTCGCCACAGATATCTCAGTATGCTACAAAGCTTTTGTACGGATCATAGGTCAGGGATGACTAACAGCAAACCAACAAATACAAGAACAAGTTCAGGGTGGGTTAGGGTCACACTGGTTCTCAGATTTCTCTGCTATATACTGTGTACCACAATGTAATAAGAACCTCTTATTTTGCCATCGTGGGGACCATTTTTCAGGTCCCCACAAAGATATGTGAATGAAATCAAAAAATTAAAAATGCCAAAATACAAGAATTTTGTTTGGTTACTTATGGTTAAGGTTAGGGCTGGATAGGGGTTAAGGTCGTCATGTTGGGATTAGAGTTTTCCTCATAGAAATGAATGGAGAGTCCCCACAAAGATATAATTACAAAACCTGTGTGTGTGTGTGTGTGTGTGTGTGTGTATATATATATCCATCCATCCATTGACTTCCGCTTATCCGAGGTCGGGTCGCGGGGGCAGCAGTCTCAGCAGGGAAACCCAGACTT
>JAODJU010000001.1:4914753-4927329 GCA_026776725.1 Gnathonemus echidnorhynchus
GGCGAGGCAGACTCGGGGGGTAATCCTTAGGTCTTCCCCTAAGAAACCTGGGAGGGGGGCCTTCCCTCATGACGGCCATGCCGAGGTAGGGGGGAGTCATCAAGGAGTCACGGCAGGAGAGTTTACTTAGCTTTCTGTTACAGGCTGAGTAATCAGATCGCTTTATGCTGGGTCACATGACTCAGTGTCAAGTGTGCGTCCGTCCAAAAACACATTTCACTGATTGGTTCAGACACTTCAGCAAACAAAAAGTATACATAGCTGTGTTAAAAGAAATCAGGCCAGGCTCACTAAATGAAATGCCACATTTCTACTCACATGAAATAAATTCACAAGCAACAGTTGCAGACTGAATCTAAAAAGTATCTAAAATATTCCCCCAATAGTTGTTAATCCCTTTACATTTCTCCAGAGAGGAACACTAATAAAATTAAATGAAGTGTTACGTAGAAAAAACAAACTCCATTGCTCACATTAAAATAATTACCCCACTTTTTGTAAGGATCTGTGGAAAAATATAGGGGTCTGGCCAAATTTAAATTCACATATGAGATTTGCTCAAAACATTAGCATCGTGCCTATGTCATTGGTAACTGCAAACTCAACCTGCTGGCATCGCCTACCAGGCTAGCACTAACGCTAAAAAATATTGGCTATTTTGTGATACTGACCCAGGTTGCATGTAAATAGGAGAAATGAAGTCAGATCCATTTATGAGGTGGTATGGCACTGGGGAGATTTTTCTCTGCATGAGACGTAATGCTGAAACTATTTCAATGCACGTTTCTGCGTCCATATATTAATGCCAAAGTCTGGTTTAATTTAGCTGTTAAAAAAAGGAGCGAATGGACATTCGTGCAGGAGAATTCCAGGATACAGGAATGCTCAGGGTCGGCAGTGTGATATGTAACATTCCGAGCGAACTTTCAAGATCATTTAATCTGATCACATTGTGTGATGACAGATCCAACTGAAAACATTACAGAATTCCTGCGGCGACTTGCTTTTTAGGTACGGGAGTTGAGAGAAAATCCAATAATGCCTCGATTTGAAGATTAAGCTCAAAACAGCTATAGTATAAACAGGCACATGTAAAGGCCCTCCCTGTAACAACAAGAGGTCCGATTCGCACAGGGCTTGCTCTAGTGGAGGCAACAACATAGCAGTTAGACTGTGGCGCCAGTTCTCTGTTTTCCTCTCCATCCCAAGTTGCTCTGGTAGAATTTACAGCATGTAAAATCGCTTTGGGCACCATGTACTTTAATCGTTAGGCGGGATGTTTACCAACAGGCTCCACGATTCCCCCTACGGTGCTGGCATTTTTGGGCCAGGAAGGGAGTGGACAGAGCGTGCCGGGGGTGATGCCAGGACACGGAGCCCGTTGGCATTTCTGCCGCTGTAGGGCTCCAGGCCACACCAGCACTGAGCCAGTCCATGCCGGGGTGGGGGGTAGGTGGTCTACATCTGGTTTTCTGGCCAACTGGGAAAGCACACGATTTAAGCGAGGTATCCTGGATGCCACAGATTCCTCCCGGAACGGGACAAAAGCCTCCTGATTGATATCTAAAGTGGACTGTGAACAGGAATGTCATTACTGCCTCACTGTGTTTGGCATCACAGATAGTCTCAGTTCAAATAGGAAGATCCTTGTTCCTGGGTTCCTGCGACTACAGCCATTATCTCCAAGGCTGAAAAGTGCTGTGAAACAAATATTAGTATCTAATAACGGAAAGGCAAGAGAATGGATTCTGTCCCACTGTATCCTATCTAATGGCATAAAGCATGATTCTGGATTCATACTACAGTATCACCATGGTGACAAATTAATCTGGATTGAAACCTGCCAAACAAACTCTGTGTGAATTTATGCCTTAAACCAGTGTTTCGCAACCCAGTCCTTGGGGTCCCTCAGACGGGGTACGACTTCCCTCCCAGCTTCCCGTCAGACAGTCGACTTGCGTGGACTGTGGGTCCCTGAGGCCCGGTTTGGGAAACACTGCCTTAAACCTTTTGGACAAGGTGAAAATACGTCACCGAGGATTCACATACACTATCTTCGGATGAAAAATGAAAAACACTGTCTGTGGTAATATAAAAAAAGAAAGACTGGGATTGATGCATATGGGTTTGCTTTTGTTGAGGTAAGTGAGCCATATTTCGGGCAGCTTTTAATTTGAAATGTTCCAGCCTTTCTGCCATGTCTATCCGGCCTGTTTCCCTAGGATTTATCCAAAATAGCAAGGACTTGGAAGCTCCTGTGAAGGCTCACAGAACCAGAGTGGAAACACTGGGAAACCCGAAGCAAAGAGAACCCCAGAAGGGAAGCCCCCATGTCCTGAGCGTTCATGTGTGCGACAGAGACACGCTGCAGCTGCCAGGTCAGCGTTTCAGTTGATACCACGCGTGTAACACTGTAAGCTCCAGGTGAAGGTTGCAGACAGAGTCATGTGGCACATCGATGGAAGGAATTAGGAGTGTTTTTGTGCATGGCAGCTTCACAAAATGGCAGGAAGGAATGAAAACAAAAGTCGGCCATTTTGGAATCAACACAAAGGCGAAAGAAAACAGGCTTCGGGTTTTGGACAAAGCCACAATGAGGCATCGGGGTCTGGGTGACCCTGACCCTAAGGCCTCAATGAACTGAACCCTGACCTGACATTGCCATATGGGTAAAACAGTAGCCTTGCGTGTGAGAAATGTGCATCAAAAAATGCTAACACAAAACATGCAAACCACTAACACATATTCTGACATGTATCCGCTATGGGGTTTAGGGAGTGGAGACAAGAAAATAACACAGCAACACTTCCTCTGGTATCCACGCCCCCATCCCCACAGCTATACCATATTGGCACAGTGGGGATGGAAAATGTGCAAAAAACTCGGGCCGTAGGTTTCTGGAGCATGCAAGGTCTGCAGACACAATGCTTATCAAAGGAAGTTGGGCAGGTTTGGGACAGAGGGAAGCAGGGCGCGTGCCTGCCCTCGAGGCCCATCTCGTGGAATTTACCGCAGCGTCTTTTGTCTTTCCAGCATCTTGGCTCCAGTGCGGCAGAGTAAGGGATGTGTGGGAAAGAGAGTGGGGGCAGACCAGCTCTGCACGGATGCCCCCGCCCACACCGGGGCCAAACGTAGCCGGCTGCGAGCTCCAGCTTGCGGCTAGCACTGGGCTCTGAGCAGAGGGCGTGGGTCCTTGACATGCCACGCATTCCAGGGCAGCAGTAAACCTAAATTGAAGGAGGGATAGACTTCTAATCTGCTGAGTGATATCCAGGCTGCTGGAGAATGACGCCAGGAGTAGTTAGCTCTTCTTTCTTAATCAGCAAGGATAGACTGGATTAGTTGGGGTGGCTTTGTCTCAGGACTGACCCAGGAAAGAGAGGGACTGACCTCTGACCTGGTTTAGTGCAGAGGTGTGCTACTGGTGTGGTATTTTTGCAGATCTCCCACAATTTCTCGTGTGCCCTTAACCGAAAATGGCATAATGGATTTGGTCCACATGGTGATGTCACAGGAAGCAGGTGGTTAATGAATGCAGCTAGATTATGAGAAACAACATTAGTTCGTAATTAAAGGTTACTGTTACATCTTACGATATGGTTTCTGGATTCTGGCAGGAATGCAGCAGCGACCTTGTACCTTATTTTTACATTTTTCGTTTATTTAGCAGTCACTTTTATTCCAAACTCCATACATTTTTCTCTCGAGAAAGCAGACAGTCCCTGGAGCAATTGGGGATTAAGGGCCTTGCTCAAGGACCAAACAGTTAAATCCCTCTGTTAACCCTAGGCTTTGAACCAGCAACCTTCCCAGCACAGTGTCCTAATACAATAAGCCACACATCGCCCCTGTTACTTGATGCAGTTTCTGGGAGTTTGTGAAAAAATGTGCTGGCTGTTAAGATGTTAATTTGTGGGCACCGCTAGCTTTTGAGAACGGCCGCAGCGGAGGTAGATTTTATAGGCATGGAGAAGTTTTAGAGACCTCTGAATGAAAGGAACGCTACATTCACTATAAAAGATTCCAGAAGATTCTACTTCCAGGTTGGAGACTGCATGAAAGCCAGACATTTCTCCTGATTGAGTGTTAAAGGCACAGAGTTTGTACTTCATTTGACAGCTTAAACATCGAGTTATTAAAATGTGCCCCCTTATCCAAACCACGATAAGTAAGGTGGACATCTGTCAGAAATTAGATGAGACTCACATTCCCAATCTTGCACACAGGAACACTGAAGTAATTCAGCTAAGACTGTGCCTCATTGAACCTGAATAGGGCACCAATTAAATCCAGCAATGGGCCACGATCCACAGCTGACACAGCATAGTGAGTAGGGCTCTTGTCCCATGATTGACCTTCCTATTGACCTTGTATTCTGAACAGTGGAGTAATGATCAAATTTGGAATCCATGTGGAACCGGGTGTCTCTCCCCTTATCCTCTAGCTATGCCTTATATATGCCAAACAGTCACTAGATCTTAGTTCTTAAGTCTCAAGGCTGTCTAGGAACTCTGCATATCTGGAGAATTAAGCCTTGATAATGGCGCAAAATTCTTTCTATAGGGGTGGCACTGATGTGGCCTCAGCATCCAATGAAAACCCTGGAAATGAAACAGCTTTATTCTGATGAGCTGTTTACAGCACTAGAAGAGGCAGAGATCATATACCCTTGGGAAAGTAGCTGAATCCGGATTGTTAATAAATGATCAAAAAAGATGTGACCGAACCACAGTGTGTCACGTGACTTGTGAAAAAGGGATACGTGGAATTTGCTATTTACTTTAAATGCATTTCCATTTGCAGAGTAGGCAGCTATGCATTATTTAAGAAAATGGAAGGTCCAGATTGCCAGACTGACCAAGTCTGAGGGAAAATATGCATTCCATAATTAACATCAACTGAACAATTCTCCGAGGACCTAATTCCACACTGCACCTGCTTCTTCTTGAGTTGTTTTTTAATCCTGACCATTAAACCATAAATCGAAGCACTTCGGCAGCACGTGTTTTGGCAAGTCTGCGTTAAAATCTCTTGAATCCAATAAATGCAGATTGAAAGACATTTCTCACCAACATCTGCCAAACTCATGTGCCATATAGGTGGCGGTCATGCCTTTTTTTCCACAGCCAATTCAATGCCAGCCTCTGATTTAACACCCAGCATTAGTGGAAACGTGTCAGACCATTCAAACAGCACCTTACGTTATATTTATATTTTTCTGCATGTGACTGTTATATTGAATCTAGATGGATGGGTCTCTGGCTGATTAGTAATTGTTTGGGTGCATTACAGAGTCCGAATGGTCTCAGTAGCGAGCCGCAAGACCCGTCCACCCACACGCACCTTGTCAGCAGTGAATTCACCCACACCTGTAACACAGCTGCTTTTCTCCACATCCAAGCCCATCTTTTTTGCACGCTGGCACAGGTATTTACTGTGCAATAAAATCTGTATTTCCCTGCCTAATACCTTTGTGCACCTTTGAGTGTAATGCAAGTGCATGTGCTGGAATAAGGAAGGTTTATTTTACTTGGGATTTTCTCACTTCCCTAAAACCCTGAGGGGACAGCTGGAAATGGAGTGAACAATGGATTTTATGGTGCAGTGCCGATTGTAAAGTATGGCACCACACCTAAGACCCATGGCCTTGTGGAGATCTGTTTCACAGCTGATGTTTCTGTTGTCATGGACTCAAACTCGGCTGGGATTCCCCCTGGGACGGCGACTCTTTCTCTGGCAGATGCAGGGACGGGGCCGGGTTGACATGACAGTCACACAGCTGTCCCATTGTGTATCACATGGTTCTCGTTAGTAGGACTTGTGTGTCCCTTGTCATCTCCATCTGTTGCCCACAGGACCCTTTTCTGCGGAAACCCCGAGGACAAGGGCAGCCACATGATTCAATGAAAAGCATGACACTATGGGGTAAAAGCCGCAGAGAATTTTGAGAAAGAAAAATTGACTAAAATAGGCTTTGTAAAAAGGAAAATCTGGAGAAGTCACATATGTTTGCAGGCATGGAAAAAAAAACTTACCCAAGATCACAAGTTAGAAATAATTTATTGTTGATGATGCTTCTCCTTCACTGTCAGACAGATGGAGTGCATTCCGAATGGAATGATGACGAATCTCTGGCCAGTCAGCACCCTGTAAAACACTGAGCTGGCTGTGACGACCTTGTTTTTCACACAGTCAGCTATTTATCCTGCTTCGGACATCCATGTTGAATTTTGGATGACAGACGTCCCCATGTTTGGCTCCAAAGAAGACTAACCCTCTGTCTTAAACAGATGTTGACGTCAAGCCCGGCTGGAAATAATGGGGCAATATACTCAAGCGTGCGCGGTGGAAGTGTTGAGAAAAGAACTGGACATCAATCACTGTCAACCGTCAATCTCATTGCACGGACACCATGCTGCATGATGGATATTGCCCTGTCTGCTTTATTCCCCACAATTCTGTGGTGTCCTTTTGGTTTCTGTGAATGTTTCCACTAAGCTATGACAGAGCTGTATGCTCATGTTTCTAAGAGGAAACCCTTTGGCAAAAAAATACCAAATATCAGGCAAGATCTATGGGCTTTGGACCCTCTGATGCCAACCATCTTCAATTATTTGGCCGCTAACATGAATTGAAAATGACATGCTGGCACCGTCTCACGATGCCTAACAACATGCAAATGCCGAAAACATGATATCACTCTCAAAGACAACAGCGGGAGTCATTCATAATTTAAATCAGATGTAACAGAGAAGTTGGTGCCCTCAAAGGCATAAACACGCAAACAGACGATGAACAATGCCCAGACTTACATAAGATGGTAATCCTGTTTTTAGAAATTCATGTGAGCCTCGAGGACCTAAACATAGCCAGTGTTAGACATAGTTCATGGTTATGTGAGTGGAGGTCCTTGGCATTGACGTGATGGTCTTATTTATGCCTTTCATGGATTTTTACCTGCAAAGAGGGCTTTTTGGGGCGAAAGATACCTTTTCTACATATAAGCGCCTCAAGCACCATAGCCATTTCCCTGCTGGTATTTGAACATCCTAGTGACCAGCCCAGTCCCTTAGTAACGATAAGCCACAGCTGCGGCTTCTCACTCATTTGCAATCCAAAACATCCTGACCAGCTTCTTCAGACTGGCGAAACATCAACAAAGTCTTTGTTTTCCGCTTGAGTGCCGTGAATACCGCAGTTTTCTTGCGCAGGCGAGGGCCAGGGGACCCGGGAGAAACAGAAATGCTAGAGGAAGGCCAGAGCTCTGGAAAATTACATATATCTGTGAAATATGTGAAATTCCCGCACCTCTGTGGGCTTAAGAAAACCACAGCAAGAGGATCAGAAGTCCGGATGGAGTCGGCCTTGGCTGCTTGGAGGACTCCTCTCTCGCTGTCGGCGGTCCAAAACACTCCAGCATGCCCCATGAGAGGGAGGCCACGTGTCTCCAGTGCTCCTCCAGTGCAGATGTATGGCCTGTTCCTACAAGAGTGACCCCGCATTGAACTCTTTCCCAAAGACATGAAGATGGGGTTTCCGGGTCAATCCAACAGGTGCTCTCGACACTGGGGACCTTTTTTTTTCTTGAGCACTTTTTTCACCTCCTACCCTCACAGCAAGCAGAACATTGTCTGTCAATATGACTGAGCTGCGGGGGGGGGAGGCGACGTGATTTCACTGGAACTGGTCTCATTAAAATTGGGGGAGGTAAACATGCTACTCTCACACCTCCAAATGAAAAGAATCAGCCCACTCAACTGTTTTCAAGAACTGCTTAATCTAGGAGGACCGGGGGAGTAATTCGGAGGTTCGGGTGAGTAATTATGCACTCACAAACTAAAGGCGACTTAGAGTACTCAGTTCTCTTCGAGAGCATATCTAAGAAGTTTGTGAGGTAGACAAAAGCTTCAGGGACTGGCGTCAAATCAAAGGAATCCAACTTAAGAAAACTGGAGCATCAATGTTACCCACTAAGCTGCGTGATGCCTCCAGTAAACAATCCTGGCAAGGGCAAGATGGCCAAGGCTGCATCTTCTCAGCAAACCACTGGCAACCCCACTCCTTTACCAGCACCACATCTTCCCCCAGGACTTTTTATTCATCCATCTCTTTTCACTATCGCTATATTGAGACGTCATATGAAATTAGTTGGGGAAGTTTGTCAGGATGGGGGCATCGGTGACGAAGCTTGATCAGGGCCCCACATGGGTTTGACCAGCACTGTTCAGTAGTGGATGGACATCCCTTCACTGCCCATTGCATATGATGACATATTTTTGCCCCGTGAAGGACTAGGATCTGGTCCAGCCTTGTGCCCTATGCTGTTTGAGATGCCCCCACCCCCATACATAACCAGACACCTAAAAATTCTTCATAAAATTAGACTATAATAAATAAAGGTGATACTGTCAGAACATAGGTGAGTAAGGATTTGCAGGAATGCTTCAGTGGTGGATGGACGCATGCAGGATTTTCCGAGACAACAAAGAATAATACGAGAAGCTCATTTAGTGAATCCATAGTGCAATTATTATACTGGCTTTGAGAAATGTGGTTACTAGCCAACATGGGAGCGGAATTCATAGCTAAAGGCATCAGCCCTTTATGGATGATGGGTAAGTCCGCACCGAGCCCTGCGCGCTATATTTCTTGCCAAGTACGCTCCATGCCTCATTTATGCTGCTGGTATGGGCACGCCTAGCCAATAAAAATGCATGCCTTCAACTCTGTCTCCCGTTCAAAGTGCTGATCCCCTGTTTTTGCGGCAAAGCGAGAAACAAAGGCTCGGTTGATATTCTCCGTGTTCACAGATGTCTCGGGAGAGAGGCCGCGAAAGTCCGCAAGTCGATTCCTGCGCAATGACCGAGACCCTTTTTTTCGTTGCGCTCACTGGCTTGGGAACAGTCAGGTAAAAGACTTTGGTGTTTGATCTGCATAGCGCTTCATTCAGCCTCGTTCACGGTATGCATTCGGTGATGAGAATGACCCTGGTGACAACAGTTATTCCAGCTATTCGCCCCTTGGTGTTTCTGTGCTGAGCCAAGACCCTATGCTCCTGCAGAAAAATCCTTTGTTCTGAAGATCTGGTTTTCTGTACTTAACACCCTGGACTCCAAAGCCAAGAGCCTCCCAGAACACTTCCAGTGTGCCTGGGGGTGCAGTAATGTGGCTTAAAATGGTTATCTGTACTGTAAATGGCCACAACTTTCTGGGGGAGAAATCTTTTCTTTTTGTCCATCTGTCTTAATTAACATGAGCTCAGGTCACTTGGGGGGGGGGTGGTGTTTAAGGACGGGGGGTGCATGAGCCTTGCTCATCCGTCTTCTTCGTGTTTCTCTTCTCTTCCTCCTCCCAAAAGAGCGAAGAGTCTCTGGATTCGGAGCTCGCAGATGAACTCGAACGTCCGTCTCTTCGTGACAGGAGTTTAATCTTCGATCCGCGCACATTTAACAAATTCGCAAAATGCGTACCTCACCCGAAACATGCTGACATACAATCTGGACGCATCCACAACTCTCCATCAGGAGTAAAATTCATGTTCCCACTTGAAGCCCTTCCAGAGCTTGTGACTGGCTTGTTTTTACGATGCTACTCGTAGCTTGAAGACTGTGATATCTGGCCCCTCTGAGAGAATAAGCTGTGTTGTTAGTGGCGAGCGTAATGGCAAAAGACAAAAAATCGAATGGCCGTGTATCATAGCCACCTGGAGAGCTGACATCCAACTCTTGTCCAGTAAACGGGATGCAGAAAACCTGGAGGCTAATGCAAGGCACAAGGCAGGAACAGCCAGGACGGGTTGATGGTCCATTGTAGGGTGCACTCAGACACACAGCAGACAACCTAAAGATACTGATTCATCTAACTGCATTGTTGCAAGAAATAGGATTAGCCATGGAACACATGGTGAATGTGCAGGCTCTCCACACATGGAACTAGTTTGGGATTCAGTCCCTAAACCTGGAGGTGTGATGCAACCGTACTGTGCAAGAAAGAGCTAATATATAATCTCTTATGATTTTCAGGTAGATGAAGACTAGGCAGTGGTTTGCGGAATCATAGCCATTCCGAAATCAACGTGGATTAGCTAGGCAAGAATCTAAGGGAGCAATTAGTTGAAGGCTAGCAGTGTGGGATTTATGCAAGGAAAGCAGTTACTAGCAGGTCACTCCGGCATCCGCGGTCACATGCACGGTCACTCTGGCATCCGCGGTCACATGCACGGTCACTCTGGCCTCCGCGGTCACATGCACGGTCACTCTGGCATCCGCGGTCACATGTCACTCTGGGATCCGCGGTCATGCGCACAGTCACTCTGGCATCCGCGGTCACGCGCATGGTCACTCTGGCATCCGCAGTCACATGCACGGTCACTCTGGCATCCGCGGTCACATGTCACTCTGGGATCCGCGGTCATGCACACAGTCACTCTGGCATCCGCGGTCACATGCACGGTCACTCTGGCGTCCGCGGTCACATGCACGGTCACTCTGGCATCCGCGGTCACATGCACGGTCACTCTGGCATCCGCGGTCACGCGCACGGTCACTCTGGCGTCCGCTGTCGCTAACAGCGTGAGGTCATCCCTAACCTTAGCAGCATCACTCCTGTGCAGGATATGCACAGTGCGGAAAGCTGAACAGGAAATGCACGTGTGAGGCTCCAGAGTAGGAGTACTGTCTGCAAACGTCTCCCAGTGTCTGAGGCCATTTTTCCAATTTACCACGCTGACAGATAGGAAACTATTGGTTATTGTTTAAATATGGCCATTTCAGTGACATTATTACCCAAAATTAACCCATGTGAATTTGTGAATTAATTGGCATCTTCTGTTCCCCTACCAGCATACGTAATACCCACAACACATTCACCCTGATGTTATCACAGAATTATTTTTAAAATAAAAAAATACCTCTTTGCCATAAATCAATGTCCAAGCGGCAAAGGTAAAAATAGAAATAGTGAGAAGAACACATTCCTGTGCGCTGACTTTTAAAGGAATGAAGCTGGTTGTTTTGAAAGAAAAAAAAAACAAAAGAGGCAGGAGCTTTTCAAGGAACCGTGTGGAAGATAACAGGTCCTCTGAAATCACCACAGATGCCATTCCTGCTCACCCTTGCTAAAAAAGGGGGGGCAAGGTTAATCCACCCACTGCATTTTCTGCTGAGCTTTGCTTGGAGAAGGCAGGTCTGGGAGGGGGTGTGTTTTTTTTTCCCCCGAAACTGTGCGAGGCTGAACGCCTGCAGGCCAGGGTCGTCCCGCTCGCCACCGAACGTCGTGACTCAAGGCCCAGAAATGAGGGAGTGCGCCAGAATGAACGGCTTGTTTACGCGGGTGACTGCCTTCCAGATTAACCCTAACGGCCCCTCGACCTGAGGAAACGTCCACTTTGCGCATGCCGTGCCCAGACCGTCGTGGAATATTTGTCAAAAGGAAAACAAACATCACCGCGTTCCCTTTAACCCCATGAGATAGGCGGTGTTTTTATAAATGGATGCTTTCGCATAGTGTGTGGCGTAGGGGGTTAGGCCGCTGTGCCTGCGATCAGGAGGTCACCGGTTCGAGTCCCACGCTTGGTCGTATGGTCACATATCCATTGGGCCTTTGAGCGAGGCCCTCTCTCCCCTCACTCATTCCAATATACTTACGCAGTTGGACAATAAAACATAGTTTTGTTTATTTCATATTTCTGATATTCATATGCCAGCTTTCTTGTGTGTTCCTGAGCGAAGAAGATATTTCATCCCTCAGTTAAACAGAAGCTTTGTTGATTCTCTTGAATAATGACACATAATGGGAATATGTCTAGGAAAACAAAAGGAGCCAAAACAATTAAACTGAGGTACTGAATCAAACCGAACAATGCCAAAGTGTACGATGTGCTTGCATGAGAACACTGAGTTTGTACGCGGGGTGCAGCGTTAGTTATCTCGTGCGTGGATGGCACACAAAACTGCTCATGCAGATTCTTCTTATCGAAGCCCAGATTAAGAAGGCTGGAAGCACAATGAGTCAACTGATGCTTTTTAATTTGCCATTTACAGACGTAAATTGGAACATTCCTTCTTACGTTTACCATAATGCTCTTCTTAGAGACGTACACATATAGACTGTGGTGTATAAAGCTTGGCGTCCAAACACAGGGGTCAAACCATTTATCTGGTGTCCCTGGAGCATGTCAGGGGCTTGAGAGCCTTGCCTAAGGCCCCAAGGGATGTGTGAGTATTCTGCCGAGGTCGGAACCCGCGACCTTCCAATCACAGGCACAGAGGTCTAGGTCGCTGAGCCACACGCCAATTTGAGTCTGTAGGTCCTGATATTGAGTCATTCACTTTAATCTGCCTGACTTAAAAGTATTAGAATACAAACAGTGAAAGACGAAGAGGTATGCAGGGGGGAGGAAATGGGGATTAGGTCCAGATACAATATCATGTCGGGGTCCCGGGAAGTCACCATCACCCACCCTGTCTCTGACATGATTGTTACCCCACGGGCCGTGTTCCGCCTCCCTAGAGTCTGCATGGAAGTGGTAATGGTGGGGGGGGGGGGGGGCATATGTCTCAGTGTCAAGGGTCAGAA
>JAODJU010000001.1:4931876-4944003 GCA_026776725.1 Gnathonemus echidnorhynchus
CGGTTTCCCCTTGGCCCACCCCCCGCCCCCCGATCCAGGCCCCCCTGCACCCGCCTTTGTCTCCAGCCCTTATTTAGGAGAGAGCGTCTGTAATGAGAGTCCTGGCGGCCCCTGAACACCGGCTCTGCGGAGGTTTGAGTCCCGGCCAGGCATTCCTGAGAGCGGCCCGGAGCGGCCGAGCCGGACCGCGGTAGCCAGTGAGCGATTCCAGAATAGCTGTACCGGGACTAAAAATAGGAGGGTAAAGAGGAGGGCAGTGGGGGCTTGGGTCTGGGGGTATCATAAAGAAGCACCCCGCTGTTAAAAGCTGAGCTGCCACAGCCCCGTAAAGCAATTCCTCGTCGCTCATCTCCTGTCCAGCAGCTGGACCGGTCCGGTGCCGGTTTAATGTTTACTTTTCCTGCTCTGAATGGACGGATCGACTTTCACTTCCCTTCCAGCCCTGAATGTGGAATATCCTGCCTGCCACTCCAGCCAAACTCGCCAGAAACTCCTCACTGGCCCTATTCCCTCCATCTGCGCGCTCCGAGCGTGGAGACCCTCCATCCAGGCCCGCAGAACTCTCATCCTGCTCAGCTCCATATGAAACACGGACTGACTCCCTCCCTACACTGCTCATGTTGCCCTTTTTTGTTCCTAATTCTTCCAAAATAAAAAGTTGGGAAAAAGGGGGGGGGGGTTGCCTTTTGAAGTGAGCCTCAAAGCTTTCGGAAATGTGTTCCTGATATACGCTGCGTGTCAGCGGCATTCGCCTCGGTCATCTCAAAGCGCCGTGGTTGGCCAGGCTGGGTCCAAGCTGCAGGGGTGCAATCTACACAGAGAAAACCCAGAGTGCATTTTTTCTGTCATGGAAATACTTTTAAAAATACATTTCTGCATTTAGTTGCAGTAGGAGAGGCTAAGGAAACATTTTATGTATTTAGCTCATCGGAAGGAAGGGAACAGCAGGAGACCAGCGGCATTCACTTTAATCACACAGAAAATGTGAAAAAAGACAGGAGTCAGAGGAAAAATTATCAGTTTATTTGAATCAGTACTACAGTGGCATCGTCAGGGTGGAAAGACGGGGGTTAGCAGGCTCTCATTCCACAATTTCCAGCGAAGAACCCAGGGAACAGAAGGACAATACATCCTAATCACTGTAAAGTTACACAATGATCAAGGCTATTGCAGCACCGTATCATAACTGGCTGATAAGTAGACCGAGGCTATCACAACACAACTAAAGCACTGCCTATCATGATGACCCCTGTCGATTCTGCCACTTCCCTCCACATGGCCTTGAGTTGTAGCGTGGACAGAGTAGCTATATGCCATGTTAAATGGCTTTACCATCTATAAATTAAAAAAAAACATACAAAACAATGATAATAATTCTGATTATTATACCTAAACATGATCATACTGATAGCAAAGGAATTATTCAGAAAGCACCTTAGCAGTCCAGGTTTACAAATTATTACCAAAAATAATAATCATGTCATTAACGACAATAGTAATGAACCGTAACAAAAAAAGAATACTTAAATATCATATTATTACTATTGTTACCATAGCAATATCCAGTCAAGTTCTCCTAATATTACACTTCCTCCTACAGAACATGCACCTGTTATTTCCAGTATGGCAGAAAGCAAGTTAGCGTGATTTTTCCCTCTCTGTACTCGGCACTGTCATACTGGCTCCTTCTATGTGGTACTTTAACCAGCAAGGTCACATGACACCAGGCCAAGAGATGGGATTGGTGGGTGCTGGGCCCCTCCCTTCCTAGTTGGCTCCACCCACAACTGCAGATACCACCCTCATGCTGGAATAAAATGTATTCTTGGCCAGCGGCTAAAATCAGGAACTAACTCAGTTTCTGCCATAAAAAATAAAGCAATATAAAGTATCTATATTTTGTAGAATCAAAAACAAAAGCGCTATTAATCAAAATACTAACATAGTATAATTTCATCACTGTAAATCCAGTTAAACAACAACAATAATGTCAATAACAATACAAAACCAAATACAGGTCACCTTGAGTGTGTCTTTTTTTGACCCAAGACCTTGCTACACACTGAACTGTACAAACACTCAGCGTGGCACTGCTCCTTTGGGCTGCGTCTATGGGAACGGCATTGCAGATCGCCCTGGCAACTGATTAAAGGACGCGGCTGGAAAACGCGCTGTAGCTCCCCAACTTGTGAAGCATCCCCACTAGGATCGCCGTCGCCGGGGCACCAGCCCGCACTATGCACCGCCCCTCGAAGGAACCCTATTGGGCATGGCCTTCTCCCAGCATTGCTCATTTGATCTAAGTGCTCCGCCAATGGCCGCTGATTGGCTGGGACTCGGTGACGGCCCCCATTTTCCGACTCCTATGAAGCTGGTCCACAAGCTCTTCGGCTCAGATGCACAATCTTCTTCTGAGAGAGCCCATGAAAACAGGGGTGGGGGGGTCTAAAAGCAGTACATTCTTGCTCTTTGGTGTATTTCAGCACAAAATACAACCTCTCAACTGCGGCTGTCTCTTCCTGGTTTCCTGTGATTGGCTCCCTCCATTAAAGCTCTTCTCCTTCTTTGGCTTCTAAAACAAGACTTCCCACACTCCTTCAGCTTATCACGCTCATGCTCCATCTTCCTACTTACATCCTACATGGCTTTTCCTCATCACCTCTCATTCCTCTTCCAGGGGAGAGGGGTCAGAGGTCAACACATCACCAATTCTCCACATTCCTCAACTAATCTACGTCTCTGACTCTATCTCTCATTTTACACCTTCCTCTGTCTTTCTTCAGAATAAAAAAAAACACTATCTATGTCACTATCTCACGTGCTCATAAAACGAGTACACACACGACAGAGCTCGACAGCGGCCAGGAATTTAAATCTCTGGCAAGAGAGAAACCTCCATCTGTGTCTAACGTTACAACATCACAGCCACCAGTGCAAATGCGTCTTGGCCTACAATCATGTCTATAATTGTTTCTATGGCCCGCTAAGTAATCAGCGGAATATTTCCCTCTCGGAGTAAACAGTAACCCTAGACAATGAAAACAAGATCTGAGAATGTTTCTTTCTCACTCTCCCTTTTGAAAGGGGATTAAACACCAGAGAAGCATCTCTGAATGGCCACTCCCCGTAAGAAAAAGGGTTTAAGGGCAGATGGGGTTTATATTTGTCTTAAAGTATTTAATTGTGGTGTTTAATCTCAGGAGGGATCCAGAGGACAGTTTAGTTTGACCGGTGCTTTCCAGTCAACTGCAAGGCCATCACCACAAGATCCAACTGGGCCATGGGAGACCCCGTGATGTCGGGGTGACTGGCCCAGTTTCATCTCCCATGATGCTCCACACTGATGAAGGGCACGGGGTAGCATTTTAGCAGTTCTGTTTAGGTCCTGGGTGTCAACATTCATCAAGAAGACCACACTCAGTGACAGACTAACCTGGCATCAATCTCCACTTTTAGGAAATGACATACACAATCAAGATATGGATTTAAAAGGCACTTCCTACAGAGGTCATACACATTCCTCATGCCATACCTAAGTCTGTAAATACCGGACATGCATGCCCTCTTCAAGTCAGATGCAGCCTCACATTTTACATGTGAAGGTTTTTTTTCTGTCATATATAAGGTAGGCTGATCGAGTTACACGATAATCATATATGTCAGTTCCACATGGGGATCGGAGATACTGGGTGAGCAAATACCAGTTTTGGCGTGTCACCTTTTCTGGGAGAAGGAACAATAAATAGCGAGGAAGCAGGACCCTGGTTTGTAGGGACGGCGAGAAATGCCGCTCTGGGTGAGTTTTAAGGTGCTTCTGTAAACCCAGACTGGCGACCCGTAACTAGCGACGGGTTGGAGAGCCCGGGCGTCGGCCGCTTAACGACACGCCCTCTATACAACATGTAAACATTTGGACAAGACAAGAGGCAAGGGGCGGGGCATGACACGAAAGAGTCACACGCGGGTGCGGCCGCATGCCCTGGAGATGACCACTGGGACACAGGCGGGGGCACGGGGGCTGAGTGCGTGTGTGTGAGACTCCGGGTTTCTCTGAGGCGTGGTTTCCGCATATCTCTGGGTTTCTACGTTTGTGCCTGTGTGTTTTTCTACGTGTACGAGCCGTATCCTGTGCAGGGTGGGCTTCACTCGGATAAAGCAGCCCTTAGCTGCCACATGGACTATCCCAGGTACTCACTGGTCGTCTACATCTCGCGCACACCCACACACACATACACTGTCCCCCGTGTCCCCAGTCTTGCTTCTCTCTAGATCAAGCTGCTGCTGATGTCTAGCGCCTGCTGGTACACCTGAGTCATGTCGTCCAGGTCACCCAGCAAGGAGAAGCTGCCGTTGTCGCCCGGGGACCCCTGCCCCCCCCGGCTCAGCTTGCCCCCGTGGAGTCCCGACGCTGCCTGGAGGCCCCTGAAGCCAGCCAGCTGGAGTAGGTTCTCCGCAGAGACACACACCCTGATGTTGGGCCGGGTGGAGGCAGGGGGCCAGTCGACCCTGCTGAAGGTGGCGCCGGTCAGGCCGCTGTCTTCAGCTACGATGCTGGAAGGGCGACTCTGGCTGCGGGAGAGGCCCGAGTCGCCGGGCGGGGGCTCCCCGGAGAGGGCAGCAGGGGGCGGGCCGCTGTAGGTGGAGTACTTCCCGTTCCGCTTGAGGATACCCTTCCTGCCGGCAAGCCGCTTTGGTTGTGAGCCCGTGGACAAGGTCAGCATGGCGCCCCCCAGCAGCTCGGCAGACTCACTGCGCTCGGGGGATGAGTAGTACCCTGATTCCCGTTGCTGACTGTTCTTCAGAATGCCTTTCTTGGGGAAGGTGGGTGCCATTTTGGTGGGTGAACCTTCAGACAGGGTGGGCTCCTCTCCCTCCTCTTCCTCCTCGTCTTCTTCCTCGCGCTCGGGACTGGAGCACACCTCTGCTCCCCGCTGGAGTAGCCCGGCCCCCAGCTGCACCTCCCCCAAACTGCTGGAACGCTGCTCGCCAGGTGGCCGGGTCTTCAGGATGCCCTTGGGTCTCTTCAAACCAGGTTTATCATCCCCATCACAAGAGGGCGCCGATCCATCCTTCTTGGACTTCTTGGAGCGCTGGTGAGCGAAGGGCGGCGGGTCGGGCCGCGGTGCCCTGGCGGAGCGGGGCTCGGTGCGGCTCTGCCAGTCCAGTAGGCGAGCCAGCATGGGTGAGCCGGCGTCCCGCTGAGCCTCACAGTCGCACACGCTGGTCCTCCAGCCCCAGTTGACCCACCAGTGGTTGGCGATGTCCTCCATAGTGGCCCGCCGTTCTGGGTTCACCATCAGCATCCAGCGGATCAGCCCGCGGGCGTCTGCGGGGAACAGGAAAGCCCACATGACATCACCCTTTAGTCCCGCACCTTTCCTGTTCTAATGCTCTGATTTTTGGCTGAAAAACTGAAACGCTCACAGGTGCCCAGGGGTGCCAAAAATGAGGGGGGGGGGACAAAGGGGCCCTAAATAATTAGGAACATAATATGATTGGTCTGGGTTGGTGGCCCAATATGATATGCTTTCATGGGGCCCAAAATATGTAACGTTTCTTTTCGTTTACCCCATCTTGCTCTCCATGGCCCACGTGTAAGTGAGCGCGAGCTTGATAGTGAAGGGCAGCCACCTGCAGCGGCACCCATGGGGGGGGGTGGTTAGGGGGCTGGATCAAGGGCTCAAAACAGCAACCATCCAATCACAGGCACAGATGTTTATCCCACTCAGCCACAAAATGAAACCATAGCTCCACTTGGTTTTGAGCCGAGGACCTTTTGTTTGTGATAACCACCACACTACAGAAACCAAAGCCTACTCCTACACCAATAACTATTCATATGAGCATATGCATATTTAGAGTTGCTTAAGCACATATATACTACGCATTCAAGTATTACAAGCGCCTTTTTGCTTCCAGGTCCCTTTTATGACCTCTGTAATATCTACTGCTTGCTTTATTTGAGTTTTTTTACAGATGGTCTTACAAACAGAACATGCCAGAATCAAAATCAGAACAAGTCTGAACAGATTTAAACGAGCTGGGAGAGACAGGAAAAGCAGACGGTCTGTGGCATGTGGGGGCAGGAACGCCGAAGGAATTCTGCCGATTTCCATCTGCGGCCTGCTGATTAGATAGTGAGGTAGACTTCAGGCCTGCTTCCTGGCGGGGAGCCCACACCGTGCCCAGCGCTTCCCTGACCCGCGGCCTTCCCACAAGTTTGTTATTTAGGACACAAAGTTTTGTTTTTTGTCTGCTGGGCATTAACTGTTTGGTATTTTCACAAGGTGTTTTCCTTTATGATGAATTTCTTCACCTCCAGATAAAGGTTCATCTTAAGAGCTGATGTTTTCCCCAAAATATATTCTAATTTTGTATGAGTAGCTTGACATAAAAAATACTGATTTAAATTAAACCCAGTGAAGAAACTAGTAAAATGCCTGGAAAGTAACTGAATAAAAAGTACCAGTTCTATTTAAAAAAGCACAACAAATTCACTGCTAGGGGCTATCACTGACGGGGAGGTCATTCACTGCTAGGGGCTATCACTGACTGGGAGGTCTTGGTTCTCAGCTTCTCCAAGTGTAATTAAAGATAGGATTTTTAACCCTGTGCTCCGGGTTCTTAAAGCTGTAGCCCTCTGTACCCTCAGTTTCCAGTGGGGAGCCAGGCATATACGTGTCTAGCTGTTCATTTTGGCTGTAAGGCTCACCTGACGACTGGGTGGGCTCTCGATACTCGCCGTTGCTGATCTGGCGGATGAGGGTCTTGTGGTTGCCTCCATCGAACGGCATGGTCCCATAGACGAGGGTGTACAGCAGTACGCCCAAAGCCCAGCTGTCAACCTGAAAAGACAGCGTACGTCGTGTTACCTTCTATTTCGTTTGTTGTTTCTCTCAAGTTGTGCAAGCTCGATGGACTGAAACGTCGAATCATCCTGCTCTTGTTGACATTTTATATACGATTTTATTGTAAGACAGTTGTCAGAATCAACATCCCGACTGACTTAGCTGTTGCTGTCTAGCCACCTGTAATTCGTGAACTGTCCACAGGGGGTGCTCTACCTTTGTCAGTCGCTTGGTAGTCGCATGCCGACGTCGCCAGATGATTCGCTATGCTACAGGCGAGCAAACCCCCCACCCCCACCTCGCTGGGCTGAGATTGTGTGAACGGCTTTTAGACTGTTCACAGTGGGAGTTTCCTTGATTTGTTGGCTTACATGGGAATTACCAGGAGGGGGCTGCTTTTCTCCTCACTCCTGGCGTTATCTGCAATTTGGGGCTTTTCCCACTAGGTCTCAGGAACTTTGATAGTTATCTGTGTTTTTTTTTTTTTTGAGCCCCGCAGTAAATCATGGGAAATTAATTCAAGTGGGCCATGTGACTTTCTTCCAAAAAATAAATAACTTTCCTGATTTGCTCTATGACAGATTAACTTGGAAAACGACATAATCTGGAAATGTCTATGGAACATGTATAGTCATTGGGAATTTATTATGACTATTATACGGATCTATAAATCATTTCTTTGACCTTCCAGGTGGACCTACTCATTTGGTTGTGCTATCAGACAAGAGCAGCTCTCTCTCATCTCTCAGCTACCAGACATCAACAGCTTTGACAGCAATGTGAACAGCAGTGGTATTAGTCAGTGGCATCACCACAGGCCTGCACTGGTACCTCTGGGCCATAGTACGGTCTCCCGTTGACTATCTCGGGCGATGCGTAGAGCGGGCTGCCGCAGAAGGTCTGCAGGAGCTTGTCTTTGTGGTAGAGGTTGGAAAGGCCAAAGTCAGCAATCTACACAAGAGTGAGCAACGGAAAAAGAGACAAATTCTCAGTGACCTCTGAGCTCCATGAAAGGCATTGATACTCAGAATGCCCCCCCCCCCAGCGGGTTAGCACATAATTCTCATCCTGCCAACATCTCCTGATCCCAGCCCATCCTGTTGGGCACACATCCTGTTCCTGAGTGTCTGCTGGCTGTTCCTTCTCGTGGTTTTTTCATATGACCCGTACCGCCCTCTCTCAGCAATTCCCCCCCCCCCAATATTTCCTGCTGCTTGACAGACGGGGACACTGACACAGATGAGCTGTGTTGCCAAAATCATCCTCAGGAGGGCAGCGTTTCAGCCGAGAGACTCGCAAACACACACGCCTCCGAATGTGGTCTTACCTTTATATTACAGTTTTCATCCAGTAGCACATTTTCCAGTTTCAAATCCCTGTGCACCACCCCATTCTGGAAGGAACCAAAACAGACTTAGCAGTTGGATATGATGTGCAGGATGTTAACAGGCCAGATGACTTCCACCAAAGGAAACCGGTGCTAGGTATTGGCCGGACAAATCTCAGGGAGAAGGAAGGAAATCACCGAGCAGGCAATGAAGTTCTAAGAATCTGTATTTCATTTTCAGAAAACGGGCCGCATGCATCTCTATGATGTCATCAGTAAGGGCTCTTGATTTACCCACAAGTGTGTCACATAAACCAAGTCTTTTTAATTGAATCCAAAAATGAACAATGTTTTCCCAACAGATGCAGGTTGTGAAAGTCATTAGCATGTGGGCTATAAGATCGGGCTTCGGATGAAGAAAACCCAACGACCGCAGGCCTGCACAGCGTGTTTTTAGTCAGCTTTTTGTATGCACGGTGCCTCATAAACACTACGTCCTCCCTTTAGCCGCTCGTGGTAACTCCCCAAGCCCTGGTATGTGGGCTGTGCTGGATGGATCAATGACATCACCCACTCCCCAGCTGGGAGGACCTGAGCCGGCCCAATTCGCCCTGGGGATCCGGGCGTTTCCAGAAACTGATTTAGTCACAAGGCAGCCAGGATTTGATAGCTTGTGAGAAAGATCTGTTTGCCCTTTGAAAGTGAGATGCAGTTCGTCCACTGCTCCTTAGTGTGGGGACAGCTGGCACGTCACACTGTACGGAATATTGACCTGTTTTGCTTCTCGTTGCCTAGAGTTAGCCATGCGTACTTCACAACTAGCAAAGCCTCTCACATTTCGCAGTGTTGTCGTGTCGGTGGTTTAGTATGAATCTATCGGAAATTGGCAGCCCTTTGCTCCGTTCGGCTCTGGGACTCGCACCTGGGTACAGTGGTCACCTCACCTTGTGACAGTGATGAACCGCGGAGACGATCTGCCGGAAGAAGTGTCGGGTCTCCCTCTCGCTCAGACGGCGCCGCTCGCTGATGTAGTCGTACAGCTCGCCCTTGCTGGCATATTCCATCACGATCACTATCTTGTCCTTGTTTTCAAACACTGCCGAGGGAACAGAAGGGGGCAGACAGGTCAGCTGCAGCCAGTGAGGCGAAAGGGACTCCAGCTTGAGGTTTCTGGAACCTCAAGGATGGGCAGAGATTGTTTCTGATCGTGTCACTGCATCTAAATTAGTGTGTCTAACTCAGAGATTTGGATGCTCCGTAGTACAGAAGCTGATGTGTCATGCACCCTCCCCAAACAGCAAGACCGTTGGCGTCGCTTGTGATGCATGACGGCACGAGGCCCAGTTGGCCAGATGGTCATTCTGTCTGTCGCACGTCGCTTAGGCTGCCATGAGGCACCTTCACTCATCCCACTCAAACCTCAACACCTCATGGGTCACATGCAGCTTGCTAATGACGTCTGATTGGCCCACGTCAGACCACAGGCCCAGTGCACTGGCTGCCTGACTTATTAGTTACCCTTCTTGCGCAGCTCTCCTAAAAACAGTCACACTTCCTGTGCTGATAAGACTAAACCACCCAACTACAAATTCCTTTTGTGGTTTATATAATTAGATCTGATGTCAGTGAATCAGCACCACTAACGCCTGAGCGCGGACTACCTAGAACAACTTTCTAGAACAAAGTTTGCTTTGTGGTTCCAACCAAGGCACCAACCCTTCCACTCCAGAAGCGACTTCCCTTAAGTCACTAGGGGTCTGGGCTGAGGCAGATTCCCAGCATCTACGCCGCAGACGAGTCCCAGCAAGTCGGTCCTTTGCGTGGGCAGGTGGTCTCGACCGTGACCTCCCAGCTAAAGCCCTGCTGCTGATGCAATATTACCTAGCTAACGCAATGCATGCCAGGCACTGCTGTAAGTACAGACTGTTTCGTTACTTTCCCATTTGTTTTCAGAGATCGGCTCCGGGTCACTATAATTAGAAGGACGCAGGTGCCGTGCCCACTGATCCTGGGTCAGCCTCGCTGCTCTGGGCCTCACGCTTGTTCATTCCCTCTGAGCTTTTAAGAGGGAAGTATTTCTGTGCAAGCATGTTAAATCGATTGGCCTGGGCTAGCACCAATTGGACCACAGTTGTTTCAGCTTGGTCTTAGTATGTCTCTCTATGCAGTTTTTTTGCCAAGTTGCCCATAAGTTTAACCCGAGTCAGGCCTGAATTATTCCCCTTCATTTTTATAACACTTTTACAGGAAGATTATATTTAGGCTTTTTCATTCTGAACAAAGGGTTCTGGGGCTGGGTTATGAGGCTAAGAATTACCCTTCAAGTGACAGACAGTCCACTTAAAACACTTGTGACACGCAGAATCAACACAGACTGAAAACAGGAAGAAAATGTTTATGCATCTGTTTCTGTTTCCCCACGAAAAAGAAAGAAGAAAATAACTGCTGCTAATAAGAGTGTTGACAGAAGCACATATCTGACTTTATGGATTTTCAGGCTTTGTTGGGGGAGTTCACCCCACAACACAAGCCATTGGAGATCCAGGAGAGAAAAAAAATGCTGACTCAGAAGATGGCAGACAGAATGGTCTCCAAAGCCTTATTTAAAAGGGGAGTTCCCTAATCCCACTCTGAAAAACATACACGAATGGCTGTGTAGTAATTGAGCCATGAAACCCGGTGGAAGGCAACTGTTCTCGATGACCATTTAGAGGTATAGACTGCAGCTCTGGGCGCTGAAGTTCTGCCTTTCTAAGTCCAGGTTAAATGATAGCGATGGCTGGAGAGGAGGAGACCAACACCCCCCCCCCAACAGCAAACCGGCCAACACATGGCCGTATGAGGTACATCAGAGGAATGTGCCGACTTGCAGGTCCACATAGAGGTCTTACGTCATCAGTGGAATCAATGGGCCGGGAGGTGGTTCCGAATACAGGCTTGGAGAGGGGTGGGGATAGGGAGAAGGGGGGCAGTGTGTGTGTGTGTGTGTGTGTGGGGGGGGGGGGGGTCAGAGAGTGTGATTCCCGGCTGGGCTGCTGTAAATGTCAACACATGTCTGGCTGGGAGATCAAGACGAGGCCGAGATGAAGAAGAGACCCCTTTGATGTGTGGACCCCCCCCCATCCACCCAACCTCCCCACCAAATGGAGCCGAATTGGCAAAACACACACCACTCAAACACACACCACACAGTCACGCACGGAGTGAGGAGACGCGTGGACTCGCCTTAACCAACAGCTCTATTTAAAAAACGTTCAAATGCTCTATAAACATACACACCCTACTTAAAATGAACGTGCCCTTAAAATCTGCCAAATATAACTTCGACACTTTCCATGCACTCCCCGAGGCACAAAACCTAGGAAAACATACATATGTGCTAAATATTTATACGTAGCCTATTAATTTAGCTTTGTGATGCTTTATCATAAGTGCGACAGAAATTTGTACAGCATAAAGGTAGAACATCTGGATGAAGTTAGGGGTGGTCTTTCTCATGGGCAGACTGACCTTCATAGATGGAAATGATGTGAGGGTGTCTGAGAGAGGACATGATTTCAATCTCACGGCGGATGTGCACCATGTCCTGCTCATCCTTGATCCGGTCTTTACGGATGGACTTGATGGCCACCTGGGAGGAAAACATAGGAGAAATCATGACTCTGCATGCGTCTGCACACAGCCAGACAACAGGAAATCCACGCTGGTCCTCTACCGTTGACTATCAGCATAGTATTATATAAAGATCCTGTCACACTTATGTGATCTTTAACAGCTTTGGGATGCATTTTTGAGGTAAAGCTGAGAAACAGACATGAACCAAAGGGCTAGGATCTTCTTATACTCGTGGCCATAAGTGGAAATTAGCGGGAGAGCATCCATCCATCCATCCATTTTCCAAGCCGCTTATCCTACTGGGTCGCGGGGGGTCTGGAGCCTATCCCGGAAGCAA
>JAODJU010000001.1:4958060-4971154 GCA_026776725.1 Gnathonemus echidnorhynchus
GCCAAGAGAGGGGGGGGGGGGGGGGGGGGTTGTTACTGATACCGAGAGACGGTAGGACTGTCAACAGGCCATTCTGACTCCTTCATGCTTCAGTTTCATCCTTTCTGAGGCCCCTGCAGGACTCCTATTCATGCCGGTTTAAATTGCTGCTCTGCTCTATATTTTCTTACATTTCTTTGCAAAATCCAGCCTGGCTCTTCCCTGCTTCTCATTGATGAAGGGCTGCTTCCTTGCTTTATGAGTCCTCAGTCCTGCTTCTAGGAGCCTGATACGAACTGTCCTAGCAGTGCACTTCACACCTACACTAAATATTTCCCATTCCTTTTGAAGGTCACTTGATGTCATCCTTCGATTTTTGAGGCGCAGCCGTCTCTGGCATTAGAAAGTCTCTCCTGCCCTTTATCTGGCTGGTTTTTGGTTATTGCCAGAGTCTCATGCTTCACCTTCAGGCAACTTTCTAATGTCAGAGATGACCGTCAAGTCGACTTAGTCGACTGTGCCTAATGCATCGGAGGATGACCTCAAATGACCTTCAAAAAGAATGGGAACCATGAAGTAATGTGAAGTGCACTGCTAGGACAATTCATAACAGGCTCCTAGAAGCAGGACCGAAGACCCATAAAGCAAGGAAGCAGCCCTTCATCAAGGAGAAGCAGGAAAGAGCCAAGCTGCAGTTTGCAAAAAAATGTTTATTTTAAACGGGCACATTCTCATAAAGTGAGAAGTGAGTGAAACTGAGCATTTTGCTGTGGTCTCAAATTATTTCCAGAGCCGTATAGCTAAAGAATGAATTACAGTGCAGGAGTACAAATGTAACAGTACAAGATTAAAAAATGCTCGGCAATCGTATTGCTAAAATGAACAGCGTTGTAAACACGACCCAGGATATTAGATGATGTGGTGCCGGGATATTTAATGGAGTGAATTTTAAGTAGCCTACAGGAATGAATTCCATCTTCAGCCACCAAGTCGTGCACTGGTCCCTGCGATGGCTGTAGCAGTGTACGTCCCTCAGTGAAGTCCAAGCCACTCTGCTCGGAGCTCCTCTTACAGACAGGTGTCTCGATACACTCCTGTCCTGTTATTAGGTGATAGAAACAGGGGGGGCAGATTAACAACACAAACAAACTCCACGGGGGGTGAGTAGGGGGCCATTAGGAAGAAAAACAACCTCCTGGAGGTAATATGAGGACGGGGGCCAGGCGGAGGTGGAGGTAGTTGTTAAATGTGTGGCTCTATTGTTCTGACAAATTGGTCTGCGGTACTAATTGCCCGGCTACTCCCCCTTGGTAATCCTCTGTCTCCCCAGACAGCGTGGAGCACCTGGCTGGTGACGGGAACTCTCCGGAAGCCAAGGGCTGGGATGCAGACACAGACTGGGACGCTGCTCGCTAACTCCTCTGGCCCCCAGCGCTAGGAAGCTAACGATGCTACTGCCAACAATGGGGGGGGGGCTTCCAAAGGTAGATAAGAGTCTTTACTGTCACTGCGCAGAGCAGCATATACAAGGGTGACCATATTTTGCTCTGCAGTAAAGAAGACGCCGAGAGCAGCACATCAAGGGAGGCGTCAAAGCAACACAAGTATGCGCATAGAAAATGTTCTGGCGGCAGAAAGATAACGTCAGCATGATTTTTAGGTCCCAAAAGTGGACGTATGGTCACCCTAGCATGTACAATATGCATAGACAAGGACAGTGAAAATAGAAACATCCAGGAATTGTCATACCAAGTAATAAAAGCAACAAAACACACTGTGTTTCGCAGAAGAATGCTCAGCTGCTAGGTATGTGTGCACCGCCATCTTGTTTACCGTTGTGGTCTGGTGTGTGGCTCAGGTTGGGATGCTGTGCCTGTGATTGGAAAGTGACTGATTCAAACCCCAGGGTGATGTTACCATCGACCCCCCCCCCCCAATCCCCAACTGCTCCAGGGATTCTCTGTCCCTGCTTTTCCATAAAAATGTGTTACCTTGGATAAAATGGTCTGCTAAACACATGTAAGTGTTTTCCGCTGCTCCAAAGGCCTCGACAGATGAAGCTACCTGCCGACTTAAACTGTTGGGTCAGTCAGAGGTTTATGAAGTCCATAACAGTGGACACTAGTTTTTAACAAGAAAGTAAAAACCTCCGGAGGGTAATAATCTCCAAAATGTCAACATTAGCCCAAGCAGGCTGCTGGTTGACCACCCCCCCCCCCCTCCGGTGTACCTCCGTTAATCACTCCAGCCTTAATTGCGGCACAAGGTGTGTCTGTCTGCGGTGATCTCCAAGAGTGCTCCGAGAAGATGTCTGCAGAGAAGGTGTAGCCGACTGGCTGAAATTACCCCCCACCCCCCAGCCTGTTATTCTGTAATTCCTCCTGAGATGTGGAGAGACGGGGAGACCTGAGCCGTCTTTCCTCGTATGAACACAGATAGAATTGGCCTGGTTATAAAGGGGCTCTCGTTTCCATCCTGGTGCCATAAAATGTTCATCAGACCATCTGTGTGTTTTAAGTGCCTTTTTGTGCTGAAGTTTATTTTCACAGGCTCTGATTTTCCCTGTGAAGTAGTAATTAGTAATACCTGGAGGAATCTGTGTGAGGAATCTTTAAAATAATTGTTAAGGAACCAACCTAGAGATTTTTGGATCATCTGTAAGGATCTCCGGCAAAAATAAAAATGCATTCACGTTGTAAAAATTTCAATCCGAATTGTGGAATTAAGCTATAGCTGGGTTCTGAGTTCCCTGGCTCTTTAGAGGAGGCTGGAGTTTGCTTGGAAATTGAACATTTGTTTCCTAAAAGCGATTGATGTAATTCTCTGTGATTTTTCAGTGACTGAAAATGAAGCATTGCGGTAGGTGCAGGGCAGGGGTTTAGCTGGTCAGCTGCCCGTTCCGGAGCCCTGTGTGCTGTGGACGTTCAGGAGGGCTTGGTTGCTGCCCTCTCCTCTGTCTGGACGAGGGCCGAGCCGGAGCTGGGCTCCCACATCAAAGGCAGGTGAAGGCCAGGCTCGGTGCAGACGGCTCTCTCTCCCCTAATGGGAGCTGGGCTCTAATTGGGGCCCCTTCTCTGTAGAGGCTGTCAAATTTGCAAAGGGCCAAAACATGAAAGAGACTGTCAACCTGGAGACTGCCTGTCTGTATAACTACCCCCCCCCAACCCCCCAGAAGCACCTTCTACAAAAAGGGTTGCCATCGATCCACCACATCCATTACCATATTTTATATATAACTACATTTCCAAGGACTGATTTTTTTTTTTATTTCGAGGTCTACGGTGGGTTGGTGTTACGGTATTCCCTGCCTTTGTGCCTGTAGCTTCTGGGATAGGCTCCCAATCCTCAGGAGCCTGTAAAGGACAAGCGGGTACAGAGGATGAATGATTGAATGAATAATAATTGTATAATAATTGTATAATTATAATTAAAACTAGAACTAGATATAAAACCCTTTCAGGGTTACACTGGGGTGGAAGTGCTAGAATTGACCTATTTTTTAAGATTCGGGCAGCCACTAGGGCTACTAAAATATTTAGCACCCCTCCGTCCGCACTGCCTTCCTCCTCCTGCGTCTGCAGGCGGCAGAGATGCCCCCAGCGTCTCCGATGCTTTGATTGGTCATTGATGGGGGGTGGGGGGTGGGGGGGGGACTCGGCTGGGCAGCACAGCCACTATTTATAGATGGGCCGGTGACCAGGGGGGGGACAGACACCGAATCTGCAGCTGCAGTACTGACATCTTCACCCCGCTCTTCCGCCTCAGGACGCCATGCTTCTCCTCGGCCTGCTGGCTCTCTCTCTCCCGGCACTGGGCTGGGGCCGGGCTTTCGACCTGGGCCAGTCCACCCGCTGCGTGCCCATCCCCCGCCACATGGGCGTCTGCCAAGACGTGGGCTACTCAGAGATGCGGCTGCCCAACTTCCTGGGCCACACCAGCCTGGAAGAGGAGGTGGTGCCCCGCTCAGAGGACTGGAGGCCGCTGCTTCAGACGGGCTGCCATGCCCAGGCTCGAGCCTTCCTCTGCTCCCTCCTCGCTCCTGTCTGCCTTGACACGTGAGTCTCTTCATCTTGCTCTTCTTCCTCGCTGTGTCTGTGCTCTCATGATGCTAGGTGCCACTGTTGTGCTGTAAAATTTGCCTTGGCTCACTGCTCTAGCATCCTGCTGCTGTCCCCTCTCATGTTAGCATGTTATTCTAGCACCCTGCTGCTGTCCCCGCTCATGTTAGCATGTTATTCTAGCACCCTGCTGCTGTCCCCTCTCTCTTTTTAGCATAACCCTAACCCTAACCCTAGCCTCCCACTGGTATCCCCTGTGTCTTGCTAGCATGGTGTTCCAGCATCCTGCTAGTGGTAGCCTGTTTTGCTGGCTACATTAGTGCTAGCATGTTGCTCCAGCATTCTGCCAGGGCTCCTCACCCTGTTAACCTACTGTGTTCCCTACTTCAGTGTCAGCATGATGCTTATGCTGCTCAGCCTTGCATTAGCATGACTCTTCAGCCTTGCGACTCCCAGCATCAATGCCCCACATGACGGCTCTCCTTTCTACCTGCTCCCTCAGCTTCATACAGCCATGCCATAGCCTGTGTGTGGCTGTGAGGGACAGCTGTGCCCCAGTGCTGGCCTGCCAGGGGCACGCGTGGCCCAGTGAACTGGACTGTGACCGCTTCCCGGCCCAGGAGGACATGTGTCTGTCACCCATTCAGAAACACGCCAGCCTCTTCTCTAAAGGTCAGCCCTACCTCAGCCGCATGGTCAGCATACGCGTGTTAGGCTGTGTGTTGCGTAGTAGAAGTACAAATCCAGACCAAGATTTTGTTTCAACCAACCAGTTGAGCATAAAGAGTCACAGTCACAGAGGACTCAACTGGTTGGCTGGAACAAAATCTTGGTCTGGATTTGTACTTTCTGAACCTGAACTTTCCACCTCTACATGGTTGATCCTGTGTATCTGTGCCGCTCACCTGGCTCTGCCCTCTCTCAGGTTTGCCCCAGCCAGCCTGTCAGGACTGCCCCATGGTGGTAGAGTTACCTCCTCTCAAGCGGGTCCTGGACGCCCTCTGCCTCAATGACTTCGGTAGGTGCCACCAACCACTTTCTAAGGTTAATGCAGTGTGTGCATCTAGGTAGTACCAGTAGTAGCCAGGTGGGGCTCTGGTGTTGAAAATTACCAAAGGTTCCACGTGGTCTTCAAAGAACACTGCATCTGGGTGAGCTGGCCTACCTCCCAGAATGCACCTGTCTCAGATCCTCTCCATCTCTACCCCCTGCAGCTGTGAAGGCCAAGCTGTCCCGCCGGCGCCTGCCATCGGGGGAGGCAGAGTTCACGGTGGAGGGCCGGGTAGAGTTTGTGCGCCAGGGTCCCCTACTGCCTTACGACACCCAGAGCATGCTACGCCAGTGGCTACTCATCAACCGCGGATGTGCCCAAACGCTGCTCCGGCCTGGTCACTCTCAGCTGTACCTGCTGACCGGCACGGTGCGGTCCGACGGCACGGTGACCCTCGACAGCCTCTTCCCCTGGCACAAGAAAGACACCCACCTGGTCCTGGCCACCCGCAAGTGGAAAAACCACCGGTGCTGAGCGACAGCGCCCCCGCAATGGCTTAAGATCCTCTACTGCAAGCTGGATTTGCTCGCAGCGGTACGAGTCGGATATTACCCTAGGAGATCTCGTGTGGGACGGAAGGAGATAGATAAAAACTTAAATCCAGGGTTCACTGAAGGGGCAGTAATGCAGCTGGGTTACACTGACACATACCCGAGACGGGGACAAAGCAGCTTGGCAGTTTTCTTTTATAACGCCACCTTGTGGCCACCTGTAGCTGAGCCACAAGACTCATAAAAGATATGAAATGCACTCTGTACATATTTTAACTATATATGACTTGTAAATAGTTATTATTATTGAAATGTTGTATTTAAAAAGTTTTGTCAGTCGTATATGAAAAGTATGTAAAATAATAAAAACTTTATTAGATAATCGGTCTCATTTATTTTTTTTTTAGAATGGAGAGAAAGGCTTTATTTCAAGATTAAATTTGTTTTAAATGGCAGCTAAAGTCATAGTCTTCAGATTTTTTGATGGGGTATTGATATAATGAATTAAGATAATCACTGGTAAACAACAGTGTACTTGTTGAGGCTGTCATATTAAAATTCAGCCAGCAGGTGGCAGCTTTAACCAGTTTATATAAACTGGATCTGAGGTAATTGCGCTATATGTTACAACAGTGTGTATTCATTAAATATGGTTTGTAAAAAGTTGCATAACTTTAAGACTGAATCTGTAATTGTAAAATTGACCTACCGTAGTTAACACAACACTTATTAAGTTATTGTCTTAATTTGAAAGTGATCTGATTGACCTCATGTGTTTATTGTGCTCCACCTGAGACGACCTTAACGTATTTCTACGCTTCCACATTATTTAAGTACAGGAGCTGTACCCAGTGGCCTGTTGCTGTTTTACGAGGGGGAGACGGCGCTATGTAGCTACGCTCAAAGCTAAAAGGTGATCCAATTGACTGCTTCGGTTAAGCCCTCTTTGCTAATTAATGGAAAGCGAAACCAGCTTCTGCGATGGGGCACTTCAAGTATTCATGGGCCTGGATGGCGGTGTATTCATCGCGGCGTTTTCCTCCCTGTCGCGAGGTCCTACACATCGCTAACTGTCATGGTAATATAAGTCTTTCGGAGCCCCCGCCCTCCCCCGAAACAATGCCCTGTGGGTCTTTGTGTGCCGCTGAATGTGAACAGGGGCCCATCTCTGGGACAAAGTGTGAATAGGCCCCAGGCATTGATTCTTATCCTCGAACCTCATTAGGACTCTATAGGGACACAATGACAATCGGCACTACGGGACTTCTGCACTTCACTGGGGTCGTCTCACAAAATGCCTGTTCGGCAGAGACTGGCCGATTGTTCCTTAATTCATGGGCTGCGGGCAGCTATTCAAAATATTAAGTGCAGGAACTGGAATACGAGTGAGTAAGCAGGGACTTTGGTACCTTTTTTAAAGCTATGGTATAAAGCAGGGCCCTTTCAGCTGGTGTGCCAAGGGGTGGGTCATTTTGTGCCATTGTTGCATTGTAATGGGATGGACCCTATTCTGCAGCCATTAAAAAAGTACATCAAAGGCATTTACATTCACAGCCTCCTTCTGTTGGAAAGCATCTGTCTCTACTTGATCTGTCATAACAGAATTATTATCTTACCGTGTTCAGCTTTAGAGATAAACTGGGGGATCAGAAGCAAAATCCAATCCCTAGATCAAAGAATACGGCCATGACAGAGATTTACTCAATTAATAATCAGTGTTGAATTATTTAATTATCATTTCAGTTGCTTAGTTACTTTTCGCTTGCTGATAACTGAGCCAAATGTAATGAAAATGACTAATTAATAACAGCAATTCTTAAATCTTATTTTCCACTTTTGATCAATAAATCCTGTTTTTCTTATAGCATTATTTTTGTCTGTTGCCACCTGTTGGTCAATATAACGATTATTTCATCAAGGTTATGGGACAATTAATGTAAATTCCAAAGTAACTTCCGGAAGGTTGTTGAAATATCCATAATGGTATGAATTTTTGAGTGAATGGCAAGTGAGAGAGCATGCAGGAAACAGGGCTGAAGGGCAGGTCAGGCTTGTGCAGACCAGTCCTTGTTCGGCATGCTTGTTTAGGGTTCAATGGTGCCTTATCACGAGGCACAGCAGGCTCCCCCAGGAGAACAGATGTCCCCCCCGCTCAGCAGACAAAGCTGCCCGCTATCGCGCGCGGCAGGGCATTGGCAGGAAGTACAATGCGTTAAACGTACGCAGGAAGACGACAAGAGGCATTGCGAAGGGCCAGGCTCACCCCAGGGAGAACCTTTCGTCTGCCAACTCCGCGGAGGGGGGGGGCACCTTAAGCTTCTCTGTGGCGTAAACAATGAGCCAGACCTTCACGACTGATTGCCATGCCGGTTCCTCAATATCAGTACCCCTTTACCCCCCCCCCCCCCAGCTGGACATGGTTGTTTCCTGTTCACCCCCGATGTTGTACTTCAGAAGTCTCCATTATTGATATGGGGGAGATCAACCAACTGGAACAATTTTGGCACAGTGGGAGTCCATTCCAGAATGTCATGTCCCCACGTGAGCGGCTGTCGGATGTCGGATACGGATAATTAGCAAGGGATGCGGGCGTAGGATCTGTCCACGGTACGAAGGTTTTTATAGCCACAGAAATCACAAGTTTCTGCCCTTTGAGAGGGACAATTGGTCGACAATTTTAAAATATAATGCCTCTGTTATCAAAAAATTATAACGCTTTTTTGACCAAAAAGCATAATGTAGCACTTACCCTTGTAAATCCTGCACAATCCTGTAAAACCTTTTCATCAAAAAAAAGTCCTGTTCCTAACGTAGTAAATTCAAAATCTTAATGTTCAAAATTACGTTCTAACACCCAAGATGAGAAAAAAGACTTTTAAAGAAATGTTAGTCAGGTCAGACTGCCTGTATCTCCACCCAAACATCCCTGATGCCCAGTTGGAACATGCTGGTACTTCATACCAATGCATGTCACTCAAAGTCTGACGCCGATCTCGTTTGCAAGATCTTTCAGTTTCGCGTCAGCTCCTGGAAGGGGTTGGAAGATCGGAACTGGTAGATGCTGGGGCTGGTTTGCTGGTCGCCTGCATGCAGCAGGAACTGACGGGGTGAAGTGGATGATCGAAGTGATGGAATCTTTGCTCCACAGCCACGTTCCACAGACCCTCATCCTCTGTAAACAGGTCTGCCCTGGGTGAGTGAAGCCTCTGGTCCCCATCAGAGTCCTTATTAAATCTCAGTACCTGAGAGAGGCAGCAAAACTAATCCAATTAGTTTAATGGGATAATTCGATCAGTAAAGTTCAATGCACAAATTTATACTTACATAGAACAGGAACAATGGGATATTTTCTAAAGCAATTAAGTCGTATTTTTAGCAAATCCTAAAACATGATGAGAGAATATATTCCTTATTCTTTTTTTCACATCCTGAGATGTGGAGCATTTAACCTTGTGCATTTTCACTTTTCCTTTTATAACATTATCTTCATTAAGCACGTAAATTATGTTTGGTCACATCTCCCTTTGCTTTAATGGGCCCTGGATCAATGGCTCAATGATATGGGTAATTCTGGGTGTCTTTGAATTCTGGGGGGTGTCCTTTACTAACACAGAAATCCTTTTGTGCCTTACAAGTGCTCAAGTGCACTGGCTCTACAGGAATATTCTAGGGATCCTGGCTCAACATCAAAATCCTCCAGACCTTAAAGCAGATTGTTCTATAAAACGAATTAGAAAATAGGACCTGAGTAATGATACTCCAGGCAGTATATATGAACTACAACTGAATCGACAAACCACATTGGCTGTCTCATTCGAGACATCTGTTTTTGCTGCTGTCTACTAACATCCTAAATAATGTTGCAGTTTTAGAATTTAACGAAGTGTGTTATTTTTGAAGCAAGTTATTTAAGTACAAACATGTCTTGCATATATGTGAAACACAAATACAGAAAACATAGTATTGGTAGTGCTAAATATATTTCTGTTTTAACGTGTTGAGTACATACATTTGTATATAGACACAAGCATCCCTGCTTCCATAAAAAAAAAAATAGATATATATAATGACAAGAAATAATATATATAATGACAAGAAATATAAAAACAATGTGTTTGGATTTACAGCCATGGAAGTTTAAACTTGTAATCTACACCACTTTTGAATTGTTCTGCAGTTTTACATCAATCATAAAGCTACCAAGCACGTCGTGTTTAATGTACCTTAGGTGTCGTACCGTCCTGTGCTGAGGCTTCAGGCCCCGCCCCCCAGAGCCCCTGACCAGGTTTCGCAGTTAGAACATGGGCACTGAGGGAATTTAATAGTCCGTAAAAAAAAAATTTCATGCATCAACGCAGCAAAATATCTACATCAAGAGAGAAATAGTATGAAAAGTGTGCAGCCTAAACTGGATGCATATTAATACAGTTTCCACAGATTCTTTAGATCTTATCATTTTTGTAATTTCTCATAGCAGTTCTATCAAAACATCCCCTCATTTCTATTATATCTATCAAGATGAGAATTATAACAAGATCATTACAAGATCAATAGGGAAGGACTAACGAGTGGCGTAACCAATTAATGCATGTAAAAGTACATCATCTGCATGTACTTTGTGATAATTAAGTACAACACAAACATCAGTATTAGTTCATCATGTATTTGGTTTATGAATATTTAAAAGAGGTCAGCAGTTTTGGGTAAAGAAGTCTGATTACGTAATGCAGATCTATTTGGTACACAGTTTCTGTCCCTACTTGACGACTAGGTAATTAAAGTTATTCTAAAGCTTTTATATAAAACACTGCTATGTGCTATTCTAGTAAGTAGAAAGTTACACACAATAGTCCGCTAACTAAAGCTATCAAAACTTCAGCCTGACTCAAAAGAAAGTCTTTAAGATATATTCTGAAAGCATGGACTATTTACTGCTTAAGAAGTCTGTTTGGTCCACAAGTTAAACTTTGGCCTGCAGTCCATTGTCTCTGGTGTCTATCATTTTATAGGCAAGCTGACATAATGAATGAGTTGGACACACCTTCTGCCCATCAGAATAGCCTACTTCTTATCTGAATTGAGAATCACATTAGACTCTCTGGGCCAATCACAGGGCACCTAAAGCTCTCTGGAAACCTAAAGAAAGGAAGGGGGAGAAGTTTTCTTGGATTTTATTAAGTTTTTCTAGCCCGAAGGGAATAGCTAGCGCTCCGAAGCTACACATGAGGCTTCAGTCAGTCCAAGATCTGCAGGACGAGTAGGTGAACGGTGGCCCTGTCCGGCCCTCGCCATCCGCCAAGAGCACGATGCCATTTCGGAGGCTGAAGAGAGAGATGGTAGCCTTGCCGCCTACTCACCCTGGGTTCGGGAGTTCAGGGAAGAGTTTCCTCATCGACAATCTCCTGCGGTCCCCCACGTGCCCCGTGGCCCGCCGGCCACTGGCGGGCCCCCGGCTCTCGGGGCACGGCTGCCCGTGTCTTAGCGGGCCTGTCGCAGCTGCACACGGCGTGGGATGGGGCTCTCGGCATGCCATGCCAGCGGAACGGAGCAGCCTCACCATGAAAGATGCCGAGGCGGTCATGGTCGAGCAACCTCACCAGGGTAAGACCGGCGTGTTATTGCTAGTGGCTGCCTTTACAACCATGTCAACAGCCTTGACAAGGGCTTACAGTATTTTATGTATCTCTTTTTAAAGAATAGAATATTCTAGTGTTACAGGAGTAGGACCATAACTTTATACGTGCATTTCGGATTAATATGTATGCCCTTTGGTATAAACAATGCAACCCCCTGCTGATTGCCCAGATATGTTTCCCTAAATAAGTAACAGTTACAATTTCACCTGTGCTATAAAATGTCAGTAATATTATTGTGTAATGAAACTAAATTGTACAAATTATAATAAACGTTTTGCGCGATGTGATTTATCATTTCATCACTTAAAAAACATTTCATTTTATGAAAAGAAAGTAACCATATACATAGCAGTGCACTTGCTGTGATTAGTTTGTTTACTCATTGACATTACATTTCAAACAATATGAATTGGATTCAGATTCTCTGATGTCTTCATGACTGTTTGTTGGATGAAACATTAAAGAAAATTACTCACGGTCATTCAGTCACCAAATGGAATTTAATTATTTCCATGTATTGTTCGATCTATTGGTCCCTTAATATAAAAAATCACATATAAATACAAACTTATGCATAATCCTGTGCTAAGTACGGAGTTAGAGAGTGGATATTATGAACTTACTGCTTATAAACACTGATTAATGACAATGCAAATGTAAAATCTAATAGAAAATATTCACTTGTCCTGCAATATGGTAGATTAATTTCTTGTCTTACTCAGCTGCATTCTTAATATTTCACTAAAATCCACCTTTTATATATTTATTAGTTTATTATTGTTTTACTTCGGCTCTTTTGATTTGTGGCCAAATGCGAGCGGAACAATTTATGTAATTCTCTTTGGTTCAAAAGATTTCTATTATTCATTGATGATGAGAAGGGCTCCTGTCAACATGTGTTCCGGAATGTTCCGTCCACGAGAACATCGCACTGTCCATGCACTGACGGTCTTCCTCCGTCCCCAGCCCTGTGGTCCGACTTCCTCCAGAGTGGCCTGCAGATCCGCATGGCGTGCTGCGGTGGGTCCGGCCCCCCCGTGGCCTCCCCCACGGCTTTTCCGAGTAAGTTTTTGTGCCTCATCAGCAATGCTTCAGTTCCCCCCTATGCCAGAGAGGCAGGATTCCGTTTGCCCTGAAGAGCTAATTACAGATGCAATGCAGGGTAGCTAATTCTCCATCGCCACCTCCGCTGGGCCTATTCAGCAGATGCACCGCAATTTATCACATGCTATTGGTGGTTCCTCGGGAGGTGGTGGTATTGGTAGGGTGGGGGGTGTGGGGGTGTGCTTTTATTAACATAAAGTTCTTACTCCCCCCCAGCCCTGTCTAAATCAACCCCCAGCTTCTTTCTGCCAGAGTAGTTTACAATCAACATCAACGGCCCTGGAAAGATTTTCACCATTCCTGGCCAGTCTCCCGCCACTCTGATCTCCCGTGGTCCGACTGGGCCATAGTGAGGCCTTCAATGGGGAGTAATTGATTTAAAAAAAAAAGTATAGAGCGATGTTAATTTGAGCACAAAGACGTCAGTGAGCGCGCCCACTGCCTGCGTAATTTATACGTATTCCTAAACTGCTGATGACCCTGTTAATGAGATTAAGCGTCTGTCTGTGCCAGCCCCTGACTGGGGTACGCCATCATTTTTCTGCCATAATCCTCGACTTCGTGCTCACGAGCCCCGTTCTGAGGGCACGCTCCGACATTGTTTCTCATTGTGAGCCGCGTTGCTGACTGATTAATGTGATTAATGTGTCAAGTATGACTTCATAAAGCGGCCTGTGGAGTTGTTGTTTCTTTTTTTTTTCTTTGCTGTTGCTAAGGCGTCTGGCGGTGTTGCTAAGTCCACAAATTCAGGATGAGGAATTGGGCGGGGGGTGGG
>JAODJU010000001.1:4980218-5004456 GCA_026776725.1 Gnathonemus echidnorhynchus
GGTAGGGTCCACTTTATTAGGTACACATAGCTAGTACCGGGTAGGGTCCACTTTATTAGGTACACATAGCTAGTACCGGGTAGGGTCCACTTTATTAGGTACACATAGCTAGTACCAGGTGGGACTCACATTATTAAGTACACAAAGTACCGAGCATGTCCCATTTTATTAGCTATAATAAACATTATTAGGTATGCCTAGCTAGTACTAGATAGGGCCGCCTTTAATAGGTACACATATTCAATTTATTTTTATTTTATATAGTGCTTTTAACAACAGTCATTGTCACAAAGCACTTTACATATAACCAGCCCGAACCCCCATCAAGCAAGCCTGAGGTGACAGTGGCAAGAAAAAACTCTCTCTAGCAGGAAGAAATCTTGAGAGGAACCAGGCTCAAAAGGGGGCCCCATCCTCCTCTGGGGGACCGGGGTGCATGAAAATGTACACACATTAACATTAGTTCAAGATTAATCATTAATTTATCATTAGAAAGAAGTGAAGATATAAAAATAGTCAGAAGGAGTTGTTGCTGGGGCCGCATGCTAAGATCCACTCAGAAACATTAAGCTAAAGTTAGTTCAGTATTAAATTGGAATTCAGTTCAAGTCCATATAGTCTGAAAAAGTCCCAGCTGTTTCCAGATGATGGTCTCCATGGAGTCCAGGTGAGGGTTCAAGCGGTGAAGCGTCAGCTCGGGATCAGCTCGGAAAAGAGAAGAAAGAGAAGAGAGTTAGTGCCGTACACCTAACCCTAACCTAACCCTAACCTAACCTAACCTAACCCCCGGCAGTACTAAAGTAACTATGGTAGCCTGGCTGAAAGGGAGACCTGGGAGACCTGGAAGGAAGCACAGACATGAGGGTCTCCAGGGGTTTTGGTGTCAAGCCAAACCTCCGTCAGCAGCTTAAGTCATCGGTGAGAGTGGCAGGACGACAGCACCAACCCCCCCTTTCAGCTTCAATCTCAAATGACCATGAACTCTCAAATCTCACATTTACCTTAAGAAAAAGGGATTTTAATATCCAAAAGACTGACTAAAGAGGTAAGTCTTAAGCCTTGCCGTAAAAGCAGAGATTGTGTCTGAGCTAGTACTGGGTGGGACCCAATTTATTAGCTACACATTAGTATAGAACCCATTTTATTAGGTACACATAGGAAGTATCGGATGTGACCCAATTTATTAAGTACACACCTAGTTAGTACTGAGTAGGACCCACTTTTACCTCCAGAACCGCTTTAAGAGTAGACAAGTTCTGCCTGATCTGATATTTTTGCATTTCCTGCTGGCTTTAGCGCTCCTCATTCTCTCCTGACCTCTTTCATCCACAGGGTGTTTTGCCTAGAGAAATGCAATGTTTTTTCCATTTTTCTTCACACCATCCTCTGTAAACTCCAGACACTGTAGTGGGTAAAATTCCCAGGAGGACAGCTGTTTCTGTGATGCTGGTACAATCACACCACGTTCCAAACCACTTAGATCAAAATGTTATCTTAACTGTTGCAATGGTTAATTGGAAAAGTAAGCTGGCTGGTTGGGGTTCCAGGCCACTGTGCCCTTGTATAATAAATATACCTATAATGCTGTAAATTTTAGGTTCCCGGCTACCGGGCATCTAGCAAAGCCATATACTCTTACTTCCTCAGAGTCACCTCACTTGAGGCGTGAACCAGTCAGCCCAGTCTTGAAAGTGGGCAAGGTGCGTGTAATTTTAATGTGTCATACCATTGTAGAGAAGCAGAATGGAGCCACTGGAAGAGACTGAAATAGTTCTTGGTCCATGAAGAAGATAGAAGGGTTTCCTTGACTGCGGTTTTATTGTGGATTCTGTGCTTGCTGATCTGATGGTTTGAGGGAATATAAAATGGAATATTCCCTCAAGACGTCTCTCTCTGTGCGGTGGCTCAGTAGCCCTGCAGGTCGCGCGTTTGATACCGGTGCTCAGTGATGTGTTTGTGGAGATTATACATTCCTGGGAGGAAGTTCTTTTTAGTTCTTGTGTTGTTGTTGTTGTTTTGCTTTTGGTTCTTGTTTGTTTTTTGCTGTTTTGATTTACCAGGCCCACCAATTCCTGCTCAATTTCACTGAAGCCATTGGTGATATTTAATTAGAAAAAGATAGAATGGAGGGTCTAACTATAATCTTACCGATATAGGCAAAGGAAATTCGGCTTGATGGTAGCCTCTTGTATTTTTCACTGCCACTGGAGTAGACAGCCTGTCTCAGAAAGCTTCAGGGCTTCTCGGGATGGGGGACGTGTTCGAAAGCTGACCTCTAAGCCTCCCTGTTTCTATGAATGACCTGATAATCTCGGGCCGCGGAGCTGGCGGTCGATGCTAAGATAAGCCGCGCTGTCTGCTGGAGGCACAAGAGCTGCCGGCGTGCGGTCCGCACACACCGAGAATACAGGAGGACCGGATTCCGGACGTCGGAGCGAAAATGTAAGCTAGTGAGTTTTACATGCAGGCACATGAGCACAAATGGAAATGGGAAATGTCTTCAGCAGCTCTAAATTTCACAAGTTATGTGACGTATGAGAGTTTATAAATCCAACAGGACACGAACATATAAAATAACCAATCAGCCGCTTTGTTTGACTGTGTGTCTTAGTGTAACACCTCCGCTAAGCCTGATGCAAATGGAAAGCTTCTGTAACTAGAACAGGTGAAAAGTAAACGTTCGAAAAACTGTCCCCCTTTCACTTTTCCATGAATTGTAATATATACCTGTTGTTTTGTTGTATGAATAGTTTAAAGGAAATAAATCCTACAAATTGTTTCAAAGAAATTACATTAAGCGTAAAAATCAGCGGTAATTACAGTTTTTTCCTTTAGCAGACGCTGTCATCCATGGTTATATTTAAATAATTATTTCAGATATATTTAATGTATTAAATTAGTATTATTCGAGGTGACCAAAAGAACGTTGTGTTTAATGGGGTCTTGGCAATACGTATTAGCCATAGATTAAAATGATTTGTAACGTTGCATGACCGGAGCATGTCAAAGCCTAATAAGACGCGGCCAGAGCTAGAGGAAGCCTTTGCGGGGACCCTGCGTTCCGACGCACGTTCACGGTCCGTAATCAGCGCGGAATCGCCACGCCTGCGCCGCTCAGCCGGATCATCGGACCTGACGGACGGCAGCAACGTGTGCATTCGACCCCTGAGTCAAGTGCCCGTAAACCGCAGCTGTAATTCAGTTAAATCAATTAAACCTACTTTTTATAGACTCCTTTAGAATCGCAGTGTGCTGATGATATGTGATGCGCAGAGCATTGCTCAGTATGCGAGACAGATACTGATTGATGTTAAATTATATTTAATTCATTTATTAGACTATGCAAGTTGCACGTAATTTTCCAGATGCTGCAAGAATTTAAAAACTATTTAAGGAAAAATTCTTATGTAGGCTACATGAGTGCATTTATTTTAATCTTTAATAGGGCGGTGCGAACTGTTTTATGAAACTCGTTTGCTTTATATAGCCTACTTACACAGAATTTAACAGTGAAAACGGCCCAGTCTAGGGAAGTGTTACGTTATTCGATCGGGAGAAATTTTCGCGCTACCTGGGACGGAAAACGCGTTAAAGGGCGTCTTCATCGGCGGTGCCTGGCTGTTCTGACGGCGATCGGGTGCCAGATGCGCTACTTTGGGAGCCTCCCGTGTCAAAATACTGTCCGAATGAGACACTCCGGCACGGTACTTTCACGAAACTGAGACCCAGACTCGAATATAAATATCACTGATAGGTTGTTTTTCGTTCTTTTTTTTTGGCAGCGTTCACCTCGTCCTTGTCCTGGCCTTGCTGTCGCCAGCCTTTCACATATTGAATGTGATGTTTCAAATGAGCCCATGGTTTGGTACGTCAGTCTATTATATATCCAAGCCATCGCGCCTTGCATTGAGAATGTTTCGCATGGTTTATAAGTGATGTACAACCATCAGCAGCCTGAAGAGTGATTGATGGTTTAATTCTTACATTCCTCTGCTAAAAAAAATACATGTAGTACCCATTAACGTTATTTGATCCCCACAATTAAACATCTTACTTTAGGGGTTTGAAACACAAGTACATTCGCTGTACATTCAATTAAGTGCTATAAATTATTATTTTGTATTGTTTGAATTTGTGAAAGGCCGGGAACTTTATAGCCATTAGGCCTATATGAAAAATGAAATGTTTAGCTTAGAGAAGACCCAAATAAGATAAATGATTGAGTGTTAAATTACCAAAACAAGCCTCTATGGAAATTAAATAATGACGTTTTACAGTGCATTGGCTTAATTTGTATAGAAAAAGTTATTGTCAATTAATTTGAAACTGCATTCATTATTTTATAATGACCTTTGAGATAAAAAAGGAACTGCTGTAGTATGACTAATCCCTAGCTTTACTAAGTATTATAAAATATTTGCTTATGACATCTTGAAACAAAAGACAAGATAAAAAGGAGCTTATTTATGATGATGTGAGTTTTGCAAATTCACAAAAACAAGCCATCTCACATATTTTATTAAAAAACAAAGGTAAACGACCGAAAATACACAAGCTAGCCTAATAGCTAAGATTAAATATAAAATAAAATGCAGATTTGGACTGTGAGAGTAATTCTTTGTGAAAAATTCAACTTCAGTAAAGTGTTATCTGTATATTTTTAGCTGAACTATAGTTGAGATGTTCCGTGATGTTCCGTGATGTCACTTTGTTGGCTGGGATTGTCTTCGCATATGATGTCATCAGTACCTACCTTTGGTCACTCATTTAATTAGGGGGATGTGGATCAGCAGCTTCTTGGTGCCGTCCCACGCGCTTCTGGAGATTTAGCACTGCAGACTGCTGAAATGTGGCTGAAGTGTGTTTCTGAGGCCTGACTCACTCAGACATGCGCCGTGATCACAAACAAACTCCAGAAGAACTCTGAGAACCTTAAGCTGTAGCTTCCTCCCACTCTGCTCGCAAGTCAGGACATCAACAGCACAGAGCCCCACAGCCTAGAAGGAAGAATGTTTCCGCTTCACCTGTAAAGGATAAATAACTTTTCTCATTCTCCCTTTGGCCGATGTGCACTCACAAGCTTGTGAAACGCACTTTATGGCCAGAAAACCCTCTCTCTCCGGCCATGAATGCGGGTCTCAGAGTAGCAGTGTGAGCTGTGAGTGTAATGACCTGCTCACAAAAGACTCATTACATCAGTCTTTAAAAACTTTTTAAATATTGCTTCAAACAATCTGTAGCTGGTGTTTTCCAGTAGATTTATCCACACTATCCTGAGAATTTCCTATTTCACTGAAGCAATCAGGACGGCTCAAGTTTGAAAACTACAATTCCCAAGTGGCCACAGGTGGCCTGTTAGCAGCAGGCTAATCCTGCTAATGACTCACTGCTCCCTTTATTTAAATAACTACCAACATACAAAACACAGTGGTTAACTTAGGGGGATGGATTTGGGGGGTTTTGTGAGCCTGAGTTTGAGCTTTAGAGACTTTTTAGTGGGACTAGTGCTGTTATCGCTTGGGTGTGAGATTAAAGGACTATAGCTCCTTTAAGCCAATATGACTGACAGTTATTCACAATAAATCCTCTGGATGGTCTGTCACCCCTTTCCACAAACACAAATCCACAAACAAATACACAGGCAAAGGTTATAGAAGGACAAATCAGGTGTATTAAATGGATAATGAGTTTTTAATGGATAACGGAGGTTTTATTATGTGATAGATAGATGTTTTTAAATGTATACAAATCAGCAGAAACTCCTCCTGTACTTTGCAAACTACATACAGTGATGCATTTTTTTTTATTTCTGCGCATCAACTTTTTTTTTTTTGTGAGTATTTTGTCTTTTTTTTTTTTAAAGAGCAAGGGCGCCACCTTCCACCGTGATAAAACGTCACAAGATGGTCCTTAATTTCACCGTAGTGCTCTTATTGAACAGCAGGTGGCGTCTAAGATACGTTTGCGCTTTGCTTGTCACTTTTTTCCAACAAAGCAATCAGTTTCACAGATGAATTATTTTAAGAACAAGATACATATTAAAAAATAAGTATTTTCCAGCTTCTCTGGTTGGTATTGTACTTGAATATTTACTGTAGCTTCTAATAATGTACTTTTAAGGTAAAGAGTAGAAGAATTAAAACAGGAATTTACAATATGAGTATGGTTACACATGGATTAATTTATACTTCCCATGCTTGAGGCTACAAGACCAATATATCTTTCTGAGGCAGAGATAATATAACTTAATATATGTTGTGTATCAGTTTCCTTCAAGCTATACAATTAAGAGAAATAATGCCTTTTCCCATAAAACGATGTGAGAGGTGCAGCCGCCAATATATTAATACGGCCCCCAGCTATAAAGCAGTGGGAGATCTGTGATGTTATTGCTGTCTGAAGTGTATTTATGTGGTTCTGGGTGATTCATTCCTTATTCCTGTCAGTCTAATATATTCAGCAATTTTTGCATCTGAACATTCACTTAGGATGTAGCCAGTTTAGAAACTGCTCGTTAAAACGGCGCTTAAACCATCACGCCAACAACGATTTCTTTACGGATTCCTCATATATCCCTCGGTAAAATTTGCCAACCTTGGTAGGGGCCAGTTCTCAGTAAATTGTTGCGAATTTTGTGTGACCGTTTGTTATGAAAAGTAGTGTACGGTAAAATTTGATGGCTGGGATGGGGTTTGGGGGTCAGTGCTGTGATGAGCGCCTAGTCGGTTTCCCCTCCGCCCTTCTGCTGCTACTCCAAGATTCAAGACTCAACCCTTTACATGAAGGCTGGGTACAATTAATATTTAACTACAGCACTGGGAAATGCACTATGAATTTAGATGCTGTGAATATATGGATGCAGAGCTGCCCACAAACTCGTTAAATTAAGGACGCCGGATGCATGGTCGGAGGTTGGGTTGTTGTGAGATGATTTAACATCGAATGAGCCAAATTGACAGCAGTTGTGGGCTTTGCCGACGTTCTTGACACAGACTAAAGTGTCCAAAAAGAAGTGTAAGAGTGGGAGAGAGAGTCCTGATCACTTGTTAGGATCCATCAGGGGATGTGTCAGTGAAATGTGTAAGTAGGTAAAAAAAACAAATAAAAAAAGCATCATTGTGTAAGTGACACATTGAGGGAGTGACATAAATCCACACCAAGTATACATGCAGTCTGTGCAGCGGGAAACAGAGGGTGTCACCAATTTGGGGGGATTTTTAGAAACAGCATTTAACATAAGGGACTGGATTCAAGATTCTTCTGTTGCCGCAGCAGCAGGCCTGGTCTGTACGCGGATTCGGAACAGCACAGCACGACGACGGCAAACAGGAGATGTGAGGCGTCAGATATTCACAGCGCGAAATAAAACAATGCGTCAGAGGCACGAGTGACACTAGGTTCTGTAAGTACAGTAAGACACGTGGTGCAGTAGTTTGAGTGAGTATAAGACTTCGATAATAAATATGACACACAATTATACGTGCAAGGAGCTGGTCATGCTGTACAGGAGTGGTTAAGTGTATGCAATGAATATTTTGCTTTGCACACAGACCCACAGCAATGCGATGTGCCCTGATAGTGATTATATGCCTCACAGAATAAAGTCTAAAAGCTAAAGTGTTTGCCCCTGGTCCCCCATCTGGCTTCCGCCAGTCATATGTCTCGATAACCCAGACTGTGAGCAGGCTGTGCTTCCTGCTTCTCTACCTGCCCATCTGTCTCTGCCAGTCTGCTTCGAGAGGAGGAGGTCGGCCAGGAGAAAAGTAGCAGTTTAGGAAAATCACAAGAGCTCATTTGCATTCTAATACTGGCAGCCAAAGGGGGGCAGGACTCTGACCTTGTGCATTTTCAGGGGATTTAACCTCAGCATTGCATTACCGTTGCATTGTGGGAAGGGTGGGAAGTAAATTCCTCACCGCGCTCGACTTCGTGTTCCCCCCATCCATTTCAATATGTTTAAGAGAGCAGTGGCCCTTTATCTGAAATGGGTTTGGAGCCCTAGATGCTGGTACCCAAACATGCCCTCCCATAACCTAATGAATCCCCATGACCCTGAGGAGCAGTTGGAAGATGGATGGATCGCTTTAACTACACATAGCATTAGTGAAGGAAATAACAGGTCTTTGAAGGGAGCTGAATCTTATGGCTTTCTTCCTTTCCTTTAATCACTAGGACAATGACAGGGTAATATTTGGACCAGATTCAGACTTAGACATCACACAAATATTGTTTCATTTCGTGTGTGTAGACTAGACTTGTATTGCGAGACCTAATGTCCATGATCAACATTGTAAGCATTATACAAGGTGATGCTACTTCCCTCCACTTCGTCAGTGGATCTAGGCTCTACTGTCAGAGTACCTTCTATAGGAAACGTGTTATATAATTAAAGTTGTTTTGCAATTCATGCACCACATAATACTAGAACACTTCTCACTGGCACGACTAACAAAATAATGAACTTTTGTGCAAAACAGAATTTAGTGCAAATTAGATAGACAGATATCGGAAAATTTCGAACTGACGTAGCCCGCTCGTTCTGCTTTTAAAGATCCTAACCTCACCCTGTCTACCTCTGGCTGGCTCTCACTGTTCACGTAAAGGGGAGTGGAGTGGATTTAGGTCAAGCAGTGAAATTCGGCCTTCGCTCGTACCCAAGAGCCTTTCAGAACATTTGGATTGTTTGAGAACGTCACATCACTCCATAGCATTGCTTTCCAGAATAAGCCTCCATGGACAGCTTCGACGTCCTGAACCTCCTCGCCCCTTCACACCCACTCTGCCCCTGGCATTACTTTGTCCAAGCAATATGACACGGCGGGCCAGAGGTGCGGGCAAAATTAATTTGTTTTCCTGAAGGCACTTTGAGGAGAACCATACAAGTAAGAAAATGTAATTACATTTCCTCACTCGCGATCCAAATGAAGCTCAGTATGAATTATATATCGCCCATCCCAGGAGCTCCTGCGAAGCAGATGTGTGGCTTCTGCAAAGAGGCACAAAGCCGTCCTGTTGGATGCAATTGACATTAACGACTCTGTATACCCACGTGATCCGGGCTCGTATTTTCGAGCAGGCAGAGGTGGCTCCAGTCTGCGATTGCAGCAGTGATTTAGCCCACAGTGTCAGCTTAAGCGGGAAGGAAAGTCCAGCTTCTTGGGGTTAAGCGGTTTTCGGAAAGGGCGTTTATGTTATCGAAGTGAAGGCCTATCAAGTTTCATTTAATACTTCCCACCACGCTGTTTGAACATGTGGAAGGATGGTGATAATTGTTCCTGGGTTGGTTTGATGTTCCTTGTGCCCCCTAACCTCCCATGCAGTGGCTGTCTGTGGCCAGCAGGGGGCCTCCAAATGCCCAGTCTGAGTGGCGGTAAGCACTCAAACGCTCCAGAACTGCTACTGGTAGTAGACACCACTTTGCGATTTTTTTTCCCTCCAAGCTCCTAGTGTATATACAGGCTACTGCGGTCGTGATGCAAAGTGAACAGAATCGTAGCTAACATTTGTACGATGCATGTTAAAAGCAAAAGCAAATAATGGTGGAGCATTGAGACTGGCTGTCGGTTTGAGCTTCATTAGCTACAGGGGCAGCTCATTGGTTATGGCCGTCGCCTCACACCTCCAAAGTGGGGGTGTTTCAATGCCAACCCCCCGCTCCTTGCGGGTGTTCTTCTGCATGTTCTTCCCATGTCGAACGCGTTTCCTCTCCCAATCCAAAGGCGTGCATGTAGATTGACTGTAGTGTACAGTTAGTGACCTGTGATGAACGTGATGGCTCCATGGTGTACAGCGGGATAAACTGCAACCCCCCCCCCCCCCCAATTCAGGATATGGGGCTGGAAGATGGAAGAGCATCATAGGTCTGGTGAACTACCTTTGATGATACCTGTGTTTTTTTTTTTCCTTGCAATATTGACGTATGTGTGGCAATGTGCACGTAACCTCGGAGTCTGTACACCCACTGCGACACGTAACCTCGGAGTCTGTACACCCACTGCGACACGTGACCTCGGAGTCTGTACACCCACTGCAACACGACTGCAGACACCGGATGAAACAGTATGATGCATCTTATCACTATTCCGTATGATCGCTGGTTCGAGAAAGCCAGTGTTGTTTCTTCATTTGGTACCCTCGGTTATGACATGTGTTGAAAGATGCTACGGGATTGGCCCAGGAGAGGCGGTATGTCATCAGAACAAGTTCTCCCAAGGTTCAGGGCTTTTCCAAATTGCACTGACTCATTTTAATTACCAGGGGTTTGTACCTCTTAACATCCACCTAATGGAACCTTTTGGATTCGTCGGTTGAGTTAAAATCTGTGGTTTGTTGCCCTACAGTTTCGCTGGGGAGTGTTTTGAGTGTGAGTCCATCACACATGGGGGTGGGGGCGGGGGGGAGGGGAGTTAAAGCCTGCTGGGCATCTCCAAGTAAGCAGCTTGTCAGAGAAGAATGAAGCTTCCAGCTGTCACTTTCTCTCTTTGCGCCAGTGGAAATAACCAGAATCATATCCTCTGGCTCCTAGTGTTCTGAAGGCAGCCACTGCTAGAAGCTCATTGTCACCATTTTTGCAGGAGGTGCTGTTTAATGAAAAGAACAGACTTAATATTCACCAGAGGCAATTAATGTTAATGACTTAATGTTCACCTAGACCTATTAAGGCAGTTACAAAAGCGCCAAGGTACGTGGATGGGTACAAGCTTCTTTCCAGCAAATAAAAAAATAAACAAGCTATTTAAGCAAAGTAAGCAAATCAATTAATAAAAAGTATGTTCTGCACATTTCAAACTGGTAAGTGTAAACTATAACATATTGCAGTTTGTAATCAGCAGATTCTTTATCCCTAGTGACATTCATGACAATATGACAGAATTCTAACAGAATTAGAATAAGACGGTGTATTTTACAGCTGGGCGTAGTCTTGCAGTTTTTTCTAACTTTGCCCTGCGACACGGAGGAGGTAACCGTCATATCAGACCCAGGTAATTTTGGTCACATGTCCTCTAATGACCACAAGGCCTGTTGTACCATGAAGAAAAAAATGTCTTTTCAGGGGGTGGGACAGAGCAGGGGTGGGGGGTGCAGTGAAGACCCTGGGGACTGACTGACTGACTGGGACAGCCGGGATATCTCACTGGGACCACTGGGGAACTGAAGGAGTCGTTAAAAAAAACACCCAGTGAGAGGAGGAAGATATATATATATAAATATATAGAATATAAGCGTGGTCACAAGGCTCATTATCTCCGCTGTTGTCAGGAAGACATCAATCTGAATCCCCTACGTGGAATCCAGTGTCACATATTTCGGTGAAATCGGCCCTTTTTTGTGACCTAACCTTTCCAATCTGAATTTGATTTGCATTAACAGTACAGCACAAATGAGATCAGCCAGGCTGGACTGTACACAGTGCCGTTCCTACCAAACAGGCTTTGTAGCTGCTATTTGTTTTGGGCTGTACATCTGCAATTTTTCTACCAGTAATTTGGCTGTTGTGCCATATAAATGACTAAGATTGATCACATTTTATTTGAGATATAAGATCTCCCTTGGGGTGGAGAGCGAAGCATTATATGAAGGGAGGTCGATATATAGTACATTTCACAAAATAAACCTACAGGACATGACGTATGTGGAAATAAAATATTTGTTCTGCAAAAGTAAGCCTGAAGTGTCCCCCGGAGCGGAGAGTGATTGCAGCGACATTGGACTTAATCTCGGGTGGAAAGTAAAAACATGCATGCTGTCGTGAACCTTCAGGGTGTCACGTGTGGGAGGACCCGCTCTAGGCATGGGAGGGGGGAAAAGGTTAGCGGTACTCATTTGTCTTCTGGGTTGGGGTCAATGAAAAAAACAGCAATTTCTAAGAGCAACCTGCTCCCGCAATTCGCCTGAATATCAGCGAAGCGCTCTTTCCTTGCAGAGAGCTTGTCCTCAGCCGCCAGATGTTGCTTTAACGGAAGCGGTGTTTTACACCTTTAAAGAGATCATAAATTTTCCCCTAACCGGAGGGAGGAGAGTCGCACTCGGATTATAATTAAAGTAAGCTGATTTTATGGCGTCTCTCACGCTCGAAATTATCTAGCTGCAGGTGTGTTTTGGATATCATTGAGGTTTCATTGATGTTTTATGGCTGTATGTGGCATTAATAATCTTAAAGGCGTGACTGCTACAAATTAATTAAATATGGATCCATATTAAATGGCAATCTATTAGGTGAAAGGGCAATCCCTGAACTATTTTCCTTATCTCTACTAGTAGAGTAGACCATTTCTATACAATTCTATGTCACCATAACGTGCTCCAAGTCATCAGAATATCCCACACTACACCATCGATACACTATGCACTTTTATTCATATCGGTTTTAAGTCCACCAGTGAGCCCTTAACTCCGGGTATAGACAGTAGTAATTTAATATTCGTAGGATATTATCTGACACATTTTCATAAAATGCTCGCCGGCGCATGTTTGCCCTTTTAGGGAGCGCTGTGTCTGTCATCCGAGAATTACCGTTTGGGTGATAATTACTGACCACAGAGACTGACCTACAGAAAGAGGTATGAATTCAGCGGCGACGCTTGTTGTTGCCCACCATGTCTGTAGCCACCTCTCGCTTTACTGATTCAGTTAGAAGTTATTACCCAAAGGTCATGATTAATTTTTGCTTAATTGGACAGTTATAGCTTAAGTCTTGTCCCGAGATCTGAGAATGTAGCCGAATGCAGTCTGAATGCGCGCTTTATAGGCAGTACACACAATTAAAATAATAAAACTTTTGCATTGGGAATCAGACTGCGTAGGCTGTATAACAGTAAGGTGACCGTGTGCATGTTTGTCTGGCTTTTTAAATGTGAGAGGATGGACCACTGCTGCAGGCTGGCTTGCCCTCTCCGGAACAGCACCGGCCATTTAAACAAATTAGAAAAAGAAAATATTTACTAGAGTCAGAATGGCATAGGCTATAAATGTCACATAACGGGAGAACAAAAATAGATCCCAGTTTCTGAGTGACGTCGCGCATATGAATAAATTGAAAGCTTATAATAACCCGGCTAGGTTATTTTTGTAGTAACCTTGTCATTGCATTTCGATTCAACTTTCTCAGGGTTTCTTATGTGAAAGTCAGCTGAGAGATGTTCTTTCTTTTGGGGGGGCGCAGTTGAATCCCACAAGGGGACTCGATTCGTGCCGCTCATCGTCTCCTGTTCTCCATTCAGTGCCGGACGCCGCGCTGTCGCAGCCGAATCCTCTCTCTCTCTCTCTCTCTCTCTCTCTCTCGTGTCCACCCCATGTTATCTGGATGGGCAGAGGGGAGCCGCGTTTTATCTTCCTGCGGATGCTGGAGATCGGGATAATCTGTGGCGTCTTTCGCCGTCTGCCGTCGGTCTGGCGTTTGAAGTTCGCCTGATGCGGAGTGCGGTATTTGGGAGACGTGTGATGGTGCGCTCCTCACATCGCCTCCTTCTTCCCTGATTCATTTTACAGTATTTTGAAAGTGGAGAGGAAACATGGACTAAGCGGCTTTGCCTTTCATAATGGGATTATTACAACTTTCTTTTGTGCTGTGTATATTTTGCATTTTTTCAGGTAAGACTTTAAAAATCATTTGATGTCATCAGACCGATGTTCGATGAACACCTTGTGCGGTTCCACTGCAGGATTTGGCAACAGGAAATGTGCAATAACTAGTCTTTTCTGTACTAAAAGAATATGCACTGGTATTCGAGCCCCGGAGGTACCCATTACCTGGTAAATGCTATATAATTTAGTCTATAATGAATGCGTAGCTACTTTGCTTAGAGATTGCTCGCACCAATGATTCGGCTTCAGAACCACCTTATCTCACAGGCATGTTTTTTTTCTGTTTGTGCCCCTGAAGTTTTAGGTTTTGGGGTCGACCCTGCCCTGCGCATCAGCCTTTTCAATGAGCTGAGGCTCGGAGATACCTTTGCGGGAGTTTCCCAAGTCCAAGGCTTCCACAATGAGAGCAGAGCTTTTATCTTCCAGGGTAAGAGATACAGCTGTACCACTCTTTTTAAGCGTGACCATCTTCTGTTTTGTAAGCTCCAGGTTTTTGTTTCACTTACATTGTGATAAAATGGTCACTTCTTCTCTTGGGTGCTTCCTCAGTCAATGTGCTTTGTAATTTAATGCACCTGCTGGACCAGACTTCCTGTTGCAGATTGTGGAGCGATGTATAGCCTATATGTGCAAAATGAGATATTTCCAAGATAATTTGGAGGGGAAAAGTCAGATTAAGCAGCATTCCAGTAATTACAACCAATAACTAATTTAGTGCATTCAGCTTTTTTGCTTGAAGAGGAACTGCAATTTAAAGCATATGTAAAACTGTTGGCTAAAAATGCAAATTCCAGCAGAATATGGACTTAAAAATCAGCCAACAAACATTGGTCACAATAAAAACACAGCATAAACTGAGAAGCTACAAGCCATAGACAGGGCATTCAACACAGGCCTAAGTGTTAGGTCTGTTTTAAGTTTTGGCAAATCTATACCATTAAATAACCTGGTAGGTATTTTCTAGGCATCTCTCCACAGATTACTGTTGTTTTTAATCCATATCGCAACCTTTTAATCCCAGCGCATAAGACCTTTGATAACCAGTCATTTAAAAACCCGTCTAGTTAAACTGACAGCCTTTATTGTTTTATATGTCCGGCTAGCATTGCAGCTAACCTCCAAAGGTGATTTCAGATTTTAAAAAAAAGCTTTGTGAGAACGGCCAAAACTTCGCTGACAAAGTTGCCCGACCATGCGGGGCCGCTATAATGATGAATAAACAGCGCACGTCAGCATCCGCCGCGCCTTTTCCCCGCGCGATCCGCTCCGCCACCTGCCTGAAGCCGACATGCCGAGCCAGAGACGGAGGGCACATTCTTTTGGTGTCAATTATCATCCTTTTGAGGAAGCGAATGACAGTATCCCCCGCTCGCTTTTAGGGCTGGCGCACGCCCCCCTCCCCACCCCCGGAAAGCAGACAGTTGTCATATCTGAGACGCAGCGTATTCGCCCAGTCGGACCGCGCGCTGTAATTGTGCCTGTTGCGTCCAGTTTGCGAGCACAAAAGAGAGTGGGGTCTCCACAAAGAGACAGACACAAAGAGGACTCAGCCGGTCACTAAACTGCGACGTACACTGAATATAAATGCACAGAAGTGTTTGCATATGTTAGCGCGCTTTGTTTGGACGGCGATTGGCCCGGCTGCCGGGGGGCTCCGTCTGCAGACTCGTTCCTAGCGCCGCTTGAAGTGAGAGACCACTACCCGTACAGCTTCTTTGTCTCCTTTTGCTGTTCCACTTTCTAATGCTGGATAAAAGTCTCCCGGGGTGATTTAGCCTAGCCTCGCCTGGGTGCAGATTAAAGTGCATTAGCCCGTAGCTGCGGTTTTATTTATCTTTTCTGCTGTTTTCTCTCTCTTTTTTAATCCGAATACAGACTTAGAAAGTGATTACAGTTGAATACAGTCCAGGGGTTACACAAAACATTCTAGTCAGATTTTTTATGATATTCAGATCTTGTTTAGGCTTTGCAGCCTCTTACGATGGAGCCAGCGGGACATTCAAACTGTTGCTCGCAATTTGCATCCGTGTCGTGGGCTGTTGAGTTTGCACCCACCTCCAGATGTTTTGGACCGATTTGGACCCATGGCGCCATTTGGAGATTCGCCCAGCCTTAAACACGTGCCCTCGGCGGGCATTAATCCCCCGCGGGTTTGTCTGAGACCGCAGTCCGTGGCACTGTGCACACGTTTTAGGTTGAGAAGTGCTCCAGGTGTTGGACGGTCGTTCGTTGCCTTCCCCGTATGACATCGGAGGGGGGAGGGGGGTGGGGGCCGATGCTACCCCAGATGAACGCTTGCAATAATGGTGGGGACGTGTACGGCGTGAAGCTGATTTGCTCTCCGTACCGTTCGCACTGGGCAAGCCCATATGGGAGATGCATGCAGAGAGAAAGTTCGGCTCACCACTGTCTGACCACCGAACCACTGAAAGCCTGCTGAACAGGGTGTCTGTCAGGGTGCGATTGGGCACTGTCAAAGAACCGACCATGGAGCAGCGGTAAAACTGGCCGGCTCTCAGGGGGGTCACTTGTGTCTAATTGGGGCAGGTGGTGCAGCCGTTCCCATGGCTTTCACCCAAGTCGCCCACTCAATGAGGATTATCTTCTACTGTTTTTATAAATAGTGCTTTCTTTCTTTTTTAATGCGAATGGGATGAGAATGGCCTTGAGCTATCCCTTTAAGAGACGCCCGGGATGGTTTTCTTAAAGGCGAGCGGGCTCGGCTCATCCTGAGAGGGCATTCGCTCCACTGCCTCCGTGGAGGGGTGAGGAGGTGGTGGCCATGGTGAGCCAGATCTGAGCTCATCTGCTTGGGACGTGGCTGAGGCAAGTCATTGCATGGGCAGCTTTTGCCCTCTGTCCACTTGGCTCATTGACCATTTTTGGGTCAGTGACACAGCAGGAAAGGTCGGTTACCTCCTCTGCTTCAGTACCGACTGTTTGGCCCGGAAGAACCGCATGCATCCAGCCAGATTGAACTGTGTTCCTGGCATGGGAGTCGATAGTCTAGGCGCGATGTCCAGATTGGTAAGCGGTGCTCCATCTCTCAGTCGTGTCCGCCATCCGATTCCTTTGCCACCGCCGATAGTGCGTTATGTCCGGAACGTTCCGTATCCCTGGCAGAAACGACTTTCCACACATCAACCGAACGGCACATTCTGTCTGGGGCCAGGCTGTCGATCACCAAGAGGCATATCAGGCAGTGGGTGACCAGATGGGCAGGGCATATCATCATCTTCCAGAAGGATGTGGTAGCCCTTCAGGCGTGGACATTGCCCCCACGTCGAAGCTCATTCGAGAAGGTCGCAGCCCGCCTCGGAGTTTTACATTACCGTTATCCCACTGAGCGGGACGGGCTCCTGCAGAGCTAGCCACGGACATCCCCTGCGGCGTCTGCGCTGGCAAGCCGAGATGGGCATTGAGAAAAATGCAGTGTCATTCTCTCACGCTGAATGTGAATGCTAATTGGCGATGCCACGTTCATACACTAGCTTTAATTTCTTCTCCCAGGCAGACTCACAAAGTGCTAACGTTCTTCTTTTTTTTTTTTTTGAAATTCGCAGTTTTAAAATGAACCGTGGGCTTCCCTTTTGAATATGCAAATATCAGATGGGATGATTCCTCTGCAGAGAGAATATGCATTACTCTGGCTGCTCAGGTATCTGCAATATCGCAGTTCTGCGTTCTACAGGCACCATCTGCATTGCTGTAGCTGCACGGGTGCTACGGACGTTATCTCCATTATTATGGACGTGTGAGTGCTGCAGACAGTCTGCATTAGTGTGAGTGAGCAGATGCCAAGCATTTGGGCTTTTTCCTTTATCAAAAGACGAGAAAAGGCAGGGAGTTGCTCTCTATAACTTTCAAGATCATTGTATGTCTTTTCCCATGCTGGTTTTGATGTAGTTTTGATTAGTTTCCAGGGTTCCGCATCGCTGGGTTTGAGAACTAACATCCACTACATTAGAGGGATCTCGAGCAAACAAATCAAGGGTATTCTCACTGCGGACCCTTCAGTGGAACTTCAGTGTGCCGCTCGTACCCAGAATGCAACTCTGCATTGGGGGTAGCCTGCAATCTTTTATAGTTGACACAAAAAGTGTGCTCAACGGATCAGTATTTATTTTTCAAATGGCTGGGTGGAGATTTCATGTCAGATGAAAACTGGGTAATATTCAGTCGGCAGAGACTGGGGCTTAAAGCTTCTGCCCCAAGTGGAACCATTTACTGCACGTCCCAAAAGGCAGGATTAAACAGTCCACTGCAAAGAAAAGCTGCATTTTCCCAGAAAACATAATGATGGCCCCGGATTAACCAGATCCACACTGCTCTGAGGATTTTTATTCATACCTCTGCTCCTCTTGCCCCAGGGCCTTGTGGGCATCACTTTAGAAAGAATCAGTGTTCTGGCCAAAATCTGGTCTATTGGATCACTCTCAGCCTTGATTGGATAATTGGTGGCCTGGTCTTTGACTAACCAATGGGAAGAGTGGGCGGCACCCCCACTTAGCCGCTTGCCAATAAAGAATCGGCTCGTAGCTGATGGTTTGCACAATTGATTTGGTGAGACGTGGATTTTGCTTTTATCGGGAACAGGATTAACGAGCACTAGAGGCACTCGATCGGGGGGGCTGGGGAAGATAGGAGAGTCATAGTCCCCCCCCCCATCCCCCCCCCGCTTCACACTGAGCTGTCAGACCCTGCTTGGGGAAGCCTAGAGTGCTTTCAGAGAAGAAAGGACAGCCATGTGGTCTGATATGCCTGCAGGCTGTGGGTGAACTCACCTGTCATGCCCCGGGGATCCTACAGGCTGCGTCTCTCCCCTCACAAGAGCAGCACATTAATGTCTACAGGTCTGATCCCAGATGCCACCCATGGTGTCCCATGCCCTTGGGCCTGCTGGGAAGGCCGAGGTCACATGAACAACTTGTCGCCTATGTTCATAGACGTTATGGATCAGAGAGAGACGTACAGAATCATTGTTCAGCTCACCTTCCAAATCCATCACATTAGTGGGTATATAGAAATGTACCATTTCTTATGTGTGTGTGAACAGCCAGAAGATTTCTGCTTCAGTTCCCAGGAGAGACCTTTCTGTAGTACTTCAGATACTTAATACTTAACCTGAGTTGTTCTAGTAAAGTTATGCATCGTATAGATGAGCAAATGCTGAATAATTCTGGATAAAAGATACCACATATATAGCGTTACTCTAGTTTATAATTTATACAACTCTGGGAAACATGCCCGCTGCCAGCATAGTGGAGTATCGAAATAGCATGGTGTTATAAATTAGATATTTATTACGTAATTGAAAATGGCTCATAAATAATGCATGTAAGGGCAAAATCATGAATTTGTAGACGAGTTGAACGGCTCATTGTGGACGGAAGGAAGGCTTTTGTTTAAATCCTTCACAGTAAATGATATACTTTAAGTTTAAGAGATCTCCCACTCAGCACCGCCGCTTTCATTGGCTTTAAGGCAACGTAGCGGCACCGGCAGGACCGCAGAAGTGCGGGTGTCATCCAGGGTCCCCGTGCGGGATCCGCAGCCAGACGACTTTCGTGTCTCGGCGGGCGAAGGTCCGAAAACCTTCGCAGGACGATCCTTTGTGGCTTCGTGTCGCGTCAGGTGAAGATAGAGCAATAAATACATAGTCGATGTAGGAAGGAAAAGCATCAAACGGCCTCCCCGTAGTTATTTAGATGTGATCGCTTCTGAGGCAGATTATCACTTATTTATCGGTCCGATAAAACGCAGCGGACGTCTGCAGACAGCAAAGTCTGCGTGGACGTTAAAACTAAACTGAAACTTCTGTTTTCCCTTTTTCGTGTTACTGTCTTTGTAGTTCAGCCTGCCGATAAAGAGAGTTTAAAGAGGGAAAAGAGTCTTTTTTCTTTCTAAAGCTGTCTGACATTAATATGATTAGATGGTGCTGAGATGTTAAAATGTCCGCCGCTCGTCTTTCAAAGGATCAGTTTGTTCAGAAAGGTTTGGAAAATGCGACTGGGGCTCTAATTATATCTCACCTTTAAAGTTTCTATGGTGAAAATGCGGCGCCGGTGGATATATCAATTAGTAATGCTTCACTAAAAGTGTTTCGTAACGGTATTTTCTTTTGCTTTATTGCTTTTCACTCAGTTCCTCGATTCATTGTCGTTTTTCATGTGTTTTTTTTATTTATTTACTTAAGCATTACTTTCAGTCAAGTTGTTTTAATGGCATGTCAGTCAGGTAGCCTATGCAGGTTTGAGATGGACACCGTGGCTCAGTGGATTGCATTGCAGCCTCGCACCTCTGCAGTGTGTGGTATTTGTATGTTATCTGTGTGTTTGGGTGGGTCTCCAAGAGCAGTCTGTTAGGAAGTGTGTGTGTGTGTGTGTGTGCGTGCGCGCCTTGTGAGGGGCTGTCATCCCATCTGAGTGCCTCCTGCGTCTCATGGGATGGACTCCAGGCCGACCGTGAGCCTGTACTGGACACATCACTGTTTTTCAACTGGTGGGTCGCAACCCAAAAGTCATGGGACCATGGAGAGTGTGGTTTATATATATATATAACATATATATATATATGTTGTTTTTTTTTTTTTCACAGTACGTGAAGCCGTTGAGCTACTTTTACTGCACTATGTTCTATTTACTATTATTGCACATTTTTTTGTGTAATAAATCTGGTTCAAATTTTTTAAAAATTAGGTCATGACTTAATGACTAAGGGAAAATGTAGGTCCTGAGGCTAAACCACTGGGATACATGGTCATGAAAATGGATGGGGCATAATTTTGAGTCTCATGTTTTATTGTATTCTGGCGAACACCCTTGTTTAAGGAACGTGGTGCTCATGCAAGCTAAATATTCTCCTCCGCTTTGGAAACTCGCGCTGTCAGTGTTTCCTCCCGGTCTGACATGTGGCCGTCGTCCCTCCACACAGATACAGCGAGGGAGTTGAAGGCCTCCGAGGGCGTCGCCGAGGAGATCCTGAAAAAGCTGCGGAACAGGAAGGAGTTCACGATCCTGGCCACCGTGAAGCAGGAGCCGCTCAACTCCGGAGTCATCCTGTCCATCCATCATGCAGAGCAAAGGTAGAACGGCTCAGGGACCAGCACTTCGGTCGGCCATTTCCGTATTTCACGCCAAAGAATAGCCAAAATTAAAATCTGTACTTAATTTGAGTTCCGTCTAATTTTTGCCAGCTGTATCCTCCGATATGCATGTAGAGGGAGGTGGTTGGCAGGATGAGGTCCCATAGCATTGCTTAGATAGCAACTGGGGCGTTGGCTGAATTAAATGATGAACTGGAGCTTGAAGACAGTGCTTTTCAGTCTAATGAAATGCAGTTAATGTTTGCACTGCACATGGGAACTCCACACAGTCTGAGGTCCAGAGGAGACGGAACCATGCTGCTGGACTTTGCAGTTCATCCTTCTGTAAGAATGGTAGAATAAGTCATAGGAGCCCAATCAAAGGCACCGACAATAGTACTGTGGGCTTTTCCCATGGATATGGAAGACAGCCATCACCCCAGAATGGAAACCCGGGCTGTTGTGGTCTTATTTAAGTCTCATCCGTGCGCTGAAAGCGAAATCGAATGGCTTTAACGATGAACTTGCAGTAAGGTCACTAGCTACAACGCCTGCTGACATTTGTAGGACAGGTGCTGTATCGATTATGGCGTCCCTATGGACACCGGTTGTGTCATTTGCTTTGTAATTTGCTTTGTGCCTTCAGGTTATCGTTCCCTCCCTGTGAAGCTTTCAGTTCCTCTCTGCAATCTCGCTGCTCAGGTTTCAAAATAGCTCCACCTCACCCATACAAAGTTATGGTGATTTTTTTAGACTGTTTTAAATTCTGTACCTTCAACCCAGCAAGTGTAGTGAAAGTGAAACCCTGAGTTACGGGTTGGTGAACAAATAATCCCTCCCCTTATTGATTACTTGGTCTGTTATGGAAGCGTTTGTTCCAGGTGTGTGCTGAATATGCTGAACGTGGATTTCAGGGTTGTGGAGGGGGTGTTATGATGCTTCTTCTTAGAGGGCTGTCATGTGACGCAAGTGCTAAATCTCTTTAGCCTTGAGGAAAGGCGTCTGAGGAGGGGAAACGTGATTGCAGTGTACAAAATCTTCAGAGGAACAGACAAGGTCAGCCATGATGGCTGCTTTAATGTTAGCGCTGATTCAAGCACGCACAGCCTCGCATGACAGCCACAGGTAGCCGTGACGACAAATAAGTAGTGCTTGTGTTAAATAGGGATTAAAAGTGTATTGACAGTAGATGTTATAGGTGTGATTCCTTTACTTCATAAGAAATTAAAATATGATAATTTTACCCATTAGATTGGCTGCCATGGCTATAAGAACAAGTTTCAGTGACTTTGAAAGATGACTGATCTTTGGGACGTATTTGGCGTGAGTTTCACTGAAGTCTGCTCGACTTGACAGATCGCAACTGATCAAGTGATCTTTGGCACAGAAGAGATCTTGAAGAGAGACATTATCAAGTATTGTGATCAAAAATGTGTACCCTTAAACTGAAATGTCTCTGCATTGGTTCAAGATACAATGCAAAACCCAGTATTGCTAATGTAAGCCATTTATTAAGTTGGATATAAGCATGACCATTATCACCCTGAGCTTAGAGTACTGGACTAGTTTACTGCTGAGGGTGACCATTATCACCCTGAGCTCTGGTGAGTACTGGACTAGTTTACTGCTGAGGGTGACCATTATCACCCTGAGCTTTGGTGAGTACTGGACTAGTCTGCTGCTGAGGGTCACCATTATCACTCCGAGGTTTGGTGAGTCCTGCTATGGACCATCAGCACTTGATTTGTCCTGCAGCTTGTGAGAGATGTTTAGCAATGTCACGCACTGTTCTCTTTGCCTGATCAGCAGAATAATGGCTTTCCCATGATGTTGAGCCATGCATAACTGAGAGTGGGGGGAATGATTTTACTTGTGTGAGATTTTCCAAGCCCGGATTTGCATTCCTCTCTGCAAAAAAAAAAAAAGTCCTTTCCCTCGGCCAACCAATGAAACTGCAGCTTTAGATCTGCAGTGGATTTTTTTTTTTCTTTTCTGGAACAATTTTTGTTCTGCCGCAGTTATAATAAAGTGTGTTTTTACGTTTGTGCCATCTCATACTGAGATTCCCAGATATCTTTTATTTGAGATATTTCTCTGGGCTGCAGTGTGCTGACTTGATTTTTATACTCCCAGTGGCATTAAAATGTCTCTTCCTTTTTTGTTTCTCAAAATTCCACAGTGAAAGAAAAAAAAACTGTAATTGGTGAATGTCGAAGTCCATATTTCCAGGATTAGCTTTATAAGACGTGCATTTGTTGAATCTTAGATTTTTCTGTCGTGTTCCGGACTCGTCAACTCGCTTCCGTTATTTAGCTGAGTTTGAGCCAAACAAAAGCCTTCGTCTCTCCCCCCCCCCAGGTTCCTGGAGCTGGAGAGCAGTGGCCATCGCAACGAAATCCGCCTCCGTTACCGAACGGAGAGCCAGCAGCCTCACACCGACATCTTCCCCTACACGCTGGCAGACGGCCGGTGGCACAAGGTCTCCGTGGCACTGAGTGCGTCCCATGTCCTGCTACATGTCGACTGCAATAGGTAGGCTTCCTGCAAAAAGCCCGCCCCCTTTGACTAAATTGGAGCTAGGGGTGTGTCCATGGGTGTGGCCACTAGCCACAGCAGAAAGCTGATTGGCCCCCAGCATACCCCCTCCCTGCCACTCACCAATTCAGCACATATCATTGGCTAATGATAAGGTTGCCACTGTTGTGTGAATGATGGCCCCTCTTATGCCCCCCACCTTAAAAAAAAATATCTTAGAATCGCCCCCAAAAGGTGCCCAAGAAGAAGCAGGCATGAAAAAAAATCCAAAAGTGCCCTGTGAACAGAGCAATTTAACAGGGAAGCGGTGGGGTTGATGCGTCGCATGGAATGCAGCGCCGGTGAACCGTTTCATGCCGTTATTGTTCTAGGATCTATGAGAAGGTGGTGGAACCTCCATCCATGGACCTACCTGAGGACACATCGATCTGGCTCGGACAGAGAAACAGCGCACATGGATTCTTTAAGGTACAAGCTTCACAGATCACATTTCACCTGAACTGAGTCTAAAGCGCTGGATTCTGCCCATACTGTCCAATCATAACTGGTGATCCTTCTTCATTTAAATGAAGGGGGAACATTGTTTAATGCTGTTGGTAAGTGCTTGTATTTCATGGTTCGTTTGCGATGACAGTAATACTGCTTTTGTTTTGTCTTTTCTTTATTTGGTCCTAAATGCTGTATCTTCACGACAACACAGATGTGTTTGTGTGTAGCTTTGCCTGTCTGGCACCATTAGCTGAGCTTCTGCACAGCCTGATCACTGGGAATTCTAGAAGAATACATCAGTATCCGTGTAATTTATTGCAGACATTAATTTCAAACCTGAGAATTTTTTTTTTCTTTTACAAAATCCATCTATATGTCTAGTTGCTGTAATCGCTTTTGCAGTGTAGGGTCACACTGAGTCAGGAAACACAGGGCGAAAGGTAGAATGACTATTTTTGGTGGAAGCCAGAGGAAACCCACACAAAACTGGAGGGAATATGCCCTCACACACTGAGAATATGTCCACACGCACTGCCGGGGGGGCGG
>JAODJU010000001.1:5009803-5021499 GCA_026776725.1 Gnathonemus echidnorhynchus
TTACCCTGGTGTGAAAATGAATTAACACCTACACGATTATGTGTGAGTTTCTATTCCTGAGGTTTTGAATAATGAAATACACTTGTCAGTCTTTGGATTCCTGGCATGCTGTGAAGAGGGCTTCCCTGCATTAAAAGCCCCACCTGTGCCGCCCGCTTCCTCTAGGGGGCGCCGTCTGGCAGACGCCCATCCGAACCCGTTAATTGCCTTTGTTTGCCGGGAGACTCTAGTAGACCGAGGGAGGGACCTCTGGATCCAAGCTATGGGTTCTGTCATACCTGCAGTCCCGCACGTTCTTCCCGACACTGTCGGCCAATCCATCGTTCCGACAGCCACGCTTCCGTGTTTCCTAGATAGTCCTTGGCTGCTGTGATGATTTTGCTCTGCATCAGGATTTGCTCTCTATGGGTGTTTGTGTGTGTTTTGTGGGAGGTGCAAGTCGAGGTGCCACAGTCACTACAAATAGTCATTATTTATGGCCAAATGTTGCCCTAAAGCTTCCACTGCCTGTGAGACTGTGGATCATTAGGGTAAATCGCATTCCCTGCTTCACTGTTAAAAACAAAATACTATTGTTACACTAGTGCTGGTCTATTGTTTTTGCCCCAATTCCAGGTAAATCTGACATCTTTGTATTTTAAGATGTTTTTCAATATATGTATGTGTTGTTAAATTAACAAATTCATTTAGATAAATGTAAATATTAGTTCGACAACAGCTGTCTAGCCCTTCAGGGCTTTAAGAATTCATTTTCTATTCGCTCATAAATTATTCTCTCACTCCTGTCTTGATATGCACATTTGTGTTTTTTAAACTGTGCATACTGCAGTTGTGCGGTGTTTTATTAAGTATGCTTTATTTGTGAGCCAACTGTGTCTGTTTCTTTTAGGCCTGTGTCAGGGTTGTATATTTGCTCAGGAGTGCAGTTGTGCACAGCTGTAAGCACCACCATCCTTGTGTGCAGGACAGAACGATGCGAAGGGTGGCGCCCCCTACCTGCCCGGAGCTGAACTGCGCCGAGACAGACCAGCTGGCCCTGGCGGACAGATGCTGCAGAGTCTGCAGGGGTACGGTGACGGGTCGTGTGGAGACTTATGTGGACAGTAGGGCTGGCCCATATCTAAAAATAAATAATGTGAAATTTAAATTTAAAAAATAATAATAATATTGTCATCCAACCCTCTCCAGTATACACACATACACACACAAGAACACATCCACGTAGCACCAAACTTAATTTGTTTCGTTGAATGAAAAACGTGACTGCATAGAAAACAATGTGCAGATAATCCCCAAAACAGCTGGGGGGTGGGCTTATTGGTTATGATTGTTTTTAGTCGCTGTGGAAAATGACTGACTGTACAGTGGGATGGATATGATTATGATTTTAAAAACATTTCTCAGACCGTGCATAACTGTCTAAAGCAGTGTTTCACAAACTTACCAGCCAGATATGACCATTATAATCAAGGTTTACATACACTGATACCTTCTGCTACGATGCAGATATATTTCTTCTTAACTGCGTAGGATTTTTGGCTAGGCCAAATCATAAATCTTGCTGTTATCTTGCTTTGTGTGCCTAAGCCTACTTCCCCGACAGAAGTGGTAACGATCAGTTAATCGCTGTCAGATAGCGACAGCGGGTTACTTATCTAATATCGTCGATTACCGATAATATTGTTAAATCGGCCAGGCCTCGCTGACGGCCTGCCGTTGCTGGAGAGGCGGGCTTCTGTCTGCTTTCGGATGGATGAACAGAGGGTGTTGAAACCAAACAGCTTTACCCACCGTCTCTTGTGATCTATCAGTGCCGGCATCTCTGCTAACAAGCTCTCTCCCGGGACTTTGTCGGAGCTCATTAGGGATGTAAACAATGGCAGTAGCCTGCAGAAAACCCACATGCCACTGACATTATTGGCTATTTTTGGGTTCCATTTTAATACACTAATTTCCTCAAAGTTGCCTGGCATCTGTTATTATGTTGCACTGCTGTATTAATTACACCCTCCAGAGGATGGAAAATTCCAGAAGCGACTGACTGCACATGACAAAAGCAGGCTGATGTGTCTATTTGGGCCAGACTGCGCTCACAGAGCAGTGCAGCGTCGGCCGGTCACATGCTGAAATGGACCTCCTCTTTTGCACCCCTTTCCTCCAGGCCACGACTTCTGCGCCGAAGGTCACAACTGCATGGAGAACTCAGACTGTGTCAGCCTGGAGGCGGGGCCAAGCTGCCGGTGCAGGGACGGCTTCCGCGCTCTCCGTGACGACGAGGCCTACTGCGAAGGTACTCAGGCCTTCCCTGGCTCCTCCCACTGATGTACGGCATAACCGTGGGGGGGATTGCGTGCGGACAAGCTTTGAATAAGATGTGGGGGCGAAATGGTAAAGAAGCAGTGTTTAATGGGTGGGGGGGGGGGTTTGGTCATACAGTTACATGCTGTTCGGTTTAATTTTTAGGGTATATCCAGTTTGGGGGCATGACATTTTTTTTATCGTGAAAAAGGCATTTCTTTATGAATATCCAGGTGTCTCAGAAACTAGCTGATATTCTAATATTGACCGTTTTTTCTGAGGGAGAACTGTCGAGGTCCTTTACAGAGGACATGAACCAGGGAAGGAAATAGTTGGGTCCCTGTCGGGTGGCACCCGTGTCCTCACACCCCAGTTGCTGTTTTTAAGCTGGCAAGGTGCCCCCTGCTGGGCAGCAGGGAAGGAGCGCGAAGCTTCCGGCGCTCGGCACCAACCACCTGGCCCCATGAGGGTGTCGCCTGTACGGCAGCACTGGGTAATTAAAGATGCTATCAGCCCCCCCCCCAGTGGGTGGGTGACGCTCCCAGGTGTCACATCCGAGCCGTTTGCGTACGCTCCCCTGTGACCCTGACTGTGACCTTGTCTCTGCCGATGAATCTTCGGTCTTCAGTTCCGTCTGCTCCCTGCGGAGGGCGCCGGTCACACCAATGCAGGCGAACGGGCCGTATCGACGGCTCTATAATGCGCGTGTCTGCATTTCATCAGAAATGCTTAACTATTAAATCTGAGGGAGGCTGTGAATATATTTAGAGTGGCTATGATCATGAACACAGACTAGCTGCAGTTTCGTTATCCCAAAGAGATTTTATTACGGCTACCCCCCCACTCCATGCCTGCTCTGCATGTGTATACAGCTTATATGTTCTCCCCATGGTTTGCGCTTTTATTCCACTTACCTCCCACAGTCAATAAAAACATGCACTTTAGGTGGATTAGCAGTGTGAGAGTGTGCCCTTTGATGGACTGGCATCCTGTCCGGATCTTTCTCTGCCCTGTCCCCTGGGCATCCCGTGTTTCACTGCAGGCTTACCGTGACCCCGCATTGGATATGCGGTCAAGGGAAAATGGACGAATGAATGAACTAATGAACGCCATTCTCTTACACGGTGGAAGTTGGCGACATCCAAGTGAGTGTGTAAGAGGAAAACAAAAATGGCAGAAAGCAGACAGAGAGCGGAGCGCCGTAATTCAGCGATTTCCGAGCTGACATTAAGCGCGTGTGGAAATGGATTGAGGTGTGAATCCCCTTTATTTAGTGTCAAAAATAACAAAACGTGAAACAGACCTAATTATTGGCCTGGTAATAGATTTCTGTCTTGGTCGAGCCATTTTCTGAGTACTTTCTGGTTGTAAAGGGACATATTTAGCCACAGAATTGTGTTATTTCTCCCCAACCACCCCTCCCGTTCTCAGCACCCCTTAGTAAGGCGCTAGCCTGACACTGGCATGTTCTTGGTGAAGGTCTGGGTCTCCCTCACCACTGGAAGTCTGGGTCTCCCTCACCACTGGAGGTCTGGGTCTCCCTCACCGCCAGAGGTCTGGGTCTCCCTCACCGCCAGAGGTCTGGGTCTCCCTCACCGCTGGAGGTCTGGGTCTCCCTCACCGCCAGAGGTCTGGGTCTCCCTCACCGCCAGAGGTCTGGGTCTTCCTCACCGCCAGAGGTCTGGGTCTCCTTCACCACCGGAGATCTGGGTCTCCCTCACCACCGGAAGTCTGGGTCTCCCTCACCACCGGAGGTCTGGGTCTCCTTCACCACTGGAGGTCTGGGTCTCCCTCACCACCGGAGGTCTGGGTCTCCTTCACCACTGGAGGTCTGGGTCTCCCTCACCGCCAGAGGTCTGGGTCTCCCTCACCACCGGAGGCCTGGGTCTCCCTCACCGCCAGAGCTCAGATAATTAGCCGAGCCGGGGAGGGTTTTATATCCCCCAAGTCGAACCTGGAAAACTGCCTCAGAGGCAGCTGGGTGAAACTGTGGTTGTAGTTACTGATAGAGGATGATAGAGAAATAATGAAAAAGACAGCAAATAGCAAAAGGAGTAGACAAAAAAGGAGCTGCTGGTTATTTCAGGCATTCAGTCCATGGTACTTGCCTGTAGATCCATTCTTCATGTGCAGGAACAATTAAAACTGTCAACTGAGATAAAAGATGTTTTATTAGTCCAATTAGTCTAATGTGTGTGGGGTGTGGAGGAAGACAGTATTGATAGAATAGTGACTTACTGTTTTTATTGTTATTTTATAGAGCTTTAAGCTTCTTCTGTTCTCAAAATAGACTATGAGATCATTTCTATTTGAATCTTTTATATTAGCAGCGGAGCGATGATTTCGGAAGGTTGGCTAGCCGATCAGAAAAGAGCCGTTCTTTACGCTGGTTGCCTGTATTCAGCATCGTTGCTGAGTACAGGGTGGCAGGATGCTCTGGTGTGACGGCGTCCTCTGAACCTGGAACATCGACGTTCTCTGGGGTGACATTGCGACGCCCCTTTCCGGTGCATGGGTTGCAGGCGTTCACCTGACACCAGTCTCAGGCAGCAGGGTCCCTGAGGAGGTTTAAGTCCAGAGCAGGACTCCCATGCAACACAACACGTCTCACACTGCTGCAGTGCTGCAGTGCTAGGGTGCGTGTGATTGGCTGTTTACTGACACCTGAACACCTGAATCTGTGTAGCCTTGTCGTTTGGCTCCTATTTGTTCTGGGTATGTTCCGTTGGCAGGGCCTTTCCCGTGGCATGCTGGGAAAAGCTAAAGGGGGGAAAAATTACTTTAATTTCATTTAGCAGACACTTTTGTCCAAAGCGACGTACAAGTGAGGCAAATTTCAGACATGCGTGCTGTCAGGGAGACGACCAGGTGTAAGAGCAGCCAGGCTGAGCTTCCAGCGAATGCCCAGGTCTGAGTGTCAGCACTAATGGAACAACTTCTAACAAAGCAAGAGCCTAATTAGACTAATCAAGGACCAGAAATACAACATAAGAATATTCAGGGAACGTAAAGAGGTATCAGGTCAGTAGAGGTGTTCCTGGAACAGATGGGTCTTGAGGTGCTTCTTGAAGGTGGAGAGGGAGTCTGCTGACCGGACGTGGTTTGGCTCGTTGTTCCACCAACAGGGAACCGCACGTGAGAACCCTCTGGACTGACACTTCTAAGGTGATTTAACCTCAGTGCCGTCGACTTGGGAAATTCAAACAAAGCAACAGTTTATATGCTTTTTTTTTTTTTATAAGTCATGTAATAACAAGCTTGAGGGGCTGAAGGAAAACAGTAATAAGGAAGCCTCATTAAGGCTAGAAGTACCACTGCTGGGCTTGACAGGAAGAGAGGTGGGCGTGAGACTGTGTCGGAAAACGCTCTCTTCTCCGCAGGAATATTCCCGCAAATGAAATCCGAGTGTCCTGCCTCTATTTTTAGCTCGCCCCTACCAGCGAAGGTCGGCTTGCCATTCTAACAGGTTGTTGGGAGTCAGACTGGCTTGTTAGATTTTTTTTTTTTCCCCAGCAGAAATCATGTAAAACTTACAAGCACAAACATGTAATATGGCGTTGGCCCTCCGACCTCACGGTCACATGATCCATCTACGCCAGATATGTGTAAACCGCCAAGAAAACAGCTGATCCGTTTCGACCAATGGGAAGCCTTCTGGGAAGCTTTTTATAAATATATCCAAAACAGTCCATCAGTTGGAGTTGGAATGAGGATTGTCTTCAGGTGTGCAGATACTGCCGTTTCTTAGATTTTCCCTGTGGCAAATTCCGGCATCCCCAGGTTCAGAATGGTGTGTTACGCGGTGTGGGTATTCCGCGGCGTGCACACAGGTCCCTGCATGAAGCTTGTCGTCCCTTTGAAGCCTCAAAGAAACGCCCGACAGCTTAACAGCGCTGTCCTACATGCCTGGATTTTATTTCCCCGTCCTCAGAATCACGATGAACTCACCCCCCGCGGTCAGCAGTCTACCTCATCTCCCGTGGCGGGATTTAACGCCCCCGCTGCGTTTAATAGATGGATGTTATCTACAGAGCAGAGCCATCTAGTCTGACACACCCACAGCCTGGATGTAAATCTGGTTTTGCTCTGTCCGCCGCGTGAAACAACCGGTTCACCAGCAGGGCTGGAACATACAATAATATGAATCCGGCCCGTTGGAGCCCATTTGGATGCTGAGGGTTTCACTCAGCCTGATATTGTCAGTCTCCGTCCTGTTAGACTGCCGCTGTTTGATAATAAATAACCTCTCAGCATATTCTAATGAGAGATTTCATTCCCAAACTGCCCTAGTCGTTTATTTGCTTCTGTTTTAGTTTGTAATAAATCTTTGGCCCAGATTTTATTTTTCCAAATTCGGCCTCTTTCCAAAGCGCTGTATGATAGAGAGTATGCGTCATTTCTCTATCCTCCTTACTTATGACCCGTTTTGGTGTACAGGGAGCTGGGGGGCGGGTTTGTCGGGGTCATGTGATGTGAAGGGCTTGGACACCCCCAGCATTGCTGACTCAGGTCCTCATCAGCGAGGTGCTTAAGCTCGATCGCTCGGGCGAAACGGCCGGCTGGATGAATGGGGGAGAATGGCTTTGCATAAAAACATGACCTGAACATCTCCCTGCCAGTGAGCATCCCACCCACCCATCCGCCTTCTCTGTCACTTATCCAGGAGCATCAAGGTGAGCCTGGTACCAGATTCCTGCAGCAGGGGGACATGTTGGAAGGGTGACAGGGGATTTACTTTGGGCAACTTAGACACACATTCACCTAAACACATGCTTTTGCGAACACAGAGAGAACGTGACGTGTTTTAATAATTCATCCTACAGAACCATTCTGAGCTCTTCTGAATGTGCATACGGGTGCATTTTTCCTTAAAATGCCAAGTTAATACCAACTGTGTATGGTACTTACATTAAAGACTCCCAGGAAAGCTGTGTCCAGTTGAATAGCATTATAATACAAAGAACATTTTCAGCATTGTTTTTTTTTTTTTACATCCTCAAAAGAGCCCTTTGTAATCTAGAGATGTCCGTGAAATAGGAAAATGTACAACGGCCTTGGGGATCGCTCCCCCAGCGAACGTGGCATGTGGCACCTTTCAGCGCTGTCCGAGGTCTCGGGTTAGGACGCGGTAGACACCATCACCTGGTTCCCTGGGGGGAGGGGATGAGATGAAGAAATAGCAGTGACACGTGATGTAAAGATGACAGCACTGTCGGCTTGGGGAGTGGTGAGCATTTCATACGTGCGTCTCAATTGAGGGCTAAGAAGGCAATTTCCTGTGCCAGAGAAGAGATTAATTAGTCCCGAAGAGCCTGCAGACGTAGCCAAAAGGGGCTCGCAAATGTTTTCGATAAATCAAATTACTCAAAGCAGCTCCTCCGTTTATTACTGCTCGTTTGCCGCGGACTTGGAGTAAGCGGGTGGAGTGTGTTTCATTAGGCGCCCGTTACCAGTCACTCCAGTACCGGGGTGGGAAGGTTAATGGATCAGGTGGCCTGGCCACCCCCCGCTCCACCCCAACCATCACTCCAAGGACTTTTTCTAGATTAAACGTGAAAGACGCTGAGTGTTTGCTCGCCGGAGGGAAGGAGGGGGCAATAATTCAGCGGGGAGAAATTCTGTGGGCGATTCCGAGCTGGGCGCTATTTACCAGGCGGCTAAAATGCAGAGGAGCTTCGCTCTCCCTTTTTATTTATTTATTTGTTTTTGCCCAGACGAGGCAGCTGTCATGTTTGGGTGGGCTGGGTCTCCCTGCCAGGGTGTGGTGGGGGGGCAGGGTGGCCAGACTCCCAGGCTGTTAGCTTGGTGAAGAACATTCGATCCCTGTCAGAGGCCCCTGGGCTGTTTGAGTTGTGTGTGCGCCCCCCCCCCACGACCACTATGTTCTACAACGGTGTAGTTTTCTAGGTGGGGGGGTGGCATTGGAAGTGATGATAAATGTTGTAGACCAAGGAAACTAGTCATCACACTTTTTAAAAATTGTTTATTCTGTTCTAATGTTTGTTTTATTACTATTACAATGTGTGATGTTTGCACTAAGAGAGCCTTCTGCCTCATTTTGTTGTGCATGTGCGTAATGACAATAAAGTTGACTTTGACATCAACTAGAGTCTGCTAGTGCATCATCTCAGAGATAGAATTGGGCTTTGAAATGGCTGAATTATCTGGGCTCGGTGCATTTGTTTGGGCCCTCGAAGGTGCACTGGAATGGCAGCCTGTAGACCAGACCTGCAGTTACCGGCCCTCAGCTGATGTTCCGCGATCGCTCTCCCACCCGGTGACAGAAACAAGCTGGCATCATTAATCTCGTCCTCGTTGGCACCGATGGGGACCCCTTTGAATTAATGAGCTGCTATACAAAGGGGATGTCCCCAGGGCCGGGAATGGTGGAGTGAAGCGGTGGATGTGCTTCCAGGCCCGGTGAAGAGGTGCTTTAATCTCATCATCAGCCAGGGGGCGCTGGTTCCTTCCCCATCTCCCTCCCTAGCCGTGCTGAAAACCTTTGTGGCCAGGCCGGCCTCCACAGGGAACCTCTCTGTTTACACTGCTTAGTCATACTGTATGGTGCTATAGTGCCCACTTGGCCGCAGGTGGGACTTAGTGTGTGAATGTCAAGGTCTTTGCTCTCTAGGAGCAAGGTGGGTTTAGTTAAACAGGATTAGTTAGATGACGCTGGATTAGTGTGACCCGAGGTCACATGTTTACGCTGGATCAGCGTGACCCGAGGTCACATGTTTACCCCGGATCAGCATCACCCGAGGTCACATGAACTGAGGCTTTGGTCTGAGAGTACAAACTTGACCAAGACAAACTAGTTTCTAAGGTCAACTCTTGAGCTGAAGCAGTACCTTTAAATGACAGGAATATGTGTTTATTATGGCTCATTGGCTTCACAGGGTTGGGGGATCCACCCCCGTCTTGTTCTACATGCTCCCTGTTTATGTAGCTTTCCTCTGGCCACTCCAGATTCCTCCCACGGTTCACAAATATACATGACCCGGGTTCTATAAATCGTCCGTAGTGTGTAATTGTGCGTGACTGCGTGCCCTGAAATGGAGTAGGATCCTATCTAGAGTGTCCCCCTGCCTGGTGCACTGTGCATTCTGGGATAGGTTCCAGGCTGATCATGAACCTCTACCAGATAAGCAGTTATGGGAGATGGATGCATAAATTTATTGCAGTCAGTGTGATGATTCACTTAAAAATATATGTATTTACATATTTTTGCTGCAAGCAAAGAATTATTCATGGAAGACCATAACTGAGTTACTGCTCATTGTAAAACATTAACTGCTTACTCGCAAAAACAAAAACTCCCCAGATGAGAAATCTTAGCCACCACTATGGAATGTTGCTTCAGGGGGGGCACCCATACCATCTCCGGGGTCGCCCACCTCCCTGTGGGTCTCAGCGCGTCCAGCTGTGATCGATTTTTGGCTCAGGCATATAGGAGAGAGGAAGACCACCAATCGCTTCATCCATAGATAAAAGTGGACATTGATTTGTTGGGATCTTTAATAGCAGAGCACACGTTTCCACATGACAGGACAATCAGGGAAATGGAGTCGACTAATGGAGATGGAAATCACCTCTACGTCGGCAACAGCCCCGGTCCAGTCCGCGGAGCGGTCTGGGTGCGTGGCTGAGTGTCAGCGCCATGACTTGTGTACCTCCCAGCTTAATAGCTTCTAAATCAACTTAGTGATTTTAGTTGGGACGAGCCGAGGTCAAGGCCTGCTGAAGGGTACCTGCGCGATTACAGGGGGAAGTGCGTGTGCTTTCGTCCTGGGAGGCTGCTTCTTCTGGCGGGGTTGGGTGCTTGGATACTCCAGGTCCTGGAAACGGTGCCAACGGAGTGGGATAAGAGAGAGATGGGGGGGAGGTATGGGGCGGGCAAGGAAAGAGGTGGGGGGGCGAGGGGGATTATGGGGAGGCTCAGAGCCGTGGACGGCGTGGGCGGCGGACACGGCCAAGGAGAGGTCCGGCTCCAGACAGAGGGAATGCAGTAAAACTGTGAAGATGGGCCTGAGAAAGAGCTGCCTTTCCAGCGTGTGAGAAGATAATCGACTGGGACCATGTGGCCGATTTCAATAAGCGCGAGGGGTGGGGGGCAGAGTGGGAAGGGCTCAAAAGGCCCCTGTGTAGTCTGGAGGAGACCACGCCGTAGGTAGAACTTAATGAGGAGCGAGTTAACGCCTCCCGGGGGAAGGAATGCGCGATTGTCAGAAATATCAGCTACAACTCGGCTGTGTAAACATCGACATGTTACAGAGAGGCCCGGGCTGAATTATTAATGCTCGCCTGATTGATGGCGTGCACGTGGTTAAATTGGGCTCCCCGTACCTGAGCTGATGGAAGCCGCCCCCGGGGACTTGAACCCAAAGGTCAGAGGAGCTGAAACTGCCCCCCACCCCCCCGGATACAAAGTTCAGCTCCTGCTGTGTTTTTCCTGCAGATATCGATGAGTGCGCTGAGGGGAGGCACTACTGCCGTGAGAACACAGCCTGCGTCAACACCCCCGGCTCCTTCATGTGCGTCTGCAGCACCGGCTACATCCGCATCGACGACTACTCCTGCACGGGTGAGCGGCTCCCCCCGCCCCACCTGCTCGGAGTGGGACACAGAAAGGGCGAGGCCTCAGTGTCACACCCCACGGGATTGTTTGTTTAGATGCCCAACTGATTCATTGCAAGTTGATTCCTCTTATTAAATGAAATGAAATAAAATTAAACTAAATGAAATTAAGTTACAACAAAATGAAATGAACTTTGCTGAAATGAAATGATGCTTTATTTGCACAAGTATAGGTACATTGGAATGCTTCTTTTCACATATCCCATCTCTCTCTCTCTCTCTCACACACACACACACACACACACTGACTGGCCACTTTTTAGGTAAATCCTTGCTAGCACCAGGTTGGACCATTGTTGGCCGCACTTTCATGATGCAAATCTCCCATTCCGCCACATCCCATAGGTGCTCTGTTGGATTGAGATCTGGTGCCTGTGGAGGCCATTTGAGAACAATGAACCCATTGTCACATTCAAGGAACCAGTCCGAGATGATATTAACTTTCTGATATGGCACGATATCGTGCTGGAAGTAGCCATTAGAAGCTGGATACAATGTGGTCGTACTGTGATGGAGATGGTCAGCAGCGATATTCCGGTAGGCTGTGGCATTTAAACGATGTTCAGTTAGTTTTAAGGGGCCCAAAGTGTGTCAAGAACATCAGCCCCAGCGTCACAGCACCAGCTGCCTGAATGGTTGATACAAGGCAGGATGGATCCATGGTTCCATGTTGTTTTGGCCAGATTGTAACCCTACCATCTAAATGTCACAGCAGAAGTCAAGACTCCTCTGACCAGGCAGCGTTTGTCTAACCTTCCACTGTC
>JAODJU010000001.1:5023115-5036410 GCA_026776725.1 Gnathonemus echidnorhynchus
GATAATCAGCTTTTACATGTTGACCCTGGATTATCTGGCTTTATATGTTGACCCTGGATCAATGTGATCTGGCTTTACATGTTGACCCGGGATCATTTGCTTTTATATGTTTACCCTGGATCAGTGTGATCTGGCTTTATATGTTTAACCTGGATAATCAGCTTTTACATGTTGACCCTGGATTATCTGGCTTTATATGTTGACCCTGGATCAATGTGATCTGGCTTTATATGTTGACCCGGGATCATTTGCTTTTATATGTTTACCCTGGATCAGTGTGATCTGGCTTTATATGTTTAACTGAGATAATCAGCTTTTACATGTTGAGCCTGGATTATCTGGCTTTATATGTTTACCCTGGATCAGTGTGATCTGACTTTGCATGTTGACCCTGGATGGTCTGTCTTCACATGCTCTCGCCTTTCCCATTGATCACTGTAGTCGTTAAGCAGTGACTGCAAACCCTTCCATGCAGAACGTAAAGCCGTTCAATTGCACCACAGATCCGGCGTGACATTTACACTCGGCTTTGCAGGGGAGAAGGTAAATCCCGTAGATAAGTTTGAGTCAGACGAAGGCGCGGTACCAACCGCTCACTGACTTTTCTCCCGGCGTGCTCCGGGCGTGCTCCGTCTTGTTTTCCAAAGCAGCACGGCATGCGGGCTTTAATTGAGGAGCCACACGGTCTTCGCCTTTCACCCTCTCTGCTTCCTTCAATTAAGAGGGACCTTTGACCCTCTGAGCGCGGCGACTACGTCATAATTGCGAATGGCGACATTCTCCTTTCATCCAGAGTGCTGGGCCTCACGGTCACATCACCTCAAACACTCCGCATCCCAGCCTGGAGAATCGAGCCCGCGGTGACGCCGGGGCCCGGCTTACGCTGCAGGCGTCAGGGTCATTAGCTCAGTGCAGGCCGGGCTTCACTCCGACGGCGCCCCAGCAGTTACCTGTCCGATATTGCGGCGTGATTATGCTCCGCATCCACCGGGTCCTCGTTAACGTTTCCATTTTCGCACCCAAAGCATCGCAATAACAAGCTAGTACATGCAGTAACCAGTCCCCAGGGAACAGAAGCAGCTTGTTTAAAATTTGCGCCAGATGTACATCTGCTTCATAACATCATCATGCTTCAGCAACCGGATTTAGCTACATAAACTACAATAATAAATAAATTTAGCTAGGTACATAATACTTTTTTTGCATGAATGACAATTGGACACCCCCACTTATTTTACTGTATACTTCTCAGGTATTTTATATTTAATACAGTCATATAAGCTGTGTCATAGTTTCATTGATTTAGTGTGAATATGAACGCAGGCGAATATTGGTGATTCCGAGGAAAAAAAAAAAAAAACTACTTTGAGCTCCTCTACTTTGTACTTGAAATTTTGTTGCCGGAGGCTTCCAATCGTTTTTAAGCAGTTAATCTGAGACCTTTCTAGCAAAAAGCCAGCCCGGCGATGTCATCGTGGGTGGAACTGCAATGTGGTCTCGTCCGGCTCCTTGAGATACCAGGGATGAAAGTCAGCCGTGGGGCCCTGCTTGCGTGATGAGATCACACGGCCTCTGCCATCTTTCTCATTATGAAACAATATATCGCATGCATCAGGGGATCTGACCTCCGCTCAGTCTCGGCGTAGCGTGTCGCTAGATTGTCGCATGCGGAGGGGCCTGGATATGGAATAACTTTGAGGGATTTCTACGGATTTCACCTTGATGTGGCTCTACAGAAGTATAGTTAAAACGCTACCCCCTCCCTTAAAGTCACAGAGCGTACTGGAAGTCTCCAGAATGTTCCTCACACATGTGGCATGGTCCATTGTTTCCAAAACTGATTGCACCTAAAGAAGCTTGCATTGCAGTAACCTAAGTACGCGGGTTTAACAATACAGAAACCAAAACTGTCCAGTAACCAGCTGAAGCAAGTAAATATTATCAACTATAACCAAATTTTACAGTATAGGAACACACACAAACTAGTGTCAAATAAATCCACACACAGACACTATAACTGTGTTCCTTAGCTGCATTGTATAGTGCTAGAGTATTTATTGTATTTCTAGTTTTCATTTTATAGTATTATAGTCCTTTTTTGTATTATTGCTTTATAACATACTTACAGTGAGCCATAATTCAGAGTATTTCTTATACATTTCTTTGTATAAGATTTGTATAAGGTCTGTCTGTCTGTCCGTCTCTCTGTCTGTCTGTCCGTCCATCCGTCCGTCTGTCTTTTCGTCCTGCCATCTAATGTGTCACAATAAGTAAATATGACAGAACATGCTTAGTGTTATGTTCAGTACTAATAATGTTGGGTTTATCTACATCAGTAAGTGTCACATATAACAGGAAGCTGGACATTGTCATTCTGTGGGGAAGTGAAGGCAGAATCTGCTCTGTCTGATCTGCTCTGCTTTGCCAACGGTCCACAGCTCAAATAACTGTATAATTTTGGGAACCATTATTACAGAGCAACATCCCATTAACGTTTTAATTAGGCGATGCATTTATCAGCAGGGTATAGTGACATGTATTTTCAGATTTTAAGGCTTCCCACTGCTGTGCATCATGCCTGCATGCACTTTATACATTTTGTTTAGTTTTTGCCATTTTTTTAAATACTTGGAGTGATATTTAGCTGCAGTGATTGTGCTTTTGTTGCTGCTGCTGTTGCATTTAGCCCTTATTTTGATCATGGGTGTTCCTTTGCTTGTTTTTCTCTCTTCTCATTACCCCAGGAATTAATTCCCCTTTTATGTTTCACTCTGCTAGCTCTTTCATCCCTTAATTATCTAGTAATTTCTAGTCTCAGTTCATCTCTCGACTTCATTGGAGAGCCTTTTACCGCTGACGGAATGCTGTCAGATAATTATGGGTCTAGTCAGCCACTGAAACTCATTGGAAAATCAAATGAGTAACAATGTCCTGGAGGTTCCATCCATCCATCCATCCATCCACCTTTAGAGAGCTTGTCCTTGTGACTGTAGCAATAGGAACAGACTTTGGCTCTGTCTGAATTCAAAGACTGCTGGTGTAGCCTTTAGGCTGCGTCCTTCAAAGGTCCAACAGAAAGCTCTGTGAAATGGGCTGGTCTGGCCTACAGATACTTTCTTATTTGCGTCACCAGCTGTTCCCGCCCACACCCTTGAGTCACGAAGCCCCGTTCCTATCGCCTAGCTGGGACACACCACTTTACCTCTGAGCGATGAATCTTGGGATATGTTGGGCTGCATTTCGGCAAAAGAAGGACTGCATTTCTAGACCACATTTAAAGGAGCCTTTGAAAGGTGACAGGCTTGTCGCAGCGCTGTGACACATTCAGTCTTAGAATGCAGCTTTAGAAGGGTGCCACTGAATCTGGACACTGCCTTCCTGTTCCCAGCCAGGGTTCGAGGGCTTTCTAGGGAATAGCCAATAAAAGATCAAAATGCCAATTTCCAGGTCACCCACATAACCCAGCAATAGCTTGGAGGGAGTTTGGGACGGGAGGGGGACACAACTTTGTAATTTAAATACTGCAGTCTGTTTATTGAGGGGATGAATGAAGACAGAATTTAACATCGGGGCGACTTGTCAACCTGGGTTTCTACACCCCTGTAACTCTGCTAGTCACAGTCACTGCGAGTGTTACACTGCCACCAAAGTGAAGAGTGAGCCTTAACTGGATTGGCAGGCAAGAGAAAATTAGTCATTTTTATTTTTTTAGTATGGAAAAATGTATACCTGGCATGTAATTTGATTCCTGATCTTGACTGCAGTGTAAGATCACAGTTATTATGTCTGGTTAATTCTGCAGTATAATATTATGCAGAGCACCACTTGTAATTATTTACACTCAATATTAAATGTATATTCAAACTCTTCCTTTCAGACTAAACTTAACATGCATGTTCACAACAACAAAAATGTCCAATTACTTCCCTCACAGAGTAGAAAAACAAATTACGTTGGCATAATATTAAAAAACTCTTTGACAGGTGTTTGTTTGCTTTGACGGGCTGAAGCGGATATCAGCGGCTGACGACAGAAGATGAAACTTACTGTAAACATGATTTATCCTCTGTGGCTAATCCAGATTTTCTGCTACTCAGAGGAAGCTCAGCTCGGGCAAATCATCCAAGGCGAGGCCCAAGGAATCAATCAGACTGTAATAGAAAAGAACCCAGGGATATTTAATCAATCAGTTCAATTTTTCTGAGCCAACAGACCTGAGCAGACAGTATCACAACAACCTTGACGGTAATTTCTAGACACAAAGGAATTCAGAACTGAAGGCCTCTAAAGAATCAAACCAAAAGCTGTTCTTCCTTAACCTCAAATAATGTTTATGCACATACTTGCACAGTAAACAAAAAGTCGTTTTAAAAACTTATTCTAATATAATACTCATATTATGGCGGTGTCTCATTGGGCCTGGCCAAGGTCTCACCTCTACTGGGCTGGGGGGGTCTGATTATTGCCGCAGACCAGATCTAATAGCAAGAACAGAAGTGCAGATGGTAACAGTCCCATGATGTCGTTCTTACCCCGCCCCAAATATCAAGGATACGTCAGTCGCATCCTCGCTAGACGAGAACAATTCCATGATTCATTGCATCTCCGGTTCGTTCTTGGGAGGCAAGTTAGCAAAACCGCTCTTGCCAAGACCACAAGTAGAATCTTTGCCTTCTTGGTATAGAGAAACACTCATTCTGTTCGGGTGAATTTATGTCTCTGTTTCCCAGTATGCATGAGATTATCCGCTGCAGTGGGCTGGAATCCTGTCCGGCATGTCCCCTGCATTGTACCCTGGGCTCTCAGGCTCAGTGCGATCTTACACTTCTTTATCATTCATGGGTAATAGATGGATGTTTAGATAGTAATACAAAGGTCTTTACAATACCTCTGACCCACCATCAGAGTTTTAAACGGCATTCATTTACATATCAATTTCCTGTGTTATTGCTGAGCTCACACTGTCAGGCATAAATCTGCCACGATCTTCCTGAATTGTTTTACCACTTTGATTAAAGAAAAAAAAAAACAGGTCAAGTGAGAGAGAGAGAGACGGAGATGGGATCTGTAAATGCTGTCCGCCAGAGCGAAGGGTAATTTAAGCGGGGTTCTGATCTGCGCCCATAGCTCAATGCAGCGCGTCCCGTTTCCAGACTGCGCTTCTGTGCTGCGGGCTTCTTGGGGCTGTGTAAAAATTCGGACTTCTGCTCTTTCGCCTAACAAGCCCGGAATGGATGGCTTTCATTTCCTGATACATTTTTAGAGCGCCGAGCCCATTATCATCCATATAATAGATGCACCAGCAACGGGTAATTAATGGCTACTGGACATCTGCTAGGATTTAAATATAGCCTGCTGGAATTGCTGCTCCCCCCAGATGGATTCAGCCCAAGACCATTGCCCCTCTAGTCAATATAGCAATAGCTATATATCATCCCTTTGTCTCATTTTATATAAAAAAGAGCAACTGCATCCTAATACATTAATGCAAATCAACTAGGATCATGGGAATTAAAAACATATTACCAGCAGTCTCAGAATCCCCCCCGCCCACTGCTCCAGAATCTAGAGTAATGTAACTACTCTTGTTTCTCCACGATGATTAAAGAGAAAATGTGAATTGTCTGCTTTAATAGGACCGTGCACCATTGGCATAGACCATAGATTGATGACCTGAAGGCTCAATCAGTCAAGCGGTTCTACAGTTCCAGTTTGAGGTCTGATGTAGTCGCCGGGCTGAGATGGATGGAGCTGTATTATGGCTTTTTATAACTGATAGCCGAGCATGTCAGTGCTTTCAGTTAAATGTTGGCTGTCACAGTACATAAGAACGTGTTTTTCACATATCCCATCATGCTCTTCTTTGAGACACACACACATATATTTATATGAATTTTGAGTCAGACAGCAGGTCATGCCGTTTATTCTGGGGCCCTAGAGCATTTCTCAGGGGTTAAAGGGTTTTGCTCAAGGGTCCAATGGAAAAGTGACTATTCGGCCCGGGCACAGAATTTGCACCAGCAGCGTTCCGATCATAAGTACAGGCCTAACCCCTGAGCCACAGACCACTAGCCGTGGCCGTGTATTCATTTGGTGAGTTTCCTGGACCGCCACAGCAAAAGCCGACTAGTTCCACCCTCTGGTCCATCACTCTCAAACTGCATTATGTATGACGGCAGTTTTAATATCTAATACACTGTTTTACATTGTGTTACAGATCGTGACAGTAATTCTCTCTAGAGACGAACTGTAATTTGAGTACTGTTCTTGTAGGTCTGGAAGTCTTGAGCTCCATGTTGATGTGCACGTACAAGGCAGTCGTGTAAAAGTCACGAGGCTGAAAACAGCCTCTGTGCTCAGTGTCAGCCACTTATCTACTCGGAGGCAGTGGCGTGGGTTAGAACAATCAGCTGGAGAACTTCCACCGTCCACCGCTCCCCACCACATTGTCCTTGGAGGAGAAGGTGAGGGTTTGGCAGTGCTGCAGAAGGCCCACCATGCGTGAAGGCCCAGGGGGATTAGCCAAGAGACGCGGAAGGCTTCCGGCCGTCCCCCACTGTTCCTTTGAATGTTATTAGACAGGTCGTGCTCGGCTGCTGGGGGGGGGGGGGTTTAATTTGGTGATAAGGAGCCGCAGCTTACATTTGGGAGGCTTTTGGGTCGCTGTCGCTGTGGGATTAACAGGATGGCTTCCTCTCCGTGGCACGCAAGCCAAAGCGGCGGAACAGAGACACTGCATCGTCGATTTCCTCCCCTCTCTTGTGCTTGCTATCTCTCCCCCTCCCTCTCTCTATCCGTCTTTCATTTTCCTCTCTGTCTCTGACGTGCAGCCCTCGCATCCGCTGCCCCCCCCCAACCTTAAAGCTCCCTGCTCCCCCCAGACCGTCGCCTCAGTGCCGATTCTTTCGGCCGTGTAACATTCAAAGGCGGTTCTCCCTGCTCCGGCGCTGACATTTCCAAGCATGGCTGTTCCGCACGTTCCGGCCCGTTCGGGCCTCGACCACCTCGGGCAGGCGCTCTCGCTCTCTTCCCAGCATGCTTCAGAGAGCTCCGTTCCAGTGTAAATATTCCACGTCGATGAAGGCCCCCCCCTCTCCTCCCTCGACGCCTTCAGTTAATGAAAGGTGAAGACTGCCGGATCGCTGTCAGAGGAGCCACGCCGTGGCGGAGCAGCCTAAGCGGGGGGGCGTCTCCGCTGACAGAACTTGCATAATTGATTGTTTACTCATTGAACGCAGAGCAGAAAAACGGCGGGAGATCGCGTGTGTGAAAGGGGGCGTCCTGAAGGATGCCGGGATTCAAACCAACGTGGCCGACGCGGGAGGGATACTCTGGGACTCCTTTTTATGTTGCTCCCTCCAGATACTTATTGGATGTAGCTCGAACCTTGGGCGGTGTGGGGCTCGGCAGGTTAAACGTCTGCGACTGTCGCCAGAAGGTTGCTGGGTTGAGTCCCAGCCTCAGAAAAATAGTCACATGTCCGTGGGCCCTTGAGAGAGGTCCGTAACCCCCAGCTGCGGGCGTGCTGTAGCCAGTGCTACAACCAATAACCGTACTTTCACCTCTTTGTGTATCTCATGGAGAGCAAAATGGGGCATGCAGAGAGAAGCCTTCCAGTGTACCTGTTCTTGTGTAAGTGGCAAATAAAGGAGTATTTCAGTTGTACCAGACACTCTAATCCTGTGTTTTGACCTCCTCCTGCAAGATGTCTCTTACCTGTAGGTCTGTCTCTTAGGGAACAACGTGAGATAGGTGAAAAGACAATTTCCCCACAGGAATGAATAAAGTATCACTATTTTATCCCATTCTTTTCTAAATTATTTGACAGATACTTTAACTGTGAGTGTTAGAGAGCTGTATGGCCCATGTGACGTGCCCGTCGAACTGTCATCTGAGGTCTTGAGGGAATCAGTAAAATGTCAGTGTTTCCTTTCGAATGAGCCGTTTCCATTTGGAAAAGATAATGGAATTGATCTTAACTAAGAAAGGCGTGATCTTCTGCTGCTCTTTTTATTTCTTTTTTCCCCCAGAAAATTCTTGTTACGATTCTGTTCCACCTCACACGGAAGGCGAAGCGAAGTTTGCGTTCACCTTGGATATCGAGTTAAAAGCCCTGTGGAATAACGGACCGTGTCTGAAAACTGATATCCATAAATTAATCCTTTCCCCGCAGGCTGCCTGAAAGTCACGCGCACACAGTTCTGTGTTTGTCACGGTGCAGCTGTTGATTTTGAGCCGTCATGACGGCCTGAGTGCACCGGATGGCGTCGAGCTCCGTCGCCCTTTGGCCCGTGTCCCCTCGTTCATTCCGCCGGTGACAGAACTGCTCCTGCCGCGTGTGTGATGTTGGTAAATGCCGTCGATCTCGGGTCACTGCGGTCATGCGCTGTCTGCTGAGCCTGGCCTCGCACCTTCAACCCCCTTCGGGGGATGAGTCAAGACGAGGCCCTAAACGGAGCACATGAGGGCCCCCGGAGCCAGCGGGTCGGGCAGGGCTGCGCATCCAGAGTCCCAACCAGATCTCGGCAGGGCGGGAGTGTTAAGAATTGTAATTACAGAAGTTAATTGGTGTCATTTACGCTGTCACGGGCCGGTGGCTGTGTTCACGGCCTCAGGCTGAGCTCACTGTCACGAGTAGTTAGCGGTGAAGGGCGTCGACCCCCCCGGAGTTCTGGCCTCCTTCAGCACTTAGGCGGGGGTTATTAGATGGAAGGCAGGAGGTGAGAACGGAAGCAGCGAAGAACAAACAATGTGGAAAAACAATTGTGGGCCATCTTCCAATGATTTTTTTCCTGCTCTTTATTTACAAGCTGTGTAGCTGGAGAATCTCCTGGCTTCTCCTACCCACCCTGAAGCTTGGCCTCTGAACCGTAGGACCTTCCATGCTGTCTGGGGGAGGAGGGCAAAAAAACAGCTTCAATTTCCATTACGTTTGGGTCAGACAGCAGGACCAGCCAATGTTCCTGGAGCACTTGAGAGTTACGGGCCTCGCTCAAGGGCCTGCCGATGACATCACTCTGCCGGCCACGGGACTTGAACCAGCAACCATCAAAGTAGGAGCACAGACTCCTGAGCCACTAAGCCACTCACAGCCCACATCGCAGCTATCGTCGTTGTCGTGAAGGACAATCGTTAAGTAGTGATGATTCTTGCAGGATCAGCTTTGTGGCTTCTGTGTGAGTAGCAGAGACAATGTTATCCTATGTGTTTCATGGATGGCACTCGGGGAGCAAGAGGCAGACCCAGAGGCATTACTGCTGTGCAGAAGCACTCCTGGTCAGCTGCAAACTCATTTACACCCATTATGGATTTCTTTTGCCTTCTCCAAGTCAAGCACTGTTTGTGAATAAAAGCCTGCATTTTATAATCAGTCTAAATGATATAAAATTCGCCTCTTGATGTAAGGAGAATGCGATTCAGCCTCTCTGCATGGCGCAGTGTGAACGAGCAGCTTGGCCTTCTGGCAAGCGGCAGATCCTGTGGTCTCTCGCTTCACGTCCAAACCGCTACGACACACAGAATTAGTAACATGCGCTCGACTGTTAAGGAAACGAGCGCTCATTATCGGGCCCCCTCGCGCTCTGGGATAGCCTTGATGCGGCTTCCCGCCGCCCTGATGCTGAGGCACGGATACATGGGGCGACAAGCTGAAGGGCTTCACTCGGCAGAACTTTCCGGAAGAAGGTTACCCTTTGCATTCCTGGAGGACGCTCTCTTGGAAATAGAGTTTTTCTGAGACGTCAGGTTCGGGCCGGGTGGACGGGACATGGGAGGCGTCAGACCTTCCCCGGGGAGGTGTTTCTGATTTGTTTTGACACTGATAGTCGCGCCTTGTCAGAGCAGCATGTCACAGTTTAAAGGTTCCGGGGGGGGTCCGTCACAGCGAGCAGCCTGGGCCTCCATCAGCGCCAGGCTGTGACCCGGGAAGCGGCCTTGTTTTTGTTCTGACAGAACTGTTTGTAGCGGGTGTCTGCCGCACTTGAAGACGGTAACCTCGGGTCGCTTGCGGAGACCGCCTGGGCGGGGCCTCTGACAGTCCCTCTTTTCCTCTGACATCACAGAGCATAACGAGTGCGACAGCGGCCAGCACGCTTGCGACGAGAACGCACTCTGCTTCAACACCGTGGGGGGGCACAGCTGCTCCTGCAAGCCGGGCTACACGGGCAACGGGACACTCTGCAAAGGTAAGGCCCAAGAACCCCCCCTGCCCACCCTCCAAGACCCACTGTCCTCCTCCATAGCTTAGCATGAAGCATCTTGGAATTATCTACTCCAAAGTTACTAAACCCATTTCTCAAGGACCCCCCTCCCCCCAACATAGTCCACATTTTTGCTCCCTCCAAGCTCCCAACCAATCAGGAACACCGAATACCTGGTACAGCTGAGTGGAACATTGGGTGTTGTGGGACGGAGCAAAAATGTGGTCTGTCTGGGGGGCATCTAGGAGAGGGTTGAGAAACACTGTTCTGTTGTATAGACATCATTAGGTTACAGAGGTCACACTGGAGTTTATGAACGCCCTCATTGTGTAGATAATTTATTCCTAGCGTCCACTATTCATCTTCGTTATCTAATTTTAAGTAGATATTGATTTAGACATTGAGCAAATTTAATTTTATATTAAGACATCAACTCCCATGATTGCACACGGTCGCTGTGATTGGTTACTGGGTCCCGTCCCTGGCTGCGTCGTCATGTGATTGGCTCCTTGATCCAGTAACGTGGGCAGCAGGTCCTGATGGTGGGTCACTGTGTCCTGAGAGGGGTTGACTGCTCCCATGGTGCCACTGGAGCGTGACCCATTATTTTGGGCAGCCTGCCTTATTACGGGCTGTCTGACAGCCTTTTCCGCCATTTTCTCCATTTGCGAATGACCTGTGCAGGTGAGAAGTTCATTGAGATGTCCCTCCAGAGGTGTGTCACAGGAATCGAATGGGCAACGCAATAGACGCTTAATTCCCGTTCCTGTGGATTTCCACAGAATGGGTCCCCGCCAGTGAATTCACGCCACGTCACTGAGCCTGGGTTCGAAGCACCCAGCCTTGATATTGATTATCTTCCCCTGTTGCTCCCCTCGCAGCGCTCTGCGAAGGCCTCTGTCAGAACGGCGGCACCTGCGTGTCCCCAGATACTTGCATCTGCCAGGCAGGATTCACCGGGAAGAGGTGTGAGACAGGTGAGGCTCCATTGGTGCTTCTCCGTCGCCGTGGTGAGGCGTCTTTCTCCGTGTATCTCGGTCCAGAACAGCAAGCTGAGCAGGTTGTGGCTTCCTGACCAAAGACACCAAGCAGGAGCAGCTTAACTTGGTGTTGCCGATTGAACTGCCTGCAACCGATAGCATTTCATGAACTTTAACGAATTAACAATAAATTTCGATATAGACATCAATAGTAATGTGAGCTTAATGTAAAGACTGATTTAATGGGGGGGTTTTGATGAGATATGTGTGTCTGAGGTACGGTGGTTCTACATTGTGTTTTTGTACCTCAAACAAGCCATTTTATGTTAACCATAAGGTGCATCACAGGCTGGGTCGAGATTAACTTACGGTTCAGCTCACATCCGGACTGCGGTCCGGACTTTGAGAACCCCTGGCCTACCCATTAATTCACCCTTGATAGCTAGTGAGACCCCCTCATAATCAAAATTCTGATTTGGACGAGATAAAAAAAAGTCTGTCGTGGCTCTTTCCTTTCATTTCTCACATTCACATTATCCTGATCTTTCCGAGGCGAAGCTCAGATAGTCTCATCGTGGTTTCCCTTCTCTAGCTGCATGGAAAAATGCTGTTAAATTTAGCAGAGAAAAAAAAATACGCAGGTGTGAGCTGAATTAATTACACTGGGATTTATTTTGAGTTCACTTGAAAGAATACATGGCAGATAAGGGGGGGGCGTTGTCTGCCGTTCACCGCGAATTTATGCACGTCCCCGGATCTGAAGGCAGCGGGCTCTCGAGACCAATGTTGCATCATTTAATTAATTTGATCATATTTAAAGACATTTAATTAATTTAGCCGTATTTAATGGCAACTCGTTCCCCTTCCGGAGATCTAAATAGGTTCCAGTGGCAGGCGACCCTCTCCTGTCCAACACCATTTCGTTCTCTTTGGGGTATAGAGCTGCACTGGTCAATCTAATGGTTTACAGAGTGGATTATGGACCGGTGAGATTGAATGGCACTGGGGTTTTAGAGGAACAACAGTGACCTCCTGTATGTGTCTCTGAAGACGTTTGTCAAAGTGCTAATGCTGTAGATCCTAAGGGAAACTGGCCTCAGCAGAGACAGGGAACAGCCACACAGTGCGTTCTGTGCATATGGCTGATTTCCCTCCTGTTTGTGTGGATTTCATGCGGTGGTGCTTACCCCCCCCCGCTTAGGCTGAGGTGCGAGCAGGTGGTGCATCTTGTTTGGCTTTTAGCCACATCAGCATATGCATGCAGTCCTAACGACAGGAACCAAAGGCAAGAGGCTTAGATAACTGTTAGCAGCTTAGATTACACAGCTGTCTTTGAGGCATCATACAGTTTGTGGTTCTGAGTCATGCTCAGGTCCTGAACCAGCAGCCTCCTGAGCTCAATGCCCCAGCCGCTATGCTACATGCGGCCCTGGGTGGCTGTATGCAGCTAACGGGGTGTTTAGCAGCTTAAGTGCGACTCTCGTGCTGTTTGCTTGCCTTTCTGGCTGGGCTTGCATCTGCTCTCCTGAAAGCCACATCTCTAGGCAGCTTTTGACCTTTTCATGCGCTCGATGGCCAGAGATGGGGAACCACGGTAAGTGTGGGCGACTGAAGAAAGGCGCCGTGAACCTCAACAGCGAGCCGAACCACGTCGGCCAATCCCTGTCTCCCCTCAGCAAGCCATATGTCATGCCCTCTTCCAGGAAATCATCATCTTGTACCGCAGAAATATCCAGTAAAATAGAAGTAAAATAAAGCTAATGAAGGCTGAGGAAGACCGAGCAACATGTCAGTTTGCTGCTTCTGCGGAGAAGAGGGGTGGGTGGAACCAGCGGACACAGAAAAGCTTTTATGGCAGCCTGCTCCCAGCCATACTCAGCCATGGCCGCCTGCTCCCTGACATTCTCAACAATAGGAACCTGCTCCCAGCCATACTCAGCCATAGCCGCCTGCTCCCAGCCATACTCAGCCATGGCCGCCTGCTCCCAGCCATACTCAGCCATGGCCGCCTGCTCCCTGCCTGCTCCCAGCCATACTCAACCATGGCCGCGACCTGTCCAATAAGCTCCCTCACAGTTCACTGGCCCAGGTCACAGGGAACAGCTTCATCATATGT
>JAODJU010000001.1:5036837-5051401 GCA_026776725.1 Gnathonemus echidnorhynchus
GGCTGCCTGCTCCCTGCCTGCTCCCAGCCATACTCAGCCATGGCTGCCTGCTCCCAGCCATATTCAGCCATAGCCGCCTGCTCCCAGCCATACTCAGCCATGACCGCCTGCTCCCAGCCATACTCAGCCATGGCTGCCTGCTCCCTGCCTGCTCCCAGCCATACTCAGCCATGGCTGCCTGCTCCCTGCCTGGTCCCAGCCATACTCAGCCATGGCCGCCTGCTCCCCGCCACACTCAGCCATAGGAATAGCCTTAAAGTGCTTTGGTGAGAAGAATGGGTGTAGAAATTACACTGCTGACCGATTTGATATTAGCATGGACCCAAACATGTGTCTTTAATTTTTGATCAGATACTATTGTTACGTGTTGAGCTGATGTGAGGTGAAAATAAGGACTTTTCAAGACACGGGTTCCATGGATGGATGGATGGATGATCCCCCAAGAAAATGCACCTAGTGCAAACAAGGTCATCCAATCAAATAAATAGTCAATTAAAAATATATAAATAAACAAGAGCTGTGCGTGTGTTGTACACTGTCATGCTCAACTATGCAGAGTGTTGTCATCTGCTTTTAAATGATGACCTCGTTTGAACCGACCTTGCTGCACTTCTGACCAATCAGCTCCCATGCATGACCGCCAAGTGCTTCCCAGCACTGTCTTCACTGGCCGTGAAAAGTCATGGTGCTACAGGAAAGGGAGTTAACCTGACAGCAAAGGAAGCCCTTGATCTGTTTTTCTTCCTCGCATTTGAAAGCGATGAGTCAGCTGACCTCTGCAGCAGAATGTGCGGCGGAAGCAGGAACATTATTCAAACGCTGTGAACTAGATGATTTAAAAATTACATTTATCCACCGTCTTGACAATGTGTTTTCAGCCTTATTGATAGTGACCCAAACTCTCTCAGAAGAAGATTTTTCTTATTCCCTCACAAACTCAGCTCCCAGGGAGGGTCTAATCAAAGATGCAGAACATGGTTCTCCTCACTGTATCTCTTGCTCTTTATTTACCCGTCGTAATCAGAAGTCCATCCAGTATTTGTGACAACTGTGTCACCCGGTGTCAAGAAGTCCTGCTATGGCAGGCGGGGGCGGGCAGCGAGGTCACCGGGATGCATTTGGCAGGGAGGAAGACGTGACGGATGAGATGTTGGTTCCCGGGGTGCTAATTAGTGGCGACGGAGCCCCAGAAGGGCTGTAGGTGTTTCTACGGGCAGTAAAGGTGCCACCTCAGATTCACAGTGCCCTCGTTACAAAGGGACCGATTTCTCACCCTCGCCCATGTACCCGAGCAGGTCCGAAATGCCAATGCAATTAAGGACGGCCGAGCAGAGGCGAGAACGTGGTTCAGCGGTGCATGTGCCAGTAGGGGCAGCGTCAAGCCGCTCATACCAGTTTCCCAAACCTTGGAACGCCAGAAACCACATCTTGAATAATATATTCATATGCCAGGCTGAGCTTTTCTTTCTCCACCGCACCTTTACACTGTTTGTTTACCCTGATTTCTGATACTTCTACATTATCCTTTTAAATGCATTTGCCGTTTTATCTCATTTGTTCCTTGTGGGAGCAGGAACTGGGTCCCACGGCTGGATGTCTGGTACTTGTGCGAGTTTAATTACAAATTCAACAATTTCAACATCGCTGAATGCTCTCAGCTCTAGTGTCAGAGGGTTTTATTAATTATATTCATGAATGCTGGGTTATTTCTGTACAACGGTGCTTCGGGCAATCGTATGAGGTCACCAGGTTCGCGTTCGCCTGGAGGAGAATCGATTAAAGAGTTGGGGCTCCTGACCCGAGTGGAGCGAGACACAGAGAGGCGGGGAACAAGCTAACATGCTTTGAGCCGCCAGTCCATCATGTGACTGATTTGTGGGTTTTAATGTATGTCTGAGCCCTGGTGGGAATTCAGAACAATGAATGGTGAGTATAAATGAGGTATAGGCTGCACAGCAGGTAACGGCGCTGCTTTACACCTCCGTGCTGGGGGTTTGAATCCTGCCTCCATTCCGTATGCGGAGTTGGCAAGTACTTCCATAGCCCACATCCTGTCAGTACTGAGTACTCCAAGTCAGTAGTCTGAAGTTCTGTCAGCACTGAGTACTCATAGTCAGCAGCCCAGGTCCTGTCGACACTGAGTACTTGTAAACAGGAACCCAAGTCCTGTCAGGAAGGTGTGCCTATAGGCAGCAACTCAAGTGCTATCACCACTAAGTACTTGTAGTAAGCAGCCCGAAGTCCTGTCAGCACTGAATACTTGTAATTAGTAGCTTAAATCCTGTCAGGAATGAGAACTTGTAGTCAGCAGCCCAAGTCCTGTCAGCATTGAGTACTCATAGTCAGCAGCCCAAGTCCTGTCAGCACTGAGTACTCATAGTCAGCAGCCCAAGTCCTGTCAGCAGTGAGCACTTGTAAATAGGAGCCCAAGTCCTGTCAGGAAGGTGTGCTTGTAGGCAGCAGCCCAAATCCTGTCAACACTGAGTACTGGTAGTCATCAGCTTGAGGTTCTGTCAGCACTGAATACTCGTAGCCAGCAGCCCAAAGTCCCGGCAGCACTGAGTATGCATAGTCACCAGCCCAAGTCCTGTCAGCAGTGAGTACTTGGAGTAGGGCTGCCATGATTAGTCAATGTAGTCGACGACGTTGATGCTGAAAATTCGTCAACATCAATATTTTAAATTATTTTATTGAAATTACCTCTATGATTTCTAAAATGCTTCATTATAACAAATGTTTTCTTTCAATAACAAACATAAAACAAAATGGTTGGTTTTACACCGTGTGAAGTGCGCTGGCATACTACAGGGGCACTAGTGCAATGCACGAGAGCCTGAAGAGAGAACACACCAGCGCTATTCTGGATGATGGACCGCCAGAGTAGGCGAAAGCACCGTAAGCGTTGTCTGTTCATGTTTATTAAATTACCATTAGTACAGAGAGCTTTTGTCCTTGTAGCTGCTAAATACACTCATTATTAAAGCCATAACATTGTCTGCCGGCTACTTTAGAATCTCCATTGAATAAGTGTTTGAGAAAATGTTTAGGTTAAATCTAGGTTTGTTCGACGTGGATTGACAGTGCCAGTGCATGTTCGTGCGCATTGGGCTTGTTGGCACCAGTGTTATTATCATAAACTAAAACTTAAACGAAAACAGACACTGAATAAAAGAAAATAATTCATGAATTGAAATAAAAATGAAAACGAAATTTACCAAAAAAAAACGTGTTGGACTTTAATCGGCAAAAAGCAGCGCCACACCGCGAACATCTTTTTGCCGTGTTTATCCACAATATCTCCTCTTTTGAAAGATGTTGTGGTTGCTTAGCTGTCCCTTTCCTGACTTCAGTGCATATCGCTTTTATGATTTACCAAAACAGTCGCATGTGGCGTAATAAACCTAAAGATATGCCGAAATTATACAGATTACTAACTTTTAGGTATCACAATATGCATTTCATTAATATTTTAAGCATACTACTAATTTTCTTATTGAATTGTGGATGAAAATAACGTCTGTATAGTGCTGAAAAGCTGGTGTCCATTATCTAAAGCCCTGTAATAACATACAGCTTTTTGTTGTCGAAATAAAATCAACTTAAATTAAACGTTCTATTTGATTTCCTGGAGGAAAATTAATCATTTAGATTAATCAACCCATCATAGACTAATCCATAGAAAAATAGTCATTAGTGGCAGCCCTAACTTGGAGGTTCGTCTGCCAGAGAGGATAGTATTGATGGGCAGGGAATCCAGTTATTCACATGTGTGGGTGGAGCTCTTTGGTGAGACCGCCTGCCTTTCCAAAGACCTTTGTAGCGAAGTCCTGCTTTCCAATCCTGTCATTGTGACAACCACAATGGAAAAGTCCTCCTTGGGTATAATTAAGTCAGGATAGGAATGTCAGTCTTTTAAAACAAATAATGCAGTTTAAATATTCAAACAGTGAAAGACCCAGAGGATATGCTATTAACCCTTTTAGTATTCTCTTAAATTTTACATGTAACAGCAGGTATAAAATATGTATGTCACTCTTTTGGAATATTGCTCAGCGTTCAATGCCACTGAGAATCCAACATGACAAGAGATTAGAGTAAATTAACCTATTTGCTATTTTATGATATTCTGAGGTATTGCATTTCAGCCCAGTGAGAAACTGGGGCTATCGCTCGCTAACGAGCTCGCTGTCATTATCACCATTATGTAGAACAGACATTTCTCATTTTAGTGTAATTGCCGGTTGCCATTTTAACAGCCTAGCCAAAAACGCAAAGCCTCTTAATGCAATTTACAAGGTTCACAATATATTCCAGGGAACCCAAATATGATGTGAGTAAAATGAAGATCAACGTAAGTCCGGGCAGCTTTGCCGCGATAACTACGTTGCGCCCCGTAGCTGAACTGGATGTGTGTGGCATTATTTCAAAACTATCAGCCTGTGCCACCATCTGTTGCTATGGCGTCCGTAATTGCATGGTCAGGTTAACGACCCGTACCCTGTGATCAGGTAAATTAGCATGTTGTGCTGGAATTGATCAATTCTTCCATGGAAAGATACTCAGGAGCGGTGTGGGACTCAGTGGGTTAGGATTCTGTGCCTGTGATCGGAATGTTGTGGGTTCAGATCCTAAAATGAGCAGTGTGATTTCACCATCGTGTCCTTCAGCAAGGCTGTCTGACCCAGCTTTCACAAATACACACACACACACACCTTGCATTGGATTAAAGCTGCTGCTAAATATATGTAAATGAATGAAATACACAGGAAGTGTTATTTTGAACTTAAATAATTTTCCATTTTAGCTTTGAGCTGACCATATTATGGAATATGAACTTCTTTATGTCATTTATTTGAACTACTTTTGAGGCTACAGTCTGTCGTTTTAAGTAGGGCTTTGTAATAGAAGAAGTTTTCAGAACAGAAGTTTACCACACCTTACTGGGTCCTCCCAGTGGGATCGGAGAGCACTGGTTAAGGGCCTTGTACTGGCGCCTGAGTAACTGTAGATATCAAGTACTGATCCCTAGTACTTCAGGCTATTATAGGTTCTCTGCCCCAGTATTGCACAGTATTGCAAGATCTTACATCCCTTGCGAGACGGTAATTCTGAAAAGAAAGGCCAGCTCTTTCTGTGGCATGTGGAAAGCTTCTTGTAATTTGTAAACGTAAGGCCAAAGATGAGCGTTACTATATGCTATACCTTTGAAGTCACTAAACTTTTAATTCGTAGCAATTAGCTAGCTTTAACAGGGTTAAAAACAGGTACTTTACTGATGCCTCTTATGCATTTGCCGCTGAGTTTGATTATGCTTGGTCGCGGTCGTCGGTGGCCATTCCCCACTTCAGATAAGAAGTCACCGAGGGCTACGTTTCCTGGCTGATGTAGCCTCTAGCTCTCCTTGTTTTGGAAGGAGCACTTGTGAAGTATCTGTAATAAGGGTTGGGGGAGTAGAGGCCCGCCGTGGGCACGCCGAGGAGGAGGATTAATAGAGCCTTTGTTTCTGGCCCGTCACTCAATATAATGAGTGGGAAAAACCCAGCGTGTCCATTTCCTCCGCCTATCGACCCTTCGCTTCTATGGCGACCAGAGAGTGGGGTCCTGATGGCGGAGCCGCCGGCCCGATTGGAGTGCAGGGCAGGCCACCTCTCGAAGCCCTTTGAAAGTCCAAATGTGTCTCCCATCAGAAGCCATCTAGATCCTCGGGAAGCCGCCGCCTCAACTCATCTGAAGCGAAACGCCGTGTTTGTCATAACTCTGCTTTAAAAGTGCCCGTTTCCTAGGAAACGGTATCCGCTTTGCACCGGTGATGGAAACCCGTCCGTATTTCATCTGGGCACCCAGAAGCATGGTGGTTAAAGGTCCTGGTTGGTTATATTTTATACTCCGTGAATGGATGGAGCATCACACTGCAAGTTTGTCACTTGAAATAGTGTTTGTTAAGCCACAAAATGATAAAAATACATATAATTTGATGTAAATTGAATGTCAAAGACTGTCACAGGCAAGAAGCAAAACCTGCTCTGTTCATTTGGTTAATCTAAAAGCAAAATAGCATTGTAGGCAATGTTTGGTTCTCGACAACGTGTGAGTTTTTGTACCTGCGGTCTGAAAATGATCCTGACAGATTCAGCCACACTGTCAGCTTGAAGTCTGTTTAGATGTACATCAAAATAAAACATAGATTCTGAAATAGCAAAAAACTAAAATAAGTATTTTTTTCTATAATCTGGTATCTCCTCATGGAGCATTGTCTTTGGTGGTTTTTTGTGACAAATTACCCATAATCCTCTGCTGGAGCTGGCATGATGCTGTTCAGTGTTGCGGTGGTGGATTTCTTGTGTTGGGTAATTGACCTTTTAATACTGGAGTATCAGCATGCCCAAGCATTGACCATCTGACACTAAAAAGACATTTGAAAACTTCAGAGGGGCTCTGTGATTGCATTGTGTGACAGTTGACGAGGTTGTTCTTCATGCTAGTTTGTCAGTTATCGAGGTGCTGCAGCAGTGCTTTGGTATGCTTCACTGGGTCTTTCATGTCACCTCCATCTCCTGACACGTCTGGGCACAGCCAGCAGGTCACCAAACTGCATCAAGCTTAAGTCAACAGTATCGGGCTCTCTGGCCAAGAAGTTGGCAGAAAGCTTCTCGAGATGATATGGGTGCTGAGAAATGTCCAGAACTTGAAAGGTTGACAGATCACCCATTGACCAGTATTTGGTTCGAGGGGGCCTTTCAAACTCATGTGAAGTCTATTTTTCGAAGGTCCAGTCTGTGAAACCACACTCCTGAATACCAACCTCCCAGGTTCTTAGTTCCTTGAAAGGCAAAACCTTTCATTTCTTCCTAGCTGTGAAGTCTGCACTTGACATGACTAGGCTTCTGCTGAGGGCAGGACAAACTAATACTGTTCCTCAAGGACGAACTCCACCCGTCTCTCAGCACCAGGACATAATATACCAACCAGGGCATCACCCTCAGTAAGACCGTCTGTTTCATTACAGTTCCCCAGTTCTGCGCTTCTGCCAGATACACCAAAAGAGGACATTCAAAGCCCTTGTAATTGTTCATATGCCCCATGCAACAACTAAGCTTAGATAAGAATATAGACTAGATTACATTGATACGTATTTATAATTCTGAGGCAGCCTGGATTTTATAAATAGTAATTGCTCTCTTTCCATTGTACTGTATCTTTGAAGACAGATTGGTAGGGCATCATGGTTTAAATACCTCCGGTGCACTGCGTGCTGGCATGGCCCTGAGCTGGTGAATCACATTGCACATCTAAAGTCCGTGCGTCCCGTCTCCTACAATTGGCAGTTATAAAAAGCACAGGGATCTCGCTTTATCAGGGCAGGGGAAGATCGAAATTCCTCGGAGTGAAGCCATTCGCATTTCACGCAGTCAGTTGTATCTACATAATAGACCCTAGTGGTCTTACCTGTTCAGTATCAGCTTCCCCTTGGCTACAACCTGACCGGTTAAATTGGAGGCCATCTTGGCTATTTGTCAGAGCGTGTGGGGCAGGACATTTACCACGGGGGGGTGGGGGGGGGACGTGAGAACTGTATGTTGCTTGCTTAGTGTGAGGAACATAGACAAACGAGCTTGAGGGCAACACAGAGAGAATATCCTGAAGGCCCAGTTGGTATAATATTCCCCACGTTATTTCCCAGAGGTCTCATAAATCGTTTCAGAGAACATACACATTTCCTCACAGGAAAATGTGAGTGTCTAAGAAGAATATGTTAATATCGTTTCTGGTTTTGGAGGCTACAATCCGTGTTAACGTTGGCCAGTGTAACTTTACTGAATGTTATTTCTCTTGAATCTAGTTGCTTTCTTTTAAAAGAAAAATTGATATTTGCAAATGAAAGTCACTTTAAAATGTCACATTTTCACTTCGAAGGCGAGGTTTATTCTGCAGGCCAACTAATGTACAATCTTCTGGATAATCCTGCACAAAGAGAGGTGATTTTTTCATTTCACACTGGATGGTCTGCAAGACCCCGTAGGTGATAGATATTAGTCACAGTGACTAAGTGTCTTCTAAGCAATGTCTTGGACAAGTAATTAATTATTTATCCTGGAGAAATTAATAAAAGAGCTCAACCTCATTAGGCAATAGATTTTAATCCCATTACTCCATAAACCAGTTAAGAATCTGGATTTTTTTCGTTCGATGGAATCCAGCGAGGGGCTTGGATAGTAGGCTCAGCCTTTGAACAAAGCCATTTTCGTAATGAGGCTCGGAATAATGCATCAAGGAGGATCATAAAGAAGCCATCAATGGCTTTATGGAGACATTTAATCACTCTAAAACCTCGAGGCTTACACATATTCCTACATTCCTCTCGTGCGGCCCTTTACGCCAGCGAGTCTAATTAAATATTATTCGAGATATTAGATTATTTTTTTCCATCATCATAAATCCAGTTGTTTTATTTGATACTGGATTTACTTTGGTCCTTGTAAGAAATTGGCCACCATTACGCTGTTTGTCAAAGAAATTGGTTTAGCAGCGACCGCAATGACAAGGACAGCCACTGGCTCTCGAGAAGGCCTACGTTCCCGGGAATCCGACCGACGCACTCCACATATGTAATCGCAACCTGAGTCATGGGCAAACGATCTCCGCAAGTAGTTTTTACACGATTTCCTGTTTCATCCTCCCTGTTCACCGGTGTGTCCCTTCACTCCAGGGAGGGTGGGGGCATATAAAAGCTGGACCCAGCCAGTCAAAATATTGATCGGTGAAGCCAGGTGAACTGGAGGTGGATGCACGGGAGCTGGAGATTCTGGGCTTTCTCATTCATTGGCATGGTGGTGGTCAAGGAGAAGCAGAGCAGGTAGCCTGCCAACCACAAGACCGTCATCATTCTCGAGAGAATCTCGACACGGTCTCTGACTAATCATCAGCACTGCCGAATCTAGGATTTTTTTTGCGGGGCCATAATTCATATGGAGGGGCCAATCATTCTTTCAGCTGGAGGCAGCTACCTTGTATGTTCCCCTGATGACCAGATTATGCTGGCAGCAGATTGATCTCACGCTGTGACTGCAGTCCACTTACGTGATTCATATTCATCAGTAACACCACAGTGCAAGTGATGTTTGTGGAGAGACAGGTCTAGAGAACGCCCTTTTTCTGACCCCGACTTCCACAGTCCATGTGGAACCACCTTTGACTGGCGGTATGACTCACTTGAAAAGGTCTGCTTTGGATTACAGTACATGTGTATGGTTTCCTAGTGCTTTGCAGCCAGAATCATGGTGGACCTTCCAGCATTGGGCTATAGTTATTAGGTCAGGTTTCCCCCAGTATACACCAGTTCTAAAAACTTCCTTCCTTTCTTTACAATTTAACATAGTAAATCAATGCAACTTGGGTCATGTGGAAATGTGTTTATGTCTTCTCAGAAGTGAAGTTCGTCATCACGCCATTTTTAGAATTTATACTTCAGAATTTATGAAGCTTCAGTGGGGTATCATCTGGCCATGCTAATGTGGTACTTCAGCATGATTGCTATAGCACGGATACTCGCTCTGAGCGTGTGGGAACCTTTAACAGGACACTGTCCCTTCTGGGAGCTGTTGCTCTTCTGACTGTGTGCGTTTGTGTACGTGTATGTGTTTGTCGCAGATATCGATGAGTGCTCCAGTGGCTTTGTGGAGTGTGACAGCCGGGCTGTTTGCGTCAACCTGCCGGGCTGGTACCACTGCGAGTGCCGGGACGGCTACCACGACAATGGCATGTTTTCGGCCAATGGAGAGTCCTGTGAAGGTGGGCCCCGCCTCTCTTTGTTACCGACGCATAACATACATACCACTACCCTACGGGGAGACCTCATTATGAAGCTAGAAGCTACTCGCTTGTAATTGGTCTATGAAAATCGTCTCCCTCATAAACTACAATGTCAACTCAACACTTGAAAGCCTTTGGATTACATAAATAGGCTCCATTAGCCCTTAATGGGTGCCAGTGAAGTGCCTGGCTCTTGATTAATCTGTTATTATAATTCATTTTTACAAAGCAGCCTTCCCAGCATTTGCTCTGGAGTACTTAACAAAAAGGAAAAAAGTGCCGCAGATTGACATAAGCACGGCTAACGTCGCACGCCTGCGGAAGCCTGATTCCAGGAGGCTCTGGTGTTTATGAACGACCCGGATTTAAGTCGAGGGGGCGGCAGTGCCAAACAGAAAGGGATGAGACAGGTAGCAGCAGGAAATCACAGGAAACCCTTGGCTGTGCCCTTCCTGCCAGTAGATAACCCATAATGAGGTCAGACAGAAGCCAAAGCAGAATTCTGATCTGTCCCACAGAGAGGCCACCCATATCTGGAGATGTGGATAGTGCCAGTGAGGGTCAGGCGAATTTCTGCAAATCACATTTGAAGGCTTGTTGCTTAAATGTGTCAGTTTTTATATCCAATCAAGGCTAAAAAAGATACCTTATGCTGGACAGGGATTGACCCTGGTAGGTGGTGATAAAACAGTATATAAAAATAACATCTCAATAATAATAAATACAGAATGGCAATTTGACAGGATAGTTATAGTCCTTGGGAGGAGAGTATAAGGCCGTTGTTATGGTTGTTAAGAAACTGGCACGACATCAGGGAGTGTTACACTTCGTAAACAACTTCCCGGCGGTGACTAGAGCTGGCAGCTCAGTTTGATACGTGTAAATGAAGGTGAACCTGGAGTTACGATATGAATATCACGACAATGCGCCCCCCCCCCCCACCTCACTACCTCAGATATTGACGAATGTGGGACGGGCAGGAACAGCTGCACCAACGACACTGTCTGCTTCAACCTGGAGGGCGGCTACGACTGCAGGTGCCCCCACGGGAAGAACTGCACCGGCGACTGTATCCACGACAACCGGGTCAAGCACAACGGTCAGATCTGGGTCCTAGAGAGCGACAGGTGCTCTGTATGCTCCTGTCAGGTGAGTGTGTCGACCGCCAGGGTCACATGACAGGTCAGTGTGTCATTCATTGGCTGGGCGTGTTGCCTGGGTGGACCCGGTGCTCTATGCCACGCCCACAATTTAGACTTTGTAATAGTGGGCTCATAATGATTAAAACCACCATTATGACAAGTGGATGTGGATCTGGATTTTAGCCAGTGGGATACAGCCGCCCCACAGCATTCCTTTGAGATGGGCGTGACACTGTGATGCCAGCCTCGTACAATGAGTCTGGCACGAGGAGATGCTTTCATTCGGCAGTGGTGTGTAACACCAAGGGGATACACTGCACGACGGAGCTTTCTGGAACAGCTAGCGGGTATGCGTAATTGCTATGGAGGAGGTTAAATGCGATGCTGCTGCTCACTGCTTAAAAGTACGCCCTTGTAAACATAGAAAATTGGTTTTGGATTTAGACTAATCTCTGATTATGTAAATACGGGTGTAAATGCAGCATGAGAAAGGTATCGATTATCAGATTAAGTGATGTCATTTTTAATCTGCAGAAAGGGCCGCAGGTGTCTGAAGATGATTCCCCGAGATGTGACAATTAAATTATTCATTTATTTTGCAAAACCTGAAACGGACACCAGGAAGCGTAAAAATTTGCAATTAGATGATTCGTTTTCAATTATATTTGAAAATGGGGGGTGGGGGGGGGTCGGTGAGTGACAGGAGCCTGGGAGAGTATTAGTGCGTAATTGAGCAGAATAGATTGTGTTCCCTGAGACACAGTCGATGATGTGAACGCAGGGTGAGTGCGGCCATTCACACACGGTCTTTATCGGTTATGACCTGTGACCTACGAGTGACATTGAAAGTTAATTAAGCTGATTGACCCCCTGAGGACTAGATAAGGGATGTTGCCTCTCTGATTTGTTATTAAGAAATGGGCTCTAGTCTATCACACATAACACAGCCTGTAGTTGGAAGATTTCTTGTTGTGTGTGATACATAATTGTAATCATTAGTCTTTTCTGTGTTCATTGGAGATATAGTGGATTGAGAGGAGATTCTAGGACTTTTTAAAGTGGAGGGCATAAGATGGACCATAAGTCATCTTATGAGCCAATGAGATGCTTTTGATCAGTGAGTGACAGGAGAGAAGGCACTCCGGTGGCCAATGAGCTTTTAGCTGGGGCCAGTGCCCCTGTGGCCCCGCCCCTGTACATGCCCCTGAGTGGATCTGATGGGCCTTTTCAAGTGATCGAATGTCTCCACAGCCTCTACCCTGAACCCCTCTTACTCTGTTTCTGCACAGACGGGGCTGGTCATGTGTCGGAGGATGGTGTGCGACTGCGAAAACCCCACCGTGGACCTCTTCTGCTGCCCCGAGTGTGACCCGCGCCTCAGTAGCCAGTGCCTGCACCAGAACGGGCTTTTGGCCTACGGCACCGGGGCTTCCTGGGTGGAGAGCTGTCAGCAGTGCCAGTGCCTGGTGAGGGCGCCTTCAGAGTACGGGGGCAGTGCTGGTCTTTGTCGGCCTTCCTGGGGGGAGGGCGTCTGCTGGCCTGATAAGAGGCGCACCTGCCAAGACGGTGCTTGGAAGGCGGTAGTCTTTGCTTCAGTCTGCGGAGGGCACGAGGGACCGCTATAGGTCGTGGTGAAGAACCAACATGGCTCCTAGCACTGCTTCCACACAGCAGGCCTTCCCAGCCTGTCTGCTGACATCCCTTCAAGTTTTCAGCCGTTTTAATGGCTTCAGCTGAATTCATTTTTACAAGGATTTAAACCTGTTGAAGCATTACGTCAGCCAGTCCCCCCCCACCGTTTGCCTTTGAGATGTTCTTCATCGCTGGCCATATGTTTGTGCTAAATGCTAATGTCGAGCTTGGTATTCAAACGGCGCTTGCAGTGTCCTGGACAAACGGCGCTTTGTGGCTTTTTTTTTTTTTTTTTTTTGTGCCGCTTCCTGTTCAGCGGACCTTAAATCACCCCTCCGGCTGATCCCTTCCCGCCCGTCTCCCGAGACACACGGAGCCTACCGTCTCTTTAACAAATCAAACTCATCCGCCATATAGGGACTCGCAGAATACGAATGCAGGCGCAGCGAGTCGTCGCGGAACGTATTTACCGCCGACTGCTGTTTACGGGAGATGTGGGGCGGGGAGGCGGACCACCGGGGCACAAGTCAGGCCCCCGCAAAGTGGACCCTCTTCTTTTTGTGTTGATTTATGTACGGTCTTTCCATGACAGCACATAAAAACTTCTTACTGTGAAACCTAGTAAATTCTCTCGCTCTCTCTCTCCACAAAAACGAGTGAATTTTGTGGAAAGCACAAAAAATGTATAATGAACCCTGGAAAAGAAATCTGTATATTAAACTGAGGCCCACAAGGAGTGTGTGGAAAAATACATTAGGAGTCCAAAGGAGGTACGACTTCGGTAACTTTCTTACTGATCCCTGTCCTTTCTTTAAGCGCAGAGGGGCGAGCAGAACCGTTACTGCACCAGTGACTGCGATTAATAGAACCGCTTAATAGAACCCTTGATTACCGTGTAGTTCCTGTGTTGAATCACCTGACGCCTGAGAGAATGTAACAACTGATGGTAACTCTGATACCCAGCGATGAGTCAGGGAAACAACCTTTGGCAGGTATTGGAAGATTATTTTTTCAGTTTGCACAATTTGCATTTTATTCCAAGCCAAACAAGGTGATTTTGTGTTGTAGAATAAATAGCACAATAAATAGCACATCTCTGCTCTGTAAAAGGATTTCATTTGCCACACAGCTCTGTCCCGTAATAATCAAGTGAAATAGTGAACCGTTTTAATCTTTAGACACAATGCCAGCAGTCAAATGCTAATAAACTGAATTAGCTGCAAGGGCGGCTCTGATGAGAGAGTCCTTGACGGGTTTAGCCACATCTGCCGCGGGAGAGACGCTCAGCGGCGCCGTTGGCCGGGAGACGCACCCAAGTCAGCATCCAGCATATCATTGATTCACAATTAGCTACCAATCAGCAAGCAGAGGTGTTTCTCAAAATGCACACTTGACCACACTTGTGTTGACATGTTCCTGTTTTCCCATCATCTTCCACTGCCAAAGACCAGTTCCAATACTCAAGAACAGAAGTACAGAGGATGGTAAAAATCCCCGGATGTCACTCTTGAGAAACCCACAGAGGGGGGGGCATTGTCAGGGTCCACTGAGATTGTGTGACACCGGCAAAGCAGTTGGCATCTTCTGAGATCAGTTACGGATTTAATCAAAGTTAAATCACCTGGATCTTGTCGTTTAATCAAGATGTGTTCACTATGGTATTAAATATCATAACGCATAATGTCATATCAATTATGAATAACGTTGAAGGTACTCCAGTTCGGTGCATATCTTCTGTACGTTTTTCATATCATTCCATTCCTGTAGATGCTAGGGAATTAAATTATTATTGTACTTAGGTCAGTGTTTAGTAAATCAAATCTTAGTAAAGGCCTTTTAAGCTGGATATGGTGTATAACCACTTTTATTGTATTTTTTTTTACAAGTTCATCGAAATGTCAGGTGAAATCCAATCAGGGCGGTGCAGCTTTTACAGAAGGGGGAGGAAATCGGGAACGGGGGGGGGGGGGGGGGGGGGTT
>JAODJU010000001.1:5056820-5073414 GCA_026776725.1 Gnathonemus echidnorhynchus
AAAAAGGGGACAGGAGCAAAGCCACCGACTGGCAATTAGCTAGAGAAGCTAAAAAAGGGGGGGGGCTTAACAAGCAGCAGTACGGGGGTTACGGGCAACATGCACCACCCTCACAAACCAGTCCTGACGTCTCACATTCACAGCCCACACTGGAAGCTTTGAAATGCCACGTACAGATGAGCAGTTCCCCTCCGACTCCCTAACGATTTTTCCATAAGGTCACTGTAAGATTTCCCTCCAAAACTCCCGCAGCAACTTCCCCGACCCACTGGGAATGACAGAGATGGATGGTCTCATCTCGTCCTCCCGAGAAAGCGACTCGACACAGAGGGGATGCAAAGCAATTTTGTTCCACTGTTGGTTTCTCCCTGGACACAGTGACCAGGGGATCCGCAGGATGGTGAGCGCACAAATCATCGCTTACGACTGGAAAGTGTTAGAAGATGAAATGAGGTGTGTCACCTGATGCAAGTACCGCCCCCAGGTTCCAGTATGTTCATTTTTCCTCTCGTTAAGATCTTTAAAGACCCCAGGCTAATAATGAGGCCAGCAGAGTGCCATAATCCTTAGCTTCAATGAAGACCTTCAGACCTCGCCTAAGGCCAAAGACCCGAGACTTAAAGCAGGTCGGGAATTCGTAATTTTAAAGAAATGTTTCCACTGGGCTGTAAAAATCAAATTAAACATATTAAATCATTTACACTCATAAATAATGGGGGAAATGAATTTAAATAACATCAAACCACGGCACTGTTGAATTCTCCAATCTGATTGGTCAGAGGGATGCAGTGTCAGCCAGACGAATCATTTTGCAGAGAATCGCTTGCGTGTTTGCTGGTGCTCAGCATCGTCGTGCATTAACCCCTATGTCAGGCTGCACCATGTGTCTGCTCTCTGTGTGTGGGGTCTGCATTATCTCCCTGGGTCATGTGGATTTTCAGCAACAAAGACAATCTTGACTTGGTCTCCAGCGAATCAGCAGCAGAGCCGTCCTTCTCATTAGTCAAATATCTATTTGTAATTGGTGAGTGAGAGGGGAGGGGGCACTCTGGAAGCCAGTCAGCTTTCGGCTGGGCCCCGTGCCCCTGAGGCTCCGCCCCTTTATGAGCCCCTGTAAGACATGCACTTAGGTAGATTGGTGCCTCTGTATTGTGTGCTTGTCTGCCTCGGATGGCGCCCAGCCTTCTGCCCTGGGACTGGCTCCTGTGACCCCATCCAGGAAAAGCTGTTGGAAGATGGATGAAGGGATATATATTGATAAATGGTGGCTCCAGGGTTGGGGCTCACATTTCTGCTTTCAGCTCTGTGTACATTGCCTCTGAAAGGTAAAAAAATGTGGTGTTTGGTTTAGTGTCTTTAAACTGGCCACAGTGTGCCCTGTGATGGACTGGCATCCCATCTAGTGTGTCCCCTGCCTCATGCCCTGTGATGGCCCGGCATTTCATCCAGTGTGTCCCCTGCCTCGTTCCCTGTCCACTGCCTCGTGCCCTGTGATGGACTGGCATCCCATCCAGGATGTCCTCTGCCTCTTGCCCTGTGATGGCCTGCCATCCCATTCAGGGTGTCCCCTGCCTCGTGCCCTGTGGTGGCCTGCCATCCCATCCAGGGTGTCCCCTGCCTCGTGCCCTGTGGTGGCCTGCCACCCCATTCAAAGTGTCCTCTGCCTCGTGCCCTGTGATGGCCTGCCATCCCATTCAGGGTGTCCCCTGCCTCGTGCCCTGTGGTGGCCTGCCATCCCATTCAGGGTGTCCCCTGCCTCATTCGCTGTGATGGCCTGGTATCCCTCCCAAAATGCCCCCTGCCTCGTATCTTGTTTCCTGGGAGAGGTTCCAGACTCCTTGACCCTGCACCCGATAAATGGTTACAGAAGACAGATAACATGATGCAAATATAAATATTAATATAAATAAAAAATTAGCAAGTACATGATTATACATTACATTAATTCTTCTGTTAGACATAATTTGTTCTCATTTTTTCTTCTCATAATTTGTGCACATTTCACAGCTATTTGTTGAAGAAATTTTATTTCGATTGTGAAACTAGAAATGTTAGTCATGCATCTGGAGTATGAAGGAGTATTTGAAGCCATCTATCTGCAGACACCTCATTGGTGGATATGAGGCTATATAATAAATTGTCAGAAAGACCTTTAGAATGTGTTTGTTTAATTAAAAAAAACATTTTGATATCCATTATTTGCCAGTCTTGTCAGCATGATCCCATTAACAGATCCTCTTCCCCCAAATGTGTCACTGTTAGATGCTTCAAGATTGCGAGTGAGCGGCAGCCAACCAAAAGCCGTCAATTGAATTAATTGATTTACATCTGCCACCTAATTGGCCTTTAACAAAATAGTTTGTCATGAGGAAGGGTTGTGAGGGGCAAAGAGAGGCGACGGGCAGCCCGGCCAGGGGTACGTTCCCCAAAAGCTTCATCTATTTAAGTTGCTAAATGAAGCAACTATACCTTCGAGAAATGTATCCCAGGCCAGACCAGGCTAGGCTAAGCTAAGCTAGGCTAAGCTAAGCTAGTAGCGATGTCTCCTCTGAAGATCAGGTCTTTGCTATGACTACAAAGAGATCGTTGCCATGCAACCTGTGTTAATCTATAATGAAGGCTGTTTCTGCATGTGAGTGGTGTTAATGAGTACTGGCACACTGTGTGTGACACTGGCTAATATACTGAGCCAAAAAAAGCAAAAGCCGCTGTTTTCATCCAAGGAACCTTGATTGTTACTCAAAGAAATAATTGGATGACCTTTTTGATGAGTCGGGTAAAGTCAACTTAATATTATTCATGTTAATTGCAGCAATTTTTTTTTACCCTGGCTTCTAACGTTCTGCAAGCTGTGTGATTTATGCTACTGTGTAATTGGAAATGTAGATAAATTGCATGCATGAATATAGGTTTTATGACTAAAAAAATCTCAACTGACCCCTAACATATTGGATGTGTGGTTACTAGACCTAACATACGCTACGCACGTTTCCTTTTCTTGGTGTTTTCTCTCCCGGTGGAATCTCTTGGCTCCACAGTGGTGTGGTTGCAGAGGAACACTGCAGATGAGGCAGCTTCCTGAATGGACGATGTCCTGCTGTCTTTGATACACTGCATATTATAGAATACTGCTACACGAACAGGGCTGAAGATAGGGACAGCGCCCCTAGCATGTAGTGTCTGTAATTGGTCAGATGATATAGTATAATGTCCTTCATAATATGTGTATCAGGGATTCGGTCATTTTATGTGGGCTGTTTTGTTCAAACTGGAATTGCAGGCCTTGAGGGTGGGCAGAGTAGTGATTGAATTTCTTTGTCGGGCTGCTACATAGGGAGCTGCACCCAAAGAAACTCCAGTGGGCTTCAAAACTGCAATCTTGCATTCGCTCTTTAGAAAACACTAGCAGGCCGTATTTGGCCGTTAGAACCACCCATTGAGATCCACTGAAATACCCAAGGATGTCATGAAACCATTGTTCTTCTGTCTGTTCCATCAGTCACATGTGCTTATTTGCCGCTATCTGATATCTGAAATGACCCCCACCCCCGTACTTCAAAGATTTATAGCTCTGTCCGTTGCTTTGAGAAGTATATTTGAAGCATGACCTCATACCATTTTCTTTGAAGGAAGCCAACTTCTTGACCCAGTAGGAGGTGGGACTAAGGACAGGTCATCTTTGGTCATCCTTCCTTTCTTCGGGGACCTCTGGGCATTTACTGAATGCATGAAGGATGCAGCCTGACAGGTGATCAAAGGTGGATCAGCAGCTGATGCTTGTTCGAGGTGTTTGCCACAACTCCGCGTTTTGATCTCAAGATTATGATTGATTGGGGTGTCTGCAGAATCACCTGGTTTGGTCTGGTATGGTACAATATTGTTTTTTACCAATTATACGAACTGTGGACATATTTTCCCAATATGGAATATCATACTTGGCCAATATTACAATATACTCGATTTAATTCTCAAAATCATCTTAAATAAATTAGAAAAGCCGTTAAGCAAGACAGCTAAAGATTAATCAGAAATCAGAAAGAGGGTGAATCTCTAGGTTAGGTGCCCGTGTCTGGAAGGTCACCATTTCAAATCCATCACCATCCTGCTTACAATACCATCCATCCATCTTCTGTGTCCACTTGTCCTATTCAGGGTCACGGGGGGGGGGGGGGGGCCACAGCCTGTGGGGCAATTTAGTAATCCTATCTTACCTCAGCAGGTTTTTGGACTGTGGGGGGAAACCGGAGTACCTGGAGGAGACCCCAGAACAACACATGCCACACACATGGGTCCATGGCAGGAACTCGAACCCTGGTCCCAGAGGTGGAAGGTCACTGCACCGCCCCCTTACAATAACAGTGATGTGATTTTCTGTATTGTTGTCATTAATTTTCCCCTAAAACCCATCCATCCATCTTCTGTAACCACTCATCCTATTCAGGGCTGCAGGGAGTCCGGAGCCTATCATGGAGGCTGCGGGCACAAGGCAGGGAACAAACCTGGATGGGGTGCCAACCAATCGCAGGGCACACTCACACACCATTCACTCACACACCATTCACTCACACATGCACACCTACGGGCACTTTGCTAACTTTTCCCTAAAACATCCAAATGAAGTGGGTTAGGCCAGTGGCGTCTCCTTCTTCACGCATGGGGGGGTGAAAGGTCATATCCATGATCTACAGCCACGCTCGTTAGCGCCTAGCTCGTTAGCGCCTAGCTCGTTAGCGCCTAGCTCGTTAGCCGAACCACCACCTTGGTTTTCGGTAACTGAGGCCTAGGAAGGAATGGAAAAGCCATCATGCCGGTGAGCTTCCTGGTGAGAGTTCTGGTGCAGTACTTTTTGGAACACAATGCAGCTCCATAAGAACAAAACCAGGATGCCTCTAGAGCTTTAAAAAAGGATCCGTTAGGCTGCGTTCGCTTTATCCTGCTTAATCTGGAAATAAGACAGTGCTAGTCAGAACAAATTTTGTGGACATTTTATTTGCATTAATATAACGAGCCGGAAAATATGCAAAGCAGAGGTACAGTAATGATGAATAAGGTTTATAATTATCTGATAAAGTATGCTCTGAAATACCACTGCAAGCCTCCTTTTCATACCCTCAAATAAAAATATTGAGAGCCAGTAACTTCACATTGTGATAAATAAAAAAAGCACGTTCTGCTTCCGACACGAACCAGATACGATGAAAAATGTCAGTTGTAAATATATACAGGATGGTACATGGGTGGGGGGGACTTTATCAGGGCAATAAATAAGCAAAATAAAAAAGTGGCCTGACATTGACATTGCACAGCAAATTGATATATTTCCCATATTTCCGCCCAGGAGCAGAGGAATTCAGCCTGTAGGTTCGCCTCAGATGGGAAACTCACCGTAAGCCGAGATACAATATGGGACCTTCAGGTTTCTGCAGGCATTTTATTATTATCGGCAATTTCCCAGTGCCATTACCGAAGACAGAGGCAGCTGGGGCGAAACGTGGAAGCTGAGTTATTTCATGGAAATAAGCCAAGGCACAGCGTCGATGTTTTACAATAAATACGGTAAATAACAGTTCTGCAAATATCCCTAATATATAAATATTTTATTTAGGCACCAAAACACAGCGATAAGAAAAAATATATCGATTTACAAAATATAACTGTTAAAGCACCAACACATTTACGCTTAAAGAGGTAGGATTACCATATTATATCTGATACGTGCCCCATGACCTTTAAAAAATATTCCTTAGAAAAATGTACAAAAAAAAGCTTTTTTGGTGACCACTAGTGGCTTGGCTTTCCCATACATATGCTCCTCAGAGTCACTGTCCAAAGTCCAGCACAAGACCAGCTGGGGGCTTCGAAAGGGTTAGAACAATCTAGAAAGGAACATCTGCTCTCTAAAAGCAGGTCATTTTGGCCCAGACAGGTGCTAGCAGATAGACTCCCGATTCATCTGCAGCCGCCACACATCAGGGAGATGATTGGCCGGGATCAAAAGACACAGCCGGCTCTTCTGTTGACACACAGTCTATGATGATGTTGGGGTGGGTGACCTCTGGGGAACAAGGGCACATGGTGTTGCTGGAGCTGGAGACACAGCGTGGTGTGTCCACCGACAGCAGCATGAGGCTGCTCCTCTTCATAGCTGTGCCTATTGGGACACAGGTCTCCTCGGGCGTGCTGCCCATCTCCTTGCTGTGCTCTGACGGCGATTTCCTCCTGATGCGTTCGTAGGATTTGTCCCGGTTCTCCGGGCCCTGCTCGCTGTCCTGGAAGCGGCCCAGCAGCGAGATGAAGAAACCGAAGAGGGCGAAGGCGGCCAGGCTGGGGATGAAGGCCAAGCATTTGATGTCGAGGCTGGTGCCGATGTAGCGGCTGTGCAGGAACATGTCCTGCTGGACGTAGGTGAGGTTGGTCTCGGGATCTATGTTAGACGAGCGCCACTCCCAGGTCAACGTGCTCCTGTTGAAATTGACCAGAGTTTCAGGAGCCTCCACCGTGTAGATCTTCTCCCCCGGTCCAACGTACTGCCCATATTCATAGGGCTCGTAGAAGATCTGGTTCTTCCACATGTTCAGATCCAGTATCAAAACCATGAAAATGATCCCATAGTTGAACCATTTACCTGATGGTAGGATGAACAGGAAGGTGAGAATGGAAACTGAGCCATTTCTTGTGCATAATCACCATCCTGATTACATAATAGGTCATTGGAAGGTTCACCATTTCACAGGAAATAATTCAGTTCAACAAAAAAAGAAGTTTAAATGTGTCACCCAAAGCATATTTTTCATGACAGTCATTCCACCAGTTAGAATCTTATCTCATAGCCATTTCTAAATATAAATTCATCTGTGAGTAGGCTTGCAAAAGTTTCATATTAAATCCAGTCATTTTCTTATTACCGTCGCTTTCAGAACCATGTTTTTTTAAAACCTGTAAGTGCATAATAAACTAATTTCAGTGAAGGAGCCTTTTAATGTTTCTTAGTCAAGGTAATAGCAGCGTAGCATTTCCATTAAACTGAACTGTGGTACAATACTTTCAGCTGAATAGCCGGCTGTCGGCTGGTTACCATCGTGGGAGTATGACATTGGAGAGAACATTACTTTTCTTCCATTAGTGAAATGCAGGTATCTGGAAAGACAGCCATTGATCTTAATGCAAAGACAGGCTCAGGAAATGCTTTGGAGGGCGGCTGGTTCAGGGGAATTTAACCCTGCAGTCTGACATCTGGGGTCACATTTGCATTTCTCGTTTATGCGTTCGGCTGGTGGTTCCTTCTGAAGGGTCCGCCCTATTTTAGCAATGCAAAACGGTTTACGCACGGACATTATTTACTACTGCCGAAGCATCCGTCCAGGGGAATGGCATTATCGTTTGTCAGAGAAGCATGGGTGTGATGTCACAATGGGGGGATGGTGGATGCTGCAGACTTAGCCTGTAACAGGGTCGGATGTGACTGGCCTGGGGGGGGACCATACCTGTGATGTGAATGTGGTATTCCTCCTTGAAGATCCGCTTGCAAACTGGAAGCCTCACTTTCACGTGATTGGTGTGCAAACCGGGCAGGTTGATGTCCAGGTCCCCCATAAAATGCGGAAATGCCCAGTCCTGAAATCAAGCCATATACACACCACAGTCAGCTCTTACTTTTAAAGATGGGGCTCTAACTAGAACAGTGTGTGTGATTTGCTTTTAATATTTTGGTACTTCATACACTAGCTAATATTCATGTTACTGTTTTTACATTTAGAACATTTGTTATATGAAACATTAATCATGCACAGATCTGTGCTTAAAACAAGCAGTGAAATCATGCATCTGACCATGGTTACGGTCTGAGATGGAAAGGCCTGAGCGCTTAGTCTGAGGAAAGCTGTCACAGGCATAAACATTACGACAAACAACTTCAAGGACTCAAATCTACAGCCCTGCATGCCTGGAATTCCGTCAAAAGATAAAATGAAGTAGCTTTTCTCAGTATTATCTATATAGAAGATCCAAGATTCTGCTTCTGGGATAAATTTGACGTCAAACAACATATATTGACATACTGTGCGGTATTTACTATTCAAAGAACCACACAGACTCGCACATTCTAGACTTCACTTTGGTGTTGTATCATAGATAAATGTTTATAGATGCAATATCTTTTTCAATTTTCAGTGTCTATTATCAGAAAGAAGTTTTCCATTTAAACCTCAAGTTTTGATATGGGCTTGGTTTCTAACAGATAGACTTCTCTAACGTGCAGTACAGTGAATAAAATCCTCCACCGGGAGCTAGTAGAGATCATTTAAGGGACTGCATGCTCTCTATTACAACCTGCAAGAACAAACTACAAGCACAGGTGATGTATTAAGGAGCAACAAGTTTGTGCTGAAAACCAATGTAAAATGAACAAATATTAAATAAATCAACAAGTAAGGGGCACTATAGGTAGCGTGGTTAGTCAATACACGAAATTGTTAAGTCCGCTAGCTTTATTTAAATGGCCTTAATTAACACTCAGCGATATACACTATAAAAAATTAAGTCTAGCTCTGGATAAAAAAATGTCCTGGAAGCAACCGTGCCAAAAACTGTTTATGAAGAAGTCAGTCATAAAACCCAACAGCTTCTATCACGCAAATCTTAACGGGGCAATTGGTTCGGGGGACAATTCGCGCTTGGTCGGTAATTAAACTGTTAATTATGTTTTGAGTAAAAGATTAGTCCTTCCCTTACAGACGCGTAAGCAGATTAAGGGCCACACTCAGGATGAAGGTGAAAGGATCCCCTTTCCAGCGGGGTGGGCGCTGTTTTATTGACAGAATGGAGGCGGGTCTCCGCAGTTTGTGGCGCAGCCTAATTGAAATCGTAAAGCACTTTAATAAAGCGGCCAAGGCAGCAGGCGGCTGGCAGGCGGAGCGCTGCGGCGCGGGGTAGGATGAGTAATACTGCGGTAAAACAAACGCATCTTCGGGAGGGGGCTGGGGGGCTGTGAATGAGTTCGGAGGAGGAAAACAAAGAGGGACGGAAAGTCCGCTTCTGGGAAACGGCATCGGCGCAATTAACAAGAATAATTACGGCGAATAAGCTGCGTTTGCAGAAGAGGGTCGGCCTGAAGGCTTTGGGAAACGGGAGAATGTGTCTGATCTAAGAAGATGTACAGAGAAACAGACGGCGATTCTGTTTTATCTTCACTGTGATATATTTTAACAATTTTGCCTTCGGGAATATAAATGTATACGATGCATAAGGCAAAGATGTGTTAGTGACCGTAATCCGAACAAGGAGAAAACATCTAGTAGTAAACTGAAAACTATTACTGAATTAAATTGCTTTAAAATCTTGGTTTTTAATAGGACTATATTATTGCTGTTTAAAGCTTGTTAAGACCAAAGTGTCGCTGTATGTCTCAGGCATGTATTACATTATGACAACCTGCATAACAAATAACCCTTACAATTTCACTTAAAAATCTGACACATTACAGACAACGCTAACAGTGAATAGTTTATTCAATTATAAAGTCATGTGCACTTGTGTCAACCAGCCCCAACACAGTGTAATTGGTTGGCACACATTATGGGGGTATAGTTAGCACGACATTATTACTCTATGAATTTTGTATAAGTCAAGCATCACACAAACATAACCAGAGCTTTTCCTGTATTCCGAAGTAAAACCTAAACATGCAGTGTCATTGAAATAATGCTTTTGAATCTGTAAAACACTCAACATTACTAATCATTTTAAATATTGTCTAGTGTTCATAACATTATGTTCTATAACATTGAACAGTAATAAAAACAATTAATTCTTCGCCGCTGCACATTTTAAACATGTTATGTCCTTACATTCTTTTTCCAAATAATTTTCCAAACAAACTACTTGGTTTTGGTTATTGAACAAATAGTATACTATCAAAAAAACGACAGTGCCCCGTATGTTAATGGATACCTTATTTATTTATTTATTTATTAAGTAAGTAAGTAAGTAAGTAAGTTAATGGATACCTGACCTATCGGACAGCCGGTGATCTGACGAGTTGATCTATACCTATGGAGACGTGCTGCCGAGCTTTTCTGCGCATGTGTAGTTTCACCGTTTTGGGATTAGGGTTAGGTTTTGGGTGTTAGGGGGTTTTGGGGGTTAGGGTAAGGGCTTTATGGGCTTAGGGTTATGGTTAGGGCTATCGATAAAGTAGCTCAACAGAACACCGGACCTGCGAACAATAACGAATAACCTACTATAATTCCTTGTTTTTCGCGTATAAACGTAGGCCTACTTGTGATAAAGTTTAGCTTATAGATTGCACACAATAAGCCACCAACAGAAACATTAACTAAAAATAAAACAACTATATTCCCGCGACGGGATGGAAAGGCTACTCAGAGTTGAGCGGAATTTAAAACTTATGAACCGTTTATTTTTGTAATTTTCCACTTACTACCTTCCCACTGCGGTAAACCGCGAATCAGCGGATACGGGGGTTCCGCTGTATTATGCGCCAACCGGCTCCACCTGCACTCTGTATGCGCTTCATGATACCAAACTGCCATGACTTAGCCCATTACAGGCTTTCAATTCTCAGCACAAAATATAGCCAATCCCCATCTCTATTTGATACAACCAATTTATTTTCAACATTTCACCTTGATACATATAAAAGCAGACATTTTTCCATGGGGTAATTTGCTTTGGTAACAAAAACCCAGTACAGTGTGCAGCCTTCCCATCTCTGGACAAGATGGATGAATGTAGTCCGTGTGGACACATCTTATGATGTTGGATTTTCGCGAAAGATCTCTCCATTCGTCTGGAAATTATTGCTGTGCCAACAACCCTGGTCCCCACTATACATAACATATAGCAGGCCTAGGTTGTATGGAACTGTATATATAAATATGTATATACGTATACTTTTGTATTCAAGTAATGACGTTTATAAAAACATGAAGACTTTAAATTTAAAACTTTCACTTTCTTATTGTAAGTAGCACAAATTGGAGATGGCTAATGTATTTCATATGAATCAACACAATCTCATTCTGGTAAAAATGTCATTTCATTTAAATTATAAAACAAGCATGAAATCCACGTGTTTTGAAATAGAAGCACTTTGGTTTAAAAATTCCTTCTTTAAAAACTGCGCTTTGCTCACTTCCTGCAGGGGTAATTTGCATATTCATACCCTCTGCACCATAGTAACCGATAAACATGATCTTTTTTTTCCTTTCTGGAAGTAGAGATATAGAGGACGTCTCACATGTCACGTTAAATACTGTGTGTGTGTGTGTGTGTGGGGGGGGGGTGCCTTATTTTGCGAACAGTCAAAGGGAGCGCGACACATACGCGCAGCAGCCGCGGGTACGTGAGCAGTGACGTCACAAGCAACGAGCCGGCAGGTGATCAAAAAAAGCGGCGCGGTCCTCGCTGGCAGGCTGCCAGAACCGGCTGGGGACGCAGGCATGTTTTAATTGGCCAACAGGGAGCCCTACCTGCATGACAATGAGGAGGTCAAAAACCAGGATGAAAGAGGCGAGGAAGGCTCGGGAGACCTCATCGCTCGGCAGAAAACCGCGGTTCAGGTTGTCCCAGCTTATCCAGTCAGTGCTGATGACAAGCACCACCACAGATGTCAGGGAGACGAGGACGGCCCTGTGGGAACACACCACACACACACACACACGGGTGCACACAAATCCCATCATGCACCTGTTTCACAGCGGCAGTCTCCTGGTGTCATACTGACTGATCTAATTGCTTAGACACTGTTTTCCCTCTTCCTCTGTCACTCGCAATTTTTTTAAGAATCAAAGATACAATCACAGAAGATGAGTACAGGTATACTAGCAGCATGAAAGCTAGCAAAACTCTAGTAAGAAATAATTATAAAATACAAATCAATTAATCATTAAGAACATTCAAAATTGAGACAGACAAAGGTGTGGGTTCTTTTACAAAGAAAATTGAAAACATGCCTTTCAAAAATATGCCATCTTTCACAGAAGAGCCCCTAGTTAGGTAAAATAAAAGTTACAACAAAGTAACGCTGAATGTAATGAAGTAAATTAGTCCAAGAAAAATGCAATGATAGAGTGCTGGGGCAGGTCTGAATAATTTATGGAGGAGGCCTGTTATGTAATGGTGAAGGTTCTCCTTCACGGAGTCTCTCTATCTAAACTTCTCCTCCTGAGGTTAATTAAAGATCATTCTGCAGTGGGGCTGTTAACCGATTTCACATCTTGTCAGTCGCCATTTGCCTGAGAGCTGCAGCACCTGTTAGGAACGATACACACTACAGGGGAATGAAGGACACCTGCCTCCACAAATAGCAGAAAACCAGGGACATATACAGGGGCGGGACAACAGGGCCACTGGGCCCCTCCCTTGTCACTCACTGATTCAAAACATAATATCCCCCATCTTAAAAAATTCCTACAATTGCCCCTGCATAAAACCTACATTTTCCATGAGCCTCAGTACTCAGGCTACGGTGGGATACCGAACAAGGTATTACTGGCTTATTGACGGTGAACGTCATCGGTCAGTGTTGATAGGTGGCACCTTGGGAAGCTTGAGGTCTCATGAGACAGGGCTAACAGGCCAGAGCTGAATAACCTGCCAGAGGTGTAGGGACATGTTACCCAGCATCCCGTGCTGTTGCCTTGCTCCTGGTTGACTAACACTAGCGCGGCCAGCCTGGGGACGCAGTAAAGTTACTTCTGGGGCCGTGGAGGTGGCAGCTGAGTGGAATTTCGTGTAGGAACAAATTCTGGTACAGATGAGAACGTTTCCTAGCTGGGCCTTCAAACCTCGGAGATGAAAGGAGCCAGAGGATAGATCTCCAGAGCTTTTGATCTTGTTTTATGGGACTATTTCGCTCCCTTCTTTCCAGAGAGGTAAAAACAATGGAATTACCGGTCTGGTTCAGGGTTATGCCTTTTGGGGCCTGAGCCCGAGGCTATATTGCATTCCTACTGCGCTGCATTTATCTGACAGGCGGCTTTATACTGGTTAATTTTCACAAGCTTTTTTTTGCACCAATACCCTTTTCTACAGACGGTCGTTAAAGGTACATATAGTGTTCAGCCTTCCCATTGTGCACTGCATCTATACCTTAAGGCAACAGACATTAAAGACAAATGGGTAACTACAAAAAAACTGGGTTGAAATAATTTCACTGCACAAATTATCCATCCATCCATCTTTCAGCTGCTCATTCAATACTGGGTTGCGGAGACTATGAAAATTATTTGAATTATATTTACTTGAAATTGAATTGAACAGAATTTCAAATATACAATCGCATGGAATATATCCATGTTTTGTGAAATTGTCGAGGTGATGTGCTGACGAAAAGAGAACTGATTTTATGAACCTATTTCTTGGCACAAATTAAAACACAAAAAGTATTACCTAAATTTAATGACACCTCTTTTCGAACCATAAAGCTCTCAGGTAAGGAGGGTTAATAAAAGCACAGTGCTTGTTTGAAAAACTGTGCTAATCCTGTTTGAAATAGTTGGATTTATGGGGAACAGATATGAAAAAATGCATCAGCTTCCAGGTTTTCTGCATTCAATGAACCGCTGTCCTTCTGGAAAGTACTGTCATTGTTCAGGAAAAAAACCAGCAAGGTCAAAGATTATTGTTAGCTGGTTATGACAAAGGGTAACCTTACCGGCAATTAGCCATAATTAACGATAATTATCAGGCAAGGCTGACCATAAGCAATTATAATGCTCAAAACAGGTGATGCCAATCGTGCTGGGTTCTCTTCCCTCATAAACAGAGTCCCGCTGTAGCACGTCCTGCTTTAACATACGCGAGACCTTGTTCTTCAACGCTGGGAGACGAACATACTCTTCAAGCACCCAGAATTCCTGGGTTCGGTCGGTCACACGTCTGACCCACTTTCTAACTTAGAGTTCTGACCTACTTTGAAGTCTGGACAAAAGTGAGTTTGTGTAAGAATATTTTTATGTATTTTTTAACAGCTTCGTTATGACACTGTGACGATCCATGTAGCTGACTGACCCTGGCGTCCATGCAACATTACGTTATTCCATCTGGAACTATCCACCTAGTGTTTACAGAGCAATTTAGGTTAAGCACCTTTTAAAAAAGGTTCAAATACAGTTCTTCTGCTGGGACACGACTTACCACCTTTGGGTGATAAGTCAAGCTCTCTAATTGGTACTTAATAGCCCAACGCAACCTTACATGGCGGCTGAATCGTGGTTGAATCACGGCATCGTTTGGTACCGTGTTTTCTGAACCTATTGGCACATCGTAGTGTCCATGGGGCACTCATGGAGTGGGGGAGGGGAGGGTCTGTGGCTCCCTCCACTGCAGCGATGGGCTAAATGGGCAAAATAGCCAAAATGATGACCTTTGACCTTCAATCCTTCCTCTCTGCTTGATTAAGGCATTGATTTTGTTCAGTGGGACTATAAACTCTTAAGTTACTGTGGTTCCAGTAGGATGTGCTGCTATGCTGTTGCGCACACACACACACACACATACACACACACACACCTGCATAGCTGTGGGGACATTTATACACCCCCCATGTAAATGTATGACAATACGCAGGGGTGTACGTAACTGGTACACGTACGCATCCACCAATCGGCTGTTGTAACAGTGCAGGTATGTACGGATTTTACGTGCATGGGCACTACTGCGACAAGAAATTATTGCATTTTCACTTTTACATGCTAATTTGTACCTCATCTGCGGTATAAAATTTGAAATGCACAGTCATTTCTTGTCATAGCAAACACATATGCACTTGCACTGTTACGACAGTCGACTGCCCCTTGCATCGCTTTTATGTGCACAGCAGTTACGTGCCTCTGTGACGGTACGTCTGCACACGGGCGGCTGTGTGCCTCAGCAGAATATGCCTCTGTGCTTGTGATCAGAAGGTTGCTGGTTCCAATCCCATGCGCAGCAGAATTTTCACATCATCACTGGGCCCTCGAGCAAAGCTGTTAACCCCACAAAATGCTCCACAGGTGCTGGATAAATGGCCTGTGCTCAGACCCCAAGCCGTGTACTTGTGTACTTGTTTGTACTTGTGTACTTGTTTGTACTTGCTCAAAGAGGAGCATGATGGGATATGTGAAAAGAAGCATTGCAATGTACCTGCACTCATAAAATAAAGGATCATTGTGTGTGTGTGTGTGTGTGTGTGTGTGTGTGTGTGTGTGTGTATACATACAGCTGAACACTATACACTCTCCTTCTACAGACAAAAAGAAACACACAACCATGGACACCTAAATGCTTCCAGAAATTTCCGTGACTGGTCTAATAACAATGAGTCCTGTCACAGCCTGAATGGCTATGGGATATTTACCTACACGAGCACACCATGTATGTGAGTCTGCGTCCGGACATACAGGTGTCAAAATGGCTTACCAGAAAAGGACGATGCGATTGTGTCCTTGCTTCCAAAACCTTCTGGGTCTCCTTGCCCAATCTGGGTAGTGTTTATCTTGCAGCATCATGTCATTCACCTGGAAACGAGCAGAAATCGCGATGATTATTCAGACGTCGACATGACCTGCTTGTTTTTCATTTCAGTGCTGGAGATTGTTAAAAAAAATCTATGTATCATAAATAAATGGCATGAAGATAACATCAAGGTTTGAGGAGGGCTACAGATTTTGCAGACGCTGCTCTGCTACTAAGAGTCTATTTGTTACCCAGGCGGGCAGAATATCCACTGCTGTATGATAAAGACTCCAGAAAATTGCCAGCTTCTTTGATTAATAACCATCCATGGACATCACAGCCCCTGGACAGGACTCGTTTGCTGGGATGTAATAAAAGCTAATTACAGCATAGGTACCTGCAGGTAAGCGACCTAAAGCTTTAACAATCCCACTGAAAAGCGACACCAGATTGTTTGGTGTCTTTTACCGTCAGACACGGAAAGGCTGAATTATTAAAATGTTCAGCATTCAGGTTCCTGTAGAGCACAGCAAATTAAACGGATGCCAGTTTTGTGATTTGCACACACCTGGTTATAATTTCCCTGACATCTACCTTGGGATCCTAAAGACTGGACTACTCTTTAGGTCTTTGATTCTTGAAGATCCTAGTACTTTTAATGCTTAGTTATGGACCTGTCGAGGGGTCATGGCCAGAGGGGATGTTTATCACCACTCAAAACATTCTTTTGTGTGGGCCCCCCTGTTGGCCACAAATAGTTACTACACTTAATATTAAACAAACGCGTTCCTTATTATTTAGAAGATGCTGAAGCAGCATGTTCTGCAAACCAGCTAGCTAGCTATCAACGTCTCAGTCTACTCATTAGCTATTTAGTTTCTGAAACGTCTGGGGGGGGCAAAGTGACCCAGAAACATCAAACCCACCCCCTGGTTAACCTATAACCTATATATGGATGAAGTCCCCCGTGAGCAGGCAGGGAGACCCTAGAGATGCCCCCCCCATGTGATGCCTGTGCACATGTGTTCATCATCATGCGCACCACCCCCTCCCACAGACATTACTCTTCGGGGGATGGGGATCCTGAAGGTTTTCTCCTATTCCCTTCCTGATGTGTGCCACCTTCCAGGTGGCTACA
>JAODJU010000001.1:5087770-5098520 GCA_026776725.1 Gnathonemus echidnorhynchus
TTACCTCAAGAGCTTCGTAAAAAGACATGAAAACAACAGCGAAACCGTGTACAAATCAGCGCGCGACAGGGGAAACAAGAAAACTGAATTGCCCGGAACACCTGTCCATGGGGAAACGTTGTCTCATCACACTTTGTACTTGTATAAAGCCGTTGATGACAATAAAGTAACCTTAACATTAATTTGGATAAAATTAAACAATAAAGCACTGAACGGTCCACAGTTCTTGTAAAATGTGCATTTTATTAACATAAAGGATTAAATCACTGTAAGATATGTTTATATGAGTGTCACACAAGCATTTCGTGTCGTCTGATTGCAGTGATGCCGCTCAGGTAACAATACTCAAGCCAGCGGTAGGTGGTACTGTGATCCAGCCTACCTGAAGGGAATGAATGAATGGGGTTTTTTACGATAAGGACGGGTTTTTAATATACCACTGAATTCGGGGACAGAGGAAATTGATCCTGCAGCAATGCAGCCGTACCTCGTCAATGGCTCGGACATAAACGGTAAGTGTTAATATTACCGCAACCGACATAAATGCTTCTGTTTATCCGCTAAACTTGTTTTATAAAGGATGAAATAGAGTAAAAGGAACATTCAATATCAACACATAAGCGTGCGAGTCTCGGTCTTTTATATTCAGAGACAAAATCATAAAGCGGCAGAGTAGACTTTCAGCAGGGGATTATCTTGTGCGCCGTGCTTATGATTGCGCATCTCATCCATCACGGTGCAAGAGCGTAGGGTGGAACTCTGTAATCTACCGAAACACTTACGGGGGTATTTCTTTTGAAATTACAAAGTTCGATCTTTTAGGTTAGTACACTTTTCGGTTACCTGCAATATTTAGATATTACTCTTCATATTTAACGGCCAGATTAAAGATGGGAACATTATTTAACACAAAAACTGGGATGTCTTAATTAAATCAAAGTTATCAGTTAGATACGAGACAGTGTGATATTTTAGGATACTTCCATAACATAATACGAATATGAAATGTAAAGTGTCATTACCTAAGTACAGAGCTTAGTTCCCGTACTGTTCTTAATACCAGTAACATCTGTAACTGGATGTCAGTGCTGTGCGGAGACTTAACGAGAGGCAGACTCTGGGCCCTATAGCGCCCCCCCTCGGTCAATTTTGCGAGATCGTCGGTGATGAAGAAGGGGCACTGAGTGGAATTTCAAAACGGGGGAGGGCACTTTCAATCGCTGGGGCAAAAATGGACAGGTGCACCCTCAAACACGTGAGCATGTGCCTGCCAAGTGTACACGTGACTGTGGAATTATGTTTTAGTCAGAGAAGAAATCATTCGAAATCATTCAGCTATAAATAATGACCCACGTGTAATTGCCTGGAAATTTCCAAAAGAAAAGCGCGGTTTCATGTTACGGTGATAATAGTCGTGAAAGGCTATTATTTATATAATGAGTATAAATATTAACTGTGCTGTATCTTGAATGCTGTCAAAACAGAGCACAAGGTAGGGCTGGGTATCGCCAACTAGCCCATGATACAAAACACATCAGGATACCAGTGTCGCAATGGATTGCGTCACGATATTACCTTTGTATCCTGATGGTTAACACTCCAATGCTGAAATAATGAAACTACTATAATGTGAGAAAATATGGAAAAAAAACACAGAGTGCAACATTTGACATTTCTGTAACGTTGCAAAGGTAGACACGTCAGTGACGTCACTGCATTTGCGCATTTCTAGTGCATTTAGCATTTACATAAACAGTATTTTTTGTATCAGCTAAAGTTGAGAAAAAGTTTGCAAAATAAAATATTTCACTGTACTGCAATAAATTAATAAGCAAAGGTTCAAAATATCTATAGAAAATCTTAAACTAAATCGCGATTTAAGATTAATTACGGAATTCATACAGTTCTAACACATGATGTAATTAAAATATCCTTCTATTTTAATTATATTGCTTTTATTAACAAAATTGCAAATAAGCTGCAGCAATAATTTAAAAAATGAAGTCTGCTTAATGTAATTCATACACAAAATCTGCAACCTGTTGAATAGAGTATTCCAAGTACAATAAAATATCCTTTTTGCTTGTAGGCAACATGGAGCCTGACAGTCTGAACCAGTCCACTGAATTCTGTGGCAAATTGGGGAATGCACAGGGGTACTGTTACATTGTCCTTGGCCTCTGCGCTGTGGCTCTGCCCTTGGGAATTCTGGGAAACATCATCGCTTTGGTGAACTACACCTGTTTCAGAAAAACATGGACAACCAGCAATGTATTCCTGCTGAACCTGGCCCTGTGTGACCTCACATGGATACTGACCTTGCCTTTCACTATCTATTTTAACCTCCAGAGGTCTCACCACGGGGGTATCCAGATCTTCTGTAAATTTAAGAAGATATCCTTCAACGTAAACACATACGGCAGCATAATGTTCCTGACGTTTGTCAGTTTTGACCGCTATGCCGGCACTGTACACCCCATCAAGTCCCTAATGTGGTGGGACGTGGGTAAAGCCAAAGTGTGCTGTGTTTGCACGTGGACACTCTTGCTCATCGGCAGTGTCCCAGACCTGTTCTTCACCTTCGCTGTCAAAGGAAACGTGCTGGTCTGCGTGGACCAGACCGAAATCCCTTTCAGCTATATCAAGACCTTCTCCATTGTACGCGCCGCCATTGGATTCGTCCTGCCTTTCGGCATGATGTTGACCTTTTATGTCATGACGGTCAAGGTTTTGCGCCGCCTGCCCAGAAGTACAAGGGTCCGCCAGAGGTTTGGCAAGCCCCTCTTGTTGCTGTCGGCCGCCATCTTGGTGTTCGTGGTCTCCTTCGGCCCCTATCACGTGATGGCGCTGACAGTGGTGCTCGTGGGGGTTGAGAAGCAGGTGACCAACCGTTCCACACTCTACATCTGCTACGAGTTCTCCAAAGTAGTGTGTGCCATCAGCAGCTGTCTGGACCCCATCCTCTACATTCTGGCTGGCGGAAGCTTCCACAAAAGATGGCTGACTCTAACCGGACAACGCTGGACGCACTGGGGGTGCGTGCAGGGCTGCTGCCGGTGTAGGTGTCACATGTGGCAGCAGCGAGTCGGCTTGGTTGGCGGAGAGCCCTGTCTGCCCACGTGCATCCCAGTGCCAGACTGCCCTAGAGTGGCATGGCCCTCACCGGACACCCCTGGAAATGCCAGTCACAGCTGGACCAGGCATGCTAGAGTAAAAGAAGGGTAGATGCTCCAGCAACAGGATCCACAAAAGCTACTCAGAAGAGGCATCACATGGAGCAGGACAATGATACTCGACCCTTCAGCTCAGGAATCCACAACGGTCAGCTATTCCAGCCCAACCATCTATAATATCTTCTCACCGATCCACATCATCCATAGATAGGATTGGAGTAGCGACCTGTTTTTACTTTTTTTTGTTGTTTTTTTGTTTTGTAGAACTGAAAAACATTTACAGAAAAATCAGCAAGATAAGACGGAGTCATTAATCTGAAAAATAAATTGGAAATCTGCACCCATGACCCTGTTTGTGGTATCTATTAATATCGTCTCACGTGGAATCAAACAGCCAACCTGTGAGACGCATTCAGTTGAGTGTCTAGCTGCTTGTGGGACCCAAACTCACATCTCCACCGCTGACTGATATGAAGCACCACTGTAGAGGACTAAGAAGCCGCTAATACTGACTAATACAAAAGCTCTGTCATATTTAGTCCTAAGAAGATATTCATCTACTCAGAATCTGGCTGCTGTGTTTTGGTAAGAATATCTGCTGAATGGGTTCAAAGTCCTAATTCAAGCCTTATGGAAGGTGATTTGTATTTGCTGAAATATACATTACATGTTCATTATATCTTCGGGTCATCACTGTTCCGGAAGCCTGGCCACTACACTATAGTCTAATATTAGACGTGATCGCAATCAGGCGTAACTGGGAAAGAAGTCATTCAGTGCAGTGTCAGTTACTCTTCCAGTTAGTGAGAGGGCTTATATCCAGTTCTCTGCCCTTGTTACATTCAACGTCATTGACAGAAAACAACTCAGACAGCCCCAGATGCTGAGGATTAGCCTTTAACGGTGTCCGGAATCTGAAAAGCAGAGAGTTTAAAATGGATACCTAATATAGATATGAGAAGGTCACAAAAAGCATCGCTCACAAGCATGAAGTTGCTCATATTTGTCTAAGTATTCAAGCTGTGCGTGATTTTAAGTTTTTTTAAGTGGTTTGGAGCACTGGAGAGAAAAAGTACACGTTTAGCTTAGTTTTTTTTTGGTGTTCACGGTAATCAAACATGTAAGGCATTCAGCCCAAATAAATGATCATCATTAGAAGCAGCTGCTTGAATGTCTTGGTAAACAATCAGGCCTGATTTTGTGCCCCACCTGTCCAGCATAAATCAGTCACATTGCCCTTTGCCAGCAAAATGAGAACATGCAGATTGTAGATACCAAGATCACTTCAGGATCAAAATAAACTTCTGGAAACTTCTGTTAAAAAGTTCTTGATGCCTCTGAGTCTGGAGACTGCCATTTTTGAGGAGGTTCTAAGTCTCCAACCAAAATTACTCTGTACACAAAATATGAAATATGCCAGAAAGTTCCAAATAATCTTATAGTAACTGGCATCACCTTTGCTGAGGTCATAGTTTATGACTTAATTAGTGTCTCAGGGATTCATGGGAAAGTCTGGCACAACTATTCATAAAGAAGCCTGTAATATCTGTATGATCATCATCATACCAATGTCTACAAGTCATCTACCCTACTGAGAAATGCAAAGTCTGCACTGAGAACCCACAATTGTTTTAGGCATAAATAAATGATTTAGGCTTAAAAGTCATCCCATTCTGCTTAGTTACTGCAGTGAGAGCTTGACAGCAGTCACTGTTATACAGTTTAAAGTGGCAATTAGGGTGGATTAAGTACCAAAACTAATAAAGTGGATTTGATGTTTTTCTGACTAAAAATGCTCTCTAATTTAATATTTAGTTTTGGCAAGAGGTGTGAGAATGCACAGCGTCTAAAACATGCAAACATTCAAAGAATCAGAGACGCAAAATGTTTTTTTTTTCTTTTTTCAACATGTCACCAGCAGCGGTGTTCTAGTCTTTGTGAGATGACAAAATAATGATCTGTGTTTATATTTTTGCAAAAAACCAGATTGGTGAGTTAAATGGGGAGTGGTGTGTAGCTCAGGCAGATAGGGCACTATGCCTGTGATCTGAAGGTCACTGGTTCAAATCCTAGGGTCAGCAGAATGATTTAACCATTGACCCCTTCAGCAAGGCCCTTAACCCCCAAGCTGTCCAGTGAGTGGCTGACTCTGCCGTCTCAATTGTACAGAACTTTAGACAGAAGCATCTCTTAAGCAAATAAAAGTAGTTAAAAATATAGAAGCCTGATAACAGCTGAGAGAAGCTGTTTAGCTACCCACAAAGGCATCAGTAACTGTGTCACAAACACTGAATTTGAACATGATGTCACACTGATTTAAAAATACTACTGTATCTGTGTTGAACACTGAAATGGCAAAATACAAACACTATCCAATATACTGTATATTCACTGCAGAAAAACTACTTTCTGACACAAACTATAGTCAAGTGACCCTCTTTCAGTTATATGGCTTTACGTATTTGCACATAATACAAAAATCATCTGGTCTTTACCAGATTCAAAAATTATTTAAATCTAATCTCAGATGTAAAACACAACAGATTCCACTGTGTCATTATTTAACAAAAATAAAGCCAAAATGGAGAAACCATGTGTGAGAAACTACGTACACCCTGTGATTGAAGAGCTTGTAGAACCACCTTTAGCAACAACAGCTAAGGAATTGTTTTCTGTATGACTTTATCAGCCTCTCACATTGCTGTGGAGGAATTCTGGCCCATTCTTGCTTCAGTTCATTGAGGTCTGCAGACATTCATTTCAGCACAGCTCTATTAAGGTCCCACCACAGCATTTCAGTCAGGCTGAGGTCTGGACTTTGGGTCATTGCAACACCTGGATTCTTTTCTTTTGTAGCCATTCTGTTGTAGATTTGCGCTTGGGATCATTGTCTTGTTACATGACCCAGTATTGGCCAAGCTTTAGCTGCTGGACAGATAGCCTCACATTTCACTACAATATTTTGGTACACAGAGGAGTTCGTGGTCAGACTCAATGACTGCAAGGTGCCCAGGTCCTATGGCTACCAAACAAACCCAAATCATCACCCCTCTACCACCGTGCTTGACGGTTGGTATGAGGCATTTGTGGCCTCTTTGGTCCAAGTTATCTCAACTTTGGTCTCGTCTGTCCAAAGGACATTGTCCTAGTCTTGTGGTTTGTTCAGATGCAGCTTTGCAAACCTAAACCGTGCTGCCATGTTCTTTCTAGAGAGAAGAGTCTTTCTCCTGGAAGCCCTACCAAACAAGCCACACTTGTTCAGTCTTTTTCTAATTGTACTGTCATTAACTTCAACATTTAACATGCTAACTGAGGCCTGTAGAGTCTGAGATGTAGCTCTTGGGTTGTTGCGATTACTGAATTTTGCACAGTCTGACCTTGGTTTGAATTTCCTGGGACGTCCACTCCTGGGAAGATTGGGAACAGTCTTGAATGTTTTCCACTTGTGAATAGTATCTCTCACTGTAAAATGACGGACGTCACATTGTTTGGAAATGGCTATAACCCTTCATAGATTTATGGGCAGCAACACATGCTTCTCTAAGATCACCGCTGACGTCTTTCCTCCTTGGCTGCTACTTACCCTGTTAAGCCCCATGGAAGCAGTAGGGGTGTACTTAATTTCTCACACACTGCTTCTACATTTTGGCTTAGTTTTTATTAAATAAATAATGACACGTGTAACATGTCACATGTTGTTGTTCATCTGAGGCTATAGTTACCTAATTTTAAGACCTGCTAAGGACCAGATGATTTTTTATTATGTCCTGATACATAAAACCTTAGAATTGAAAGAGGGTGTGTATATATATATATTCACCTTTGAGAATTTACTGTCACAATGAAATGGCTAAATATAAAAATGACTCAATACAGATTCACCTCTGTGGAACTGTGAAATGTGAACACTACTAATTCTCAGATTTCCTTACTGAAGCTATACATGATCCCTGTTACATATTTATACCGATCGGCCATTACATTAAAACCATTGACTGGTGAAGTGAATAACATTGATTACCTCATTACAAGGGGGAGGCACGATGGGGCAGTGGTCAGCACTGTCACCTCACACCTGTGGGTCCAGGGTTCGAGTCTCTGCCAGGGTTCCATGTGTGTGGAGTTTGCATGTTCTCCCCATGTCATCATGGGGTTTCATCTGGGTATTCCTGCCCACCCCCCAGACACTGAAGCTAATTGGAGTTACCAAATTGCCCGAAGGTGTGTGTGCGTGCCCTGCGATAGGCTGGTGGCCCCCCCGGGGTTGTTCCCTGCCTTGCCCCAAATCTTCCGAGATACACTCCAGACCCCCCCACAACCCCTGAATAGGAGTGGCTTCAGAAAATGGATGGATGGATGGATTTTATTACAATGGCACATGTCAAGGGTGTCATTATATATCAGGCATGTGAACTGGCAGTTCTTGAAGTTTATGTGTTGGAAGCAAAAAAAACAGGTAAGCACAAGGATCTGAGCAACTTTGATAAGGGCCAAATTTTGATGGCTAGACGGCGGGTCAGAGCATCTCCAAAACAGCAGGTCTTGTTCCCGGTATGCAGAGGACAGAAATGTTTAGCTTGCATGATACACTGGAGGGGGTTTCTTGCCCTGGGATGGAGAGTAGCTGCTACTGGGAATGACACTCACTGGTTGACAGGGGTCACATTACCCCCATGCCAGCAGATTTACATCCGTTGCCTCAGTACTGCCAGTTCGGTGCCATTTGATGCAGCTCCGCCCATTCTCTTCAGCCACGACGCCCCCCACGGTGTCACAATGTCATGGCAGAATAAATTGCGTCCGCTGCACGAGTGCTGACTGTGAGAGGTGCACACCTGGCTCCCTCTCGCCAGTCCCAGCTGGCATAAATGGATTCTGCACCTATGCTTCTTACCATCATTTACTTCTAATGGATGAGCCTCTTTGGACTCAAGGGAGCGACAAAAGCACACTCTCCCGGTCCAGAGCGTTACCAAGTGCCGTTGCAATTTTAGGAAGGACGTGCAGTGTTTCAGACCAGATGCATAGCTGCAAAGTAGCAACAATATCAAGCCTTGCAGCTGGACTACACCTTAGCAAGTTAGGGCTTTGTGCCTGTACCCAGAAGGTTGTGGGTTTGTATCTCATGGTCGACAGAATTATCAAATCGTTGTCGGGTTCCTGAGTAATACCCCAAATGCCAAGGCACGCTCTCTCACCCCATGCTCTCCTGACTTGGAGAAAAGTGTCTTCTAACTCAATAAGCCCTCCTAGGATCACACTGCCACCAAGCCCAGGTGGAGTCCATGAGGTCACCCTTCATGACCAGAGACTAGACATTTTCCCAGAAACATCTCTCTCTTGTAAAGGATCTCATTTAAGCCTCTCAGCATCTTTTCAACATTTTTATGCAACATAAGTGCAACATTTTAACTGTAAATAAGCAGCTCTCTGATGAGTATGTATATATCCATATCAACCACATCATTAATTGTTCATTTTTTTCATTTTGGTAAATTACTTAACTAGTTTTAATGACCAGTTACAGTTAAACTGTCCAGTTAGCTAGCACTACTAATTAGCCATCCTTACCGAGGAGGACATGATCAGCTAAGAAAGGCCCTTAAAGCACCATGGAAGTACAATCCTCTACGCTCCCCTGATTGACCCCTGAGGATCTGGCCTGATGCTCTGGTTGATCTATGGGTTCTGACCGCGAAACCGGATACAGGCCTGAACCCTGGTACCATTAAACACAGCCATCAAAAATAAGGAATAAATTAAGAACCTTTTCACTGGTCTCCTTTTAAAAATAACCCAGTTGTTTCAGTGGGGGGGGGGGGGGGGGGGGGGAACGAACGAATATATTTTTAATTATAAGGATCAATTGATTCAGTCAAACGTAATGCAGAAAAAAACTTAATTTAATAAAAGCTGCCCCAAATATCAGAAACATCAATTTAATTAAATTTTGAATGTGGCGTGATCAATTCTTAAATCACTTTCCTTGAATTCAATTTATTTTCCATTAGCAATGCTGTTCCAAGCCTGAGCAAATTCCTCTCAAGGTCTTTTGGTTAAAAGTCTGAACTCATGCTGTTTCCAGCACAGCCTTGCAAAGGACAGACTGTTATGCCTGCAAAACTAGTTACCATGAGAGCATTTATACTAAAAGGTACAATATGCACTCACTGGCCACTTTATTAGGTACACCTGTTCAACTGCTTGTTGAAGCAAATATCTAATCAGCCAGTCATACGTCAGTAGCACAATGTATGAAATGGTCTCCTGTTAAAAAATTGCCCAGGTGCTTCAGTTGATCCTGGTTGTTTCTGATTTATGTTTCGATGCTCACATAAGAAGTATTACTAGAACTGTGTTCTACCATCTAGGTAACATAGCTAAGCTTCAGAAGGTGCTCTCCTTCCATGATGCAGAAAAACTAATACATGCCTTTATAACTTCCAAACTGGGCTACTGTAATGCCCTCCTTTCTGGTTGCCCAACCAGATCCTTACATAAACTTCAGCTGGTACAAAGTGCAGCAGCCAGAGTTCTTACACTAAAAAACATTGATCATATTAGACCAGTTCTATGCTCCTTTCACTGGCTTCCAGTTAAGTCTCAGATTGACTACAGAATACTGCTTATAAAGCACTGAATGGCCTTGCAGCAGAATACCTTAAAGATCTTCAGGCCACTAAGAACCCACCTCGCTTGTTTCGATCTCATGGAGCAGGATATCTGTTAGCACATGAAGCAGAAAGATCTACGGCAGGCTACAGAGCATTCTCTTATAGAGCTCCACAGCTGCGGAATAGTCTTCCATCGGTTGTGTGAGATTCAGGCTCACTCTCAATGTTCAAGTCTAGACTAAAATCACACTTGTTCAGTCTAGCTTATAGGGACTCTAGTTCTAGCTCTAGCTAACTGCTCACTCCCAGTTAGATCTGTAGTGTGAGGTGTAGAGCTGGGTGGGGATCGGTGCCATTGGCTTTGGATGATCTGTCAGTGCTGTCACTCTAGCTTCACATTCCCTGGAATGTGGAATTGGAGTGCTGACGTTCAGTGACTCCTGCCTGCATACCCACCTGCCTCTCCCACCTGCTTATACTGCCATAGGCATATCTGCCAGAGTTTACATATCACACTCACTGAACTGTTTGCACTGCCTCTAGTCTCCCCTACTTTGGCTAATTTATTTCCCCTACCCCCTCCTGGGTTTTTTCCTTATAGGGAGACTCTCCTTGCCTTTGATTGCTCACTGGGGACTTTGGGTGGAGATAAAGTAAAGAGCTTTGAGACGATGTAATGTTGTGAAAATGCGCTATACAATTAAAATTGAATTGAATTGAACTGAATTAAAATCATGCAGATACAGGTCAGGATCTTCAGTTAATGTTCACATCAAACACCAGAATGGGTAAGAAAGGTGATTTAAGTGACTTTGAATATGGCATAAGAAACTGCTGATATACTGGAATTCTCACACAAAACCATCTGTAGGGTTTACAGAGAAACAGAAAAACATCCAGTGAGCAGCGGCTCTCTGGGTGAAAATGGCTTGTTGTTGGCAGAGGTCAGAGAAGAATGGGCAG
>JAODJU010000001.1:5101440-5122054 GCA_026776725.1 Gnathonemus echidnorhynchus
TACATATATATTTATATACTTATATATTAACCTCCTCATCTCTGGCACCAACCACCAAAGCAAATTCCTTGTATGTGCGAACGTACTTGGCAATAAACCCGATTCTGATTCTGATTTACGGCACCCTGCTTGCACAAAAGATGCTGCGGTGAGGTGGAGGGTCCTTTTGCTCAGGATGCAGTGCAGGCATGTGCCCCTGTTACCTCAGTGCAGTGTTACATAACCGAGGTACAGCAGTGCGGACCCCGGTCCCCAAAATCCCACACGGACCCTGTGCTCTCAATACCAGCTGGCAGGGTCTCTCTCTCCGCCCTGCTGCTTCCCGGCTGCTCTGCGAGCTCCCGCTTGGATTTTAACCGCTCCTGTAGCTAAGGTCAGATGTGGGAGGTGATGCTGGCAGGAGGAGTTCACAGCTGACCTACAGTGAACGATCCTCCGGTACAGCAAACACGAGCAGGCTGCATGAAACCACAGCGTGCCGGCCGATAATGCAGCGAAATGGAACTACGACTGGACAAAGGCTCAGTTTACGCCACACCACGCCTCACGCAGCCAACTGTCCTGACGCTGCCTTTTGCAAATGATGGTTTGTTCTGATGGTGCAGAGGGATAGAAGGAAGGCTTTTTAAGAGAATTAAAAACAAAATCCTGAGTCTACAGAAGAACTGAAGGTCATGAAAAAGCTTTTCTTTAGAGAAATACTGGGCTGCTCTTGGACACCAGATGCTATAATCACTAAGCAATTCTCTAGAACATTGTTTGGGGACATCACCCTAGGTTACCATCACTAGCAACTCATCAGCAAATACCAGAGCTCAGAGCTGTTCAGCTCCATTTAAACAGATCTTCTGTCGTTGAGTAAGAGGATGAAAAAAGAACGTGTCACTGTGACAGTGGGGGTGGGGCGTGTCACAAAGCTCCCTGATTCCACCAATCCTTGTCATTGCGTAACTAAGACCCAGAACACCAAAACGTGGATTACTTCTGTGTTCGATACTGCGATTTTTGTCAGTCTTAGGAATAAATAGACGAGGTTCTGAGATGAGCCTCGCCTGTTTTCGTGATCTGTATTTTTAAGCGCTCGCTTGGGCACACAGGTCTTACCGAAGATGCGTTTGTGGAAGAAGAACTTCCCGACAAAGAGGCCGACGACGATAGCCACCAGCCACAGAAGCACTTTAACAATATTCCAGCCTCCGCCTGGGTACTTGTTCACAATGAACGAGAAGCAGTTGCCCACCATGGTCATGCGTGCCTGCGTATGGCTGTGGGAGACAGGGTCCTCAGCAAAGATGAGGAAGTTGAAGAAGGTCACCAGGCTGGCCACGGACAGCCGAGCCCACGGATGCTGGAAGTAGTAGCGGAAACGGGCGTCAATGTCCATCCTAAATGACCTCGGCCTCAGGCCACCTACGAGATGGACAGAAAAACAAACCCTTCATCACCACAATATTTTAAGGGAGGTTACAAAAAATAAAACAGGCAAGGGCGAGGTTCAAGCTTTATAAAAGCAAGCTGAGCTTAAATTATACACTCTTAAGAGATATGCTAGCATTCACTGTTTCTCCTCCCTGTAATTTTCATTTACTCTTCGTCATAAAGGGAAATTTCTTCAAAAGCTCTGTAAAGCTAATTTAAGAGCTACTAATCTTCTGGGGTTGGACCTTCCACCATCTAACTGTTTCCCGTGAAATCGTCAGACCCAATAATACCCCTGGAAAAGTACTCCCCTCCCCAATGCTAGAAAGTAAACCTGGCTTATTTTTAAACCAGAGGTTGGGGGATGGAAGCATGGTGGGTTCCACTTTAAACCTTGTTGTACCCCTTTAGCACCCATACGACTCCAAACCGTTCATGTGACCCAAAATTACTGCTTCCAGGAATACATGCCAGACCACGGCTAAGAAATATAGGTTACCTAAACGCTAGTTATGTGTGTCTGGACTCTGAAATTTCAAGTAGTATGATCTCGAAGCTTTAACATACAACTGATCACGAAGCTGAAGCAGGCAGAAATACTTCTTGATGGTGACTCACGGTCTTTATGGCCATCCCACGAACGGATTCCCGCACGGAGGGCGTCAGCAGAGACGATTTACATAGAGCAAACCCCGCCGACCGACTGGCGTTGATAACGAAAGCTGTCAGAAATTCAGCCTTGCACGCCGGCATAGCTTATTTACTCTAGACCACCTTAAGATCTGCCCCGATCCTTTGTCTAATAATAGAATGTATTAGGGTGGAGCTCAGAAAATGTCACTCTCCCGCTTTTGTTTATTATTCCAAGGCAAACTGTTTTCTGTAATTCCGAGGCGTGCAGAATACCGTGGCTGTTCTCCGCAAGCGCGTCCACGCCGCCCTACCCTGTCTCCCTGCATTTCTTCGGGACTACACCGGCGCCTTCTCGCGTTGCCGGAGGGGGCTGCTTGAAAGCCGTGGCTCCACCTCCTCCGCGCCCCCAAAAACAATGCGTCCGAACCGATTCTTTAGGCTGGCGGCAATGAAACAGGAATCCCGGTAGTGTGTGACTGACATGCACATGCTGTGCGCCCAGCCGGGCAATGCGGTCTCTTGTGAAGCACCATGTGCGGACGACGCGATCGAGCACAGGCGCGGGCACGCACGCACATAAACACACACCGACCTGCTCTGCGCCAGCTGCACACCCCTCCCCACTCAAGCTGCACCCTCCGGACCACTGGAAAGATCCCATTCGCTGCTGTGCTGCCTCATCGCACCAAGGGAGCCGACGGTGCCGTAATAACCCAAATGCTCGGAGCCGCCTGGCTATTGGAGATGAGGGGATTATCCATGTGACCCGTCGTCCCCTAGGGCAGAGGCAAACCCCAGCTGCTCCCCACCACGGTGATGGGGTATGTGAGTGCCGGGACGGGCTGCTTCCGCTGATGCAGCTTACTCAGCACAGATTAGGCGCCTCGGTGCCGTGTGTCAGGGGATCTCAGGATATAGAGACTCATACCATCCATCCACTGGGACGGAAACAACACGTCAGGGCTTCCCATAGCTAGCTACAGAGGTCGCTTTCAGGCGTATATTTATTAGCAGGAAGACATTGATAAAGCTTTGCTTCGAGTGACCACGCAAAGCTCTTTCACGGAGTCAGCTGGACAGGGGTGTAGATGTTTTTTACGCCACCCCAAACGGAGATATGCTGGCATTGCTGTTGTGTCAGGTGCTCTGGCTGTCTTTATAGTTAATATGTAATGATTTATTTTTTGTATTGTGAGGTTTACAAATGATACATCCTTACGAATCCAACAATTTACAGGATTCGGTGTATCCAATGTATCATTATTATTATAAAATAAAAAATACAAGATGAAGCAATAGATCAATATGGAAGAGTATCTGTATTTCTAGTTAGGGTGTCAGAATATTTAACGTTTAACATACAAAACATTTAAAATATTTTATAATGATTAATTGACAGCTAATCACACAGTACTACAAATGACATCGGTCAGACTCCGCTTTGCGAATCTAAAATAAGACGGAGGTGAAAAAACTTCGCATCCCGATTGTCCATGACACGGTTTTCAAGTCTTCCAATCGCTAGCGGCCGTCGAAACACGTGACTAGGTGACGTGGGGAGGCTGGGCAGGCTGCTCGTGTATGTCGCGGGGCTGCGCAATCACGTCTGGCGGCGTGGGCGCGGCAGCGAGGTGACGTCACTGCAGAGCCGGGTCGGGTTACTGTAGTCCCATTTCCCTCTTCCGTCTTCAGACCCTGTTCAGCAAAGCGGCCGACTCGAAAGGAAATAAGTACAATGTCCCATCAAACAGGCATTCAAGGTAAATGCGTTTACGGTTTTTTCTAGACGGTTCATGGCAAGTTTTTGAGTTTCGTCTGATGAAAACGTATGATTGCATCGCTTAACGTTTGGATTGGGAGCATGCAGAATTTGCCTCTTAGGGTGAAAGCCCTGTTGTTTCAGTATCAGCCAGTGTGCTTTTTCCTTAATAACCTGTGGAGTATCGCAGTAAAAAGGGTTTTATTGGCAATCCTGGCTTTTGTGCTTCTGTACAGTTATTTACAGGTAATCTGTCACTTGGTCAGTCATGAGTAATGACCTACTCATGCTTCTGTAGCCAGATAGCTTCCTGATTGTTATAAGAAAGGTCTTAAATATAGATAAATATCAGCACCTGCAGTAAGAATGATCCGAGACAGCAGACAGACACGCCTAGGCGATCAGGGGCCAGCGACGGCCGTCAGGGGCCAGCGACGGCCGGCGGGGGGCAACCACGGTCGGCGGGGGCGAACGACGGCCGTCAGGAGCCGGCAGTTGTTTTAACTATCAGATTTCGCAGATTGAAAAAACATAGCTTATACTCAGAAGGATACAATAGATATTCGTGATGTTGAGGATATTGAAAAAAAATGACCATACCATGTAAAGAAGGGTGCCATGAAATTCTCTCATCTATAAAAAGATAACGTCTGCAAAGCTATTATGCTGAAAAATCCCGTTTGCAGTTTTGCTGTAAGTTCATCTGATAGGGCTTCATTTAAAACAGGTTCGATTTTTGCTGTAGTTGCACGCCTGGTCACATTGCCATATCGACTTTGTCTTTAATTCTGTAATAATTTACTTATTAAGCTCATGGTATATTTAGGTCAGAGTCAGCTTTGTCAGAAATCATATAAAAGATTCTTCATTAATTTTTATGAGGTTGCTCATTTAATTTAACATTAAGATTTAGCAGTCTAACTCGTTTATTAAAACATCTGAGCTCTTCTGTATATATTCATATTTACGATAACGTTTAACCTACACTTGTGCTTATTGTCAATGACAAGTATGCTTGTAAACACAAGAGTCTTGTTGTGATTATTCACTCATTTTTTCCCCATTTCTGAGACACTAGGCTTGAAAATCATAAAATTTAGGACATGGTATAACTGTTTAACGATTATGATTATGCTTTGGTGCACGGTCTGGCACGTTTAGAAAGAGCTGTGCATTCTGCATGCAGCTCAGCGTAGTTCACTTTTCTGAAATGACGAAAGCGTAAAGAAAAAAAAACGCTTTTCTTGTGTCCATTTATTTTACAACTCTGTCGTCACAGCCGCTGAGGAGGTGAAGGAGATTTTCGCAAAAGCGAGGAATGGCGATTATCGGGTCCTGAAGATTGTCATCGAGGATGGTGAGTTTCTGCTCATCCTGCCAGGCAGGGCCCCGCCCATTTCAGTACCCCCGCCCCGCCCACACACATCTCCACCAATTAACCAATCACCCAACATAATTACTGCAGACTGCGGCTATTCTTATACAGCTGCTCCTAATGTCCTGCATTTGCTTCCCTGCAAGGGCACAGCTGACTGAGAAACACACAAAGTGGCGTTATGACTGATTCCACTGCTCTTATTTCAGAACAACTGGTTCTGGGTGGAACGAAGAAAGCCGCTAAACAGTGGGACCAGGACTACGACTCCTGCGTCCTCCCTCTGCTGGAGGACGGGGTACCGTGCTACATCCTGTACCGGCTAGACTCCTCCAACAACCAAGGATACGAGTGGATCTTCCTGTCCTGGTCCCCCGACCACTCTGCCGTACGTGTTACTTAGGAACACCCGGAGAAACCTGCGTACGGCTTAAGTGGAACATTCCGTAGTCCAGAGCTGATGGGAGCAAGTTACGACTTGTTAGATTCTTCCTTGGTAGCAGATGACTTCACAGTAGCTGCCTGCTGCTGTCATTTACACTAGATTTGCTGTGTAGGTTTAATTGGGGGAAAGATTAGAGGATTCGGGCAGGTTTTTCAGATCATATTTATTTAATTTTGCAGATGCTTCTTTCCAAAGTAACATACGATCGAGAAGGCAAGTTCAGCCAGTCCCCAGAGCAATTGGGAGTCAAGGGCCTTGCACAAGGGTCCGATAGCGAAATCACTCTGCCAGCCAGGGGATTTGAACTGGTGATCTTCCGATCATGGGCACAGAGGCCTTGCCCGCAGAGCCACACACTGCCATCGCTCATTCTGACTGCTGTATTGGCTCTGTGACAGCAGGATCTTACGTTTATGTAGGGTTTTGAGGAAACCGATTGTTTGCAGGACCACTTGAAAGGGAGGCATTGTCTGCTTAAGCTCAGCGTTGAGCGTCCGTGATGCTAATTTGCCGTTCAGTTTCCCCCAAAGGGGAAGACTGGCAGTGACAGCATAAAATTTTAAAGGGCAAAACATGTCCACTGCTTGATTTTTACTACCCAGGAAGAGACAGCTCAGCGTTGTGCCCAATGCCAGCAATTAGGAACATTGCAGTTGGTCTCCGGGTTTACGAAGGTGGGGGATGTCTCTCTCACCCAATAGGTGCGACATAAGATGCTGTATGCTGCTACCAGAGCCACCGTGAAGAAGGAGTTCGGAGGCGGACACATTAAAGACGAGCTCTTCGGCACTGTAAAGGTGCGCATTACACCAATGTTATTCTTAAATAGTGAGGTTACTACTTGCAACTTTTAACTGAGCAACATGTCAACTGAGTGCATGACAACCAGAGTTAACTGTTGAAGAAGCACATGAAGTTCAATGCTTTTTGAGTAATTAAAATACACCCACCTTAATTTTTCCTAATTTTTACTGGCAAAATCTGCAGTGTCTGGTCTTTGTCACTTTGTCACTCATTTGACATAGGATTACTTTGGTACCATTAAAAAGAAACCCTTAAAATTACGAAATTTTGCTGAGAAAAGTCTAACACGAACCAGGGAGAACCTAGAACATTCAAGTGGAGGATCTTAGAACAAGAGGTTGCCAGCTGTATAATCTGAAGTATCTCATCCTGGGCTTTGGAATGTCTCTGTTCTCCTGTGAGTTTTCTGCGGGTCTTTTTCTAGGATGACCTGTCTTTGAGCGGGTACAAAAAATACCTGACCTCCCAAGCTGCACCTCTCCCCCTGACTGCCGCAGAGGAGGAACTGAGACAGATCAAACTCAGCGAGGTAGCCGGTCACCCTCTGTATGCTCTGAGGCCACACCTATACACTCGTTGCTCACTGCCTGTTCTCCAGATACTTATTCGTTCATATTCTCACACAAACACATTCACAAACATACTTGGTTCAGCACACTACTACTGTTCCCCGTATATAATCACACGCTAACTTGCTTGCTTACATGTATGTAATAACACAGTACATATGTGTATTAACACACTAACTTGTGTGCTTATAGTTTAACACTCAGTCCATTTCTCTCATAAACGTTTAGCAGTTAAACCTAAATGTCGGATTTTGTATGTAAGGGTTTGCTCTGTGACAGCCAGGCATCCCGTTTAGGTTCTCCTCTGTCTCATGCGCCGTCTTTCCTAGTAGAGGTTCTAGATAATTGTTGAAGCTGTTCATTTAGCTGATTCAGAGGTATTGGCTCTTTGGCTTGCAGAATAGCCCAAGGTCAGCATTGCCAGCCAGGTTATGCTGAGAAGAGATGATCAATCACACTAAAGATCGCTGATGCTGAAAGTGAAAGGCCTTTCAGAATTAAACGGTACTGGGCAACTTGTGTGTGCCATAAACAGGAAGCACATTGGAACTGGGTTAAAATTAAGGCTGGTTTACCCCAAAAACTAAGCGACACCCACTGAACATGAACTGAATATTCATGTTTAAAGAGGCCTGCTTTTCATTCTGACAGTTGAGTATCACTGCGGTATCACTGCGGTATCACTGCAGTATCAGTATTGGGATTTACTCGTGTGCCCATCAGATGTCAGCGCCACGCTCTGATTGGAGCATTTGTGTTGTCACGTCATTATTTGGTTAGCATTTTCATGTAACCGAGATAGGAAAACGAATTGTCCAGAAGCAGTGATTTATCCCAGCAACCTTTTTGTCTGTAGGTTTTAATTTCCTTAATCTGTGTCCCATTGCTACCTGAAATTTCTTGTTAAATAGATTCTTGAAGCAGATCCATTCAAGATTTGCTGTCCTGGAGGGGCATCAGTTGTTTGTACCTGTGTGTGATTATACAGTAGATCTGCAAGCATGGAAATATATGTGTGCACCAGGATAAATTTAGATCATTCACTGTATTCATTCACTCCATAAAAGGAAATAGCCAAGTTGACTAGTAGACACGCCTTCTGTTTTAAAAAAAATGTTTATAACAGGAAGCTGTGTTTGCATTTCCCCTGCAGTCAGCAGCTGCTGCAGATCAGGAGGAAAAGATTTGGGATGTGTGTCGTACTTTTAGCTGGGAGGCATTGTGTTTAGCAAGCAGATGGGAATGAGGAGGATGACTTTTGGGTCGTGGGGCAGCTACATGAGGAAGACGAGCTTCTGGGTCGTTGCCACATTGCTCTGTTTCGCCTCCTGAGGTGACGGCCCACAGACATTGCTCTCGCAAGCAGCCATTTGTGTCCCACTTGCAGATCTTATACAGTCGTACCCGTGGAAGACACCCCAGCAGCTCCTAGTGCCACCTGCTCTGTGGCGTCACAAAAACCACTGACCTTCTGCTTTTACTACATAATCACCAGCGAGCCACTTTCAGAAGTGCTTCTCTATATTTATTTTCCAGTTCTTACTGACCCATGACGGCTTAGTTATGTTTGGCATCCTCACTCTTAGGTGCAGACAGACATCAGCGTGGACACCAAACAGCAGACCCTGCAGGGCGTGGCTTTCCCCATGGACCGGGAAGCCGTTCATGCTCTGGAGCAGTTCAAGGAGAAGAAGTTCAACTATGTCCAACTTGTAAGGAAAACCCAGATCCCCTCAGTTTCTGAAAACTGCAATAAGTGCCAGGCATGCCCCTAGAGGAATATGGGGGGAATGTGATTGGCCAGTGGAGCATGGAGGGGAATGTGATTGGCTAGGGCAGTGTGACTGGGCTTTGAAGTGATAGGTGACTTTACAGGAGTGGACCAAGAATCTGTGTCACCTGCAACACCTAGTTTAATGCTGGCTTTATTTCCTGCGCTTTTTTCTATTTTTTTGGTAGAACATTAAATGGCCCACAGTGCCCCCCACCCCCCATGGCAGGCTTATTTTTAGAATGTGGCATTAAAGTGCTTTGCAGGCAGATGGGTAACATCTGGCCAGCAGAGAGCGTGTCTGGCGAAGCCTAATGGTGACTTTCCCGTTTGAAGTGACTGCTTTTTGTTGTTAAGCCTGTATATTTTTCACGAAAACATAATTTCTCTTTACCGGAGGGTGTCGCTTGTTTTTTGTTCCCCAATAGGAAATCGATTTTCAAAAGGAGAGCATAAAGCTGTCCGGCACGGCTCCCACGGAGGTCAAAGACCTGCCAAAAAGAATTCCCAAAGATTCAGCTCGTTACCATTTCTTCCTGTACAAGCATTCTCACGAGGGAGACTACTTGGAATCCACAGGTAAAAAGGGTCGACCTCAACGGCTTAGCGAATAGCTGTGAAACAAGGCATTCGGAATTTGTTTGCGGGTTTGGTGCTTATTCCATTCTGGCGCAAGTGATGCCCCCTATAGTGAAGTTTTTGTTTTCCAAAATACCTCTTTGTGCTGTCATGGCAATAGGACAACTGTCTTTGCACTCAGGGATGCGAGGCGGTTGTCCAAAGTCCGCCTCTTGGGTTGGCCACACAAGATTTTGCTCGGAAGCTGTGATGCTTGGCAGGGCTGCTATTTTGACCTGATCTCACGTCTGAATGTTGCAGTCTTCATGTACTCCATGCCTGGCTACAAGTGCAGCATCAAAGAGAGAATGCTCTACTCCAGCTGCAAGAACCCGCTAATCGACATGGTGGAAAACAGCCTTCACATCGAAATAGCGAAGAAGGTAAGGATGTGGCAACAGGATTACTCAACAAAACGATTTTTTTGTACAACTTAAAACAGTTAATAAGCTGACACAAAATGTGCCGAAATACATCTTTTGGAAATGAGTGCTCAGTAGCATAATGGTGGGCTCATCCAACAGCGTAGAATTGACTTTGCGTCATGCATCATTCGTCTGCCTCCAAAGGAGTTTGACGTTGCTGATCTGACTCTCTCTCAGCTGGAGATTGAAAGCGGCGATGAGCTGACCAACGACTTCCTGTATGAGGAGGTCCATCCCAAGCAGCATGCGCACAAGCAGGCCTTCGCTAAACCTAAGGGTCCCGCTGGAAAGAGAGGCCAGCGTAGGATGATTCGAGGTCCAGGGGAAGGCGAGGACGAAGACTGATCACCCCTCCATAATGGTTCACATTGGAACATTCCAAATAGTGTAAGAAGACATTTTTGAAATTAAAGCAACCCCTATATTCCCTTTATGAAATCCTCAAAGTCCACTTGAGATTGATCTATGCACAGAGATGATAAACTAGGCCTAGTCACACGTGAATTTCTACTTGCAGGTTGCTATAAGGAACGTACATCGAATAAGATACACATGAAATAGAATAACAATGCATTCATTGTAGAGCTAAGACAGGAAATGCCATATTTTTACGGCTTTGAGACGTAACAGGAGCGTTTATCTTCACGTCAGGCTGAGGGCAGCCCTCAAGTCGACACATTGAGAGCAGCCCCCGGCCAATGTCATTTTGTCATTTTTTTTTTCTACAAACGGGACCATCCTGTTTTTATGATAGATTAAAAGGCTGTAAATAAGAAAGGAGAAAAAAAATAAAATAAATAAATAACATAAAATTACATGCAGCTGCCCCCATTTTACTGTGTATTTAGTGGGGGGGGGGGGGGGGGTTTGAATATTTAGCACATTCCTGGTTATGTTCTGAGTCACGTTAGATAGAAGCTAAATGAACTCTGTATTTCACCAGTATGTTTTTTTTTTTGTTTTTTTTAAATAATATGTTCATGTCCTGTCTGTTGCTCCTTCTGTCACGTGACCTCAGTGACCATACCTGTGGTGGAGAGGGAGTCTGTTCTTAGCTGTGCCCTGCGTGTAACACGCAGTAAGCGTGCAGGCTGTCTCTACGTCCTCCCCTGTGCTGCGGGGGGGGGGGTGCCCTGGCTGGAAAGATCCGCTTAGGAAACGCTTTGTCTCAAAAAAACCACTCTGTCAGGGGAAGCTACCACCTTATGGATTTCCGTGGTATTGTCAGGAATCAGTCTCAAATGTGTATTTTTCTTCTAAAATCAATTTGTTTTAAGGAAACGAATAAATAATTAAAATCATATCTCACAGGTGTATATATAACTTTTATTTGGTCAGGACGTGTCCCTAATATTGTCACTTCCTCCTGTTTCTCCTTGGTAGTGGAACATCTCTGTGCTACTGCACATTATGCAGAAATACCACAAGACAGTGAAACGGTTACTTTGGTAGGAAGATACACTTTATTTGGTGAAAGGAAATGATTCTTTGTAATGTTTCACTGCTGCTAATGTCTTCGGGGTGGGATGTGGTGTCTGCTGCCATCTGACTCGGCTGTCACCCTTTACTCATCGCTCTGCTGCCTCAGCGGGAATGTTGTGAGGGCATTTTCGAGCTCCATCAGCACCTAACAGAGAGAGGAAACTTGTGTGCATTGTAATGGTTGTGAAGTCAGGATTGTCAGTGTGGGTAAAATTCAATGTTTCTGTGCCTTGAAATGAGCAAGTAAAATTATGCATGAATAACCATAAGTGGTCACTGTGAGATTTTACTGGCAAAGCTGCTCCTTCCACCAGCCCATCTTCTGGCTGCTTATCCTAATCAGGGTCATCGGGTCTGGACCCCAAGACAGGTAAACACCCTGAACGGGATGCCAGTCCATCGCAGGGCGTTAACGTATCTCAGCCAGCAGAACCAAAATATCCAATACTAAGATGCGCCCTTCTAGGTCGATCTAGATCCTGCCACCCTCCTTTCTGGTACCATTTGAGGACATCACAATGGAGAACATTACAGCCGGCTCTTATTTGTCTTGCATGAGCACCTCAAAGTCGTCAGTAGGGTGGTTCTGTGGAGGCCACGCGTTCTGTGACCATACTGAGGCACATACCTCCTTTATTTGAGGACGCCTGTTCTTCTTCTCATTAAGACACTTCTTGGACAGCGAGTACATATTTTCCACTGATGTTTGGTCCCAGGGTCCCATCTTCTTGTCCACAAAGTCTTCAAGTGTCATTTCCTCATCCTCTATTTCGTCTTTCATTTCCATCTGTGACGAAGAGTTAGCAAATTCAACAAATATGGTATCAATACTTTGCTGTATAGAGGAGCACTAGCAACGTATCACTGACTATTGTGTATTTAAGCTTAAGTTTATGTTACATGCCTCTCTCTTACCAAGAATGGAAGGCAGGAATTATGAAAGCAGAGGAGAAGACATCTGTATACTTACAAGAAGCTGTGGTTGGCGAGTGTCATCAGCCGGGGGAAGTCCAGAGATCACCTCTAACAGCACCTGCCAGCAAGGTGACCCAGAATCAGAGCAAGAGACTAACTCTTCCATTAGCAATGTACTGGAAGTAGGAGAGACCCTTAGTCAATGAAACACTTCTGCTTCTGATGAAAGAAGACTGAGTAGAAGGAAATGTACCACGCCCAGGCTGAAGATGTCGGACTTGGGCGTGATCTCCCCCCTCAAAGCCTCGGGTGCCATATAAGCTGTGGTTCCCACAATCTTCTCAGTCAGCACCGTGGAGGAGCTGTGCTTGGAAGAATTCCGCGTCAATCCGAAGTCTGAGAGCTTTGCCTCGAACGTCTCGTCCAGCAAGATGTTCCCACTGTGGAGCAGGGCAGAGGTTCTACTGCTGAAACGGCTACTGCTTCAGTACAAACTCTTTTCTGCTGAATCTATGATCAAATATTGCAGGTGTAACAATAGCCAACTGGTACACATTGCAGCGTCATCAGCGGTCCTGTTTGGTTGTGAAATGTACCAGAATATTGCAAGGACAGTGGCTCACACCAGTGTGTTTGCAGTGGAGACCTGACAGGGATAACCTCGATCATACTGGGAGGCTTACAACAAACACTGCATCCATGGACCAGTCAGGATCATATATCAGGTACTGAACTTGCAGAGCAAGGCAGGGCAGTTATGGGCGGATCGTAACAAAGGCCCGAACTCAATCCTCCAATGAAACCTCAATCCCAGCAATCTTGTCCAGAAAGGGCCGTTGGGTATGCGGGTTACTGTGTGCGGGTTTTTGCCATAACTCCCTAATAAATTACTAATTAGAGGACTGGTTGGCTGAAGAGTCCTCACACCTGAGTCTGAACAGCTGACCTAAAGGTTATCCCAAAGACCTGCAAACACACTGGCCCTTTGTGGATAAGATTGCCCACTCCTGACTTAAAAGATACAAGTGAATCACTAATGTTGAGTAAGTAGGTAACAGATAGGATCCAGGCTGTATGCTTATGAAACAGTCGATTACAGAAACTGTATTCTAATGCAAATTACACACCAAAACACATACATAGGGAAAGCAGCGGCCTCCTCTGTAAGACCTGACCACAATTACCACAGTTAATTGTTTTGGCCAAGATAAGTAAGTACCTCTTCACATCTCTGTGGATGTGATGGTTACCGTGTAGATATTCCAGGCCTCTCGCTGTTCCTACGGTAATCAGACACCTCCTAGTCCAGGAAAGAGGAGAACTCCCACCCTGTGGAGGACGTTTAGACAGAGTTTGGAAGAAGGTGATGCACAGTTTTTGCAAACAGGACATGTTGCTTCACCATACTAAGTACTTGCTAAGAGTATTTTTGAGTGTGTGTTTTTAGATGTTCAAGGGAGTAAGCTGCACTACACTCATGTTCACTAGGTGACTGGTCAACACGGAGGAACAAATCAGCACTTACAAGGCAAGCCAGTCGGTCCAGCAAGGAGCCATTGCACATGTAAGAATACACGAGACAAGGATGGTCGCCGTCACAAGAAAAGCCAACCATGTCTAAAATATTCTTGTGTTTCAGCCTGGTACAGAAGAGTTGAGACATGTCAGATACTTTATAAAAACACTGAATATAAACTGCTGTTAACACATCACATTTAATAAAATGGTACTTATTCATTTTGTAGCTCTCTGAGGCTCCTGATAGGATAACCCGTTATTCCTTCAATATTACCAAAAAAAAAACACAAAAAAAGCTTCTTGTGTAAAACCAAAGCCACTACAAATCTGAGTATGGCCACATGTGTTTGCAGAAGGGAACAGTCACCTACATCTGCAAAGTCTGGACCTCTTGTTTGAACTGAATTTTCAGTTCCTGAGGAGAAATGTCACCCATCTGACAGAGAAAAATAAACAGATATGTAATCTGTTAATAAACAGCCAGTCTGACTATGATGTGATAGTTGCAGCTGGGTTTGAGTAATAAGTAGCTAGAAATGACTCTCTTACTTCTCAGACCTAAATGTATGTAATCAAACGAGGCATGAGTCAGCGCCTTGTGTTGAATTTCGGAACTCACACAGCTCAGTTTCTTGACGGCCACATCTGCCCCGTTGAAGCAGCCCCGATACACCACACCGAAGCCTCCTGCCCCAAGTCTGCTTCCGCCCTCCAAAGCAGGCCTGTCGTTGAAGTTCCCGGTCATCTGGAGAAGCTCCTGAAAAGAAAACCCACAAAACCCTGGACGCCCGGAACAGGGGCGTCGCTCTGGTTAAGGCAAAAGGGAGTGAGAGAAAATGCCTCCTCGTCATGTAAAGGTTAGTGCTGCCATCTTCTGGTAGTATCAGATAGCCCCAGTCAATGAAACAAGCTCCAAGTTCGTATTTCAGTTCAGAAGCAAACTACGATAATGTTGTCCAAAAATGCACTCTGCATTTGAGGCACATACAAACTTAAAACTAACATAATCAAATATGTACTTCAATTCACTACACAAACATATAATTCCACAAATTAATAGCAGTGATAAAATCGCAGGCCTAAAGAGTGCCTGAGCATTAACCTGAGCTGGTCTTTTACATACCTGAGTCACTGGGTTGATCCTCATCTTCCACCGGCTCTTGAGGGGTTTGGGAGATCTGCAGATGTCCCACTATGCCGAGGGGGACTGTCACCTCAGCGGACTCCTCTCGCCTTGGGACAGGAGACCATGATGCTGGGATCCTGGTGACTGCATCAGTAGTGAATAGAATTCATGCATTTTCCTGAATCTGTATGTCTCTGTTTATGCTATACAGAACTTCAGTTTCTTCTTCTTACCATTGGTGGCAAACCTTGTGTAAACTGGAAATACACATGAAATATGTCTGAAATTTGTCATAATCTTTACAGTCAATGCCTTAGGTCACATGGCATACTCTGGGATGACCTAAATTGCTTAAACATTTCAGCTTACCTGGGAGCAAAATATCGGCTGCTGCCAGAAGATTGTTTTTCTCTAAAATGTCCACCAAGTCACCCACTGTGCAGTTAGTGGTGCCCCAATCATGCAGAAGTTCAACTGTGGGGCTTTTTCCTGAAGCCACCAATCCTTCAAACCTCCTGCAAGTGACAGCACAGAACAACAATGAAATATATTACCAAAGGTTATGCCTATATTTTGTAATTAGAAGTATTCTTGGGGCAAATGCATCCAAGGAAGATGAATAAAGCGAGAGCGTCCTTTGGGCCACCTTGGTACACCATACTGTAACAGTAAGCGCGCCCCCTGCTGGTCACTGTGATTCCCGTAGCGCTGAACGACGAGCATCGCTAACACTGCACGCCTTTATATTCAAGTACCTTAAATGATTCTGAGTGTATCTCGGCTCTCCTGTGGGTTTATAAATGTTGACAATAACTTTCTTCCAGTTATCCTGAGGATCCAAAAAGTCGGACAATTCGCAGAGTTTTCCATAAGTCAGATTCCGGACAAATGTAGATGGGGTTATTGATTTAGCCATCCTGAAAATGAAGTATGTTGATTTCATATTAATAATTTATTAATTCAACTAATTATACATATTATTAACTGTTAATAAAGTGTGCATTTACAACAGAAAATAATCTCAGCATTAAGTATTTAACTGCTCACTTTCCCGGAATTACTCGCAGGTCAAGCAATTCGAAACTATTATTGAAAATGTATTCATTACCCACATGATTTTGATACAATTAATAAGAACTCACCTTTAAAATCACAGGACCATAAAAAGCATTCACTTTGTTCAATACTGCTGCTAAAATCTCCATAATCTCACAGAAAACAAGGATTCCTCTGTTATTGAGTAACTTCCTGGCCAAAACGGTTAAAGTGATTTTTGTCGACATACAGAAACTTTTGACCGTCACCTTTAATGGTATTAGACACGTGACGCGGAAGTAGTCCGACAGCACTCTGCTGTACAACGTGCAGGACAGGCACTGTGGCTTCCGAAGCGTACAGGACGAAGTGAACGCGTTCGTTTTACATTTATCGTTTTTCTTATGCCTAGTATTGAATTACACGTGATGTTGTATCTTCAGAAGTAAAATGTAGAGATCAAATAGCACAAGAAACGTATTTTGTTTGATACTGTCAAATGTATGGGGTTCCTTGCTTAATTATAAAGTTAACCAGCTGCATACAAGCAGAGTGTACTTTGTTTTGGATAACATCTATACTGTTTAGTGATCACATAAAAAGGACCAAGTAGAAATGACCTGCAATTCCGTATCTTGTTTTATTTCAAACCACGAGGGTTTCCAGGGAAGCATAAAAAATTTCACAAGTGACTTTGTAGTGACTGAGATTAATATAGACGGGCAGATGGTGTATGCAGAAAGTTTGGCCAAGTCCCATTCGGAACCATTATTATGTTCTGGTAACCGGCAGCGGGGCCGTAATTATGAACCAAAGATTGACCAAACCGAAGGCTCTGCTTTGACTGACAGCAGCAGAGAGGAGAGAGCATCACAACAGGGTGTGAGCGACCATGCCTTCTCTGCATGTGTGAATGTGTGGGAGCAGCATCATGATCTGGAGCAAATTCTGGGCCGTTCGGTAAATGATGAACTTGAGAAGTTTGCCATGGAAAATAGTTTGTGTTATAATCATAATGCCGGCGAAAATCCAGGCAGGGACCATATATCTCTGGGTACATTTCCAGATAAGCACCAAAGGGCGAACGTGCATCGTGCTGTGCGACACACCTTCCCTCATTTAATGACCATAACCACCAAAAACGAGATCACGGTAAAGCAAAACCCCGATTACAAAGAGCTTTCCTGCCTGGTTTCGGAGGAAGAATCGCAGGACTTCTTTAGGTTTATAGACGCCAAAGTTCCCGATTCAGTCTTTACTTTCAAGAGTGACGACAATAAAGAGCACAGGAAAGCGGTGCATCATTTGCTCAGCAAGCGTTTCGGTAAACTGGTGGAAGCGAAAAGCTTCACCGGCGTTAATAGTGGTGAGATGCGAGGGGCGACGGTAACGGTGCGGTTCAGGGAGCGGAAGAGGACGGCCGCCGACTGCGTGGAAGAAGACATCGTGTATACGGGCAAGTCAAGATCGCATTTTTACATTTTAACAGGCACCCTTTCATTCCTTTATTCAAAATGTTTTCAAGTCTCATTATCCTTTCAAGTTAGGTAAAATGTCAGGGTTGCCGACTCCGGTCAGCTGGCTGGAGTGAGATTTTCAATTTGAGACAGGCCTGCACACGCATTTCCATGTATGTAAGAGTTTTATCACCTTGAAAATAGTCTGTAGGGTTTGCAAACTACCCCAACGCTTTTGATATAGCAAATTCTAGGTTTATAATTGAATAGATATATAGATTCGCCGTAAGATTTCTTGCGTGAGTGTGAGTTTCATGCCAGTGATAGTTGGCACCCTGAAATGTGTTTTCTCTTTATATGTGATTAAATCTGCTGTAATTGTGATGAATTCTGCTTGTAACTTCCTGCAGCCTTTGTTCTGAAGAAGGAGAATCTGGAGACCCTGGAGGCTATAAGTTATATGGCTGCATCTCTGGGAGTGCTGTCATCAGATTTCACCTACGCTGGTATCAAAGACAAGAAGGCCGTCACTTACCAGTCCATGGTTGTGAAAAAGATCTCTCCTGAGAGGTACACCAGCTGCTTCAGACGTTCCAAAGACATGTATCTGTGGTAATCTGATGTATCATAATTGCCCTTAAGCTGACACTGTGTGTGCCGTACGATTTCAGAAATAAACTCCTAATAATGACAGCTTTGCTGTGTAAGCTATGAATTCCCAAACACGCTGTTTAGTTTTTTTTTATTTAGATGCTGTAATAAGGAACTAAGGTTTTAACTGAAACGTTTTTTTGTTTAAAATCCCAAAATGGGTATTGGTTCACTAATGTTCTTTCTGTAACTTCACTACTGTTGAAATGAACAAGGTTGCGATTAACCAGGTTACTGGTGTGTGTCTTCTTTTATATTATTAATTAACAAAAAGACAAATAAACACACATGCGCACATTATCACACAAAGGCTGAGCAGCTAACAATAAGTCAAAATCATATTTATATCCTTAAATCATATTTATATGTGGGAGCGAGTAATAGTGTCGTGTCAGTAATAGTGTGTGTGTCTTCACTGGATACAGACTGAGAGAAAAGTGTCCTGACTTTGAGAAGAGAGGGATCTGGCTCTCCAGCATCCATCCCGTGTCCCAGCCTCTGAGTCTCGGGAGACTGCGGGGGAACCATTTTGACCTGGTTGTTAGGGACCTGAGGCCACACTGCACTGATCTGAGATCAGACCTGGCTCAGCTGGTGGACGAGGCAGTGGACAACATAAAGGTAACTCAGATGAAAGGAAGTGACCCCATGAACGTGTGTAGCGTCTCCATCCTGTGACGCTGGCAGTGTGACACCGGCAAAGCAGCGCCAACTTGGGAGAGTGTAGCGAGGTTCTCAGTGTTGAATGTGCTGATGAAATCCCTCATCATCCACTACGGAAAATGGCTGATCGCCCACTGCAAACATCTCAGTTGTTTTAGTAGTTATGTCTTTAGCTCTGGTGCTGCTAAATTGAATATTAACTAAAGTCGAAATATAGATACGCAATATTTAAATATACTTGTTTGTTTTTGTGTGGGTCTCCTTTTCCTTTCAGATAAACGGCTTTGTGAATTACTACGGTCCACAGCGGTTTGGTACCGGTCAGACTGTTCAGAGTGACCGGGTTGGACTTGCTCTGCTCAAGCAAGACCTGGTACGCTGCTTATTCCCCGCAAATTTTCTACAATCAAAGCCTGTTATTTTGTTGCATTGTTATGGAAAATAAAACTGAATTAAGACTGTAATGAATTAAATAAGTAGAATATCCTTTTGCATCAGTTTCTGCAGAAAAGGTCTTTTTGTCACTCTGTATTTCATTGAGTTAATCATTACTGCCAAGTCTCACCTGACACAGTATGAAGACTTTTTCATTTGCCCTTATCTCCTAGGTAACGGCTATCCGGTTGTTCTTTACCCCAGAGGATGGGGGGGATGACCCCTCGAATAGGGCCAAACGCCACTTCCTGGAGACAGGCGAGTTGCACCGGCAGCAGTGACGTGTCTGAGAAGATACTGTAGAGAAACAAGTCATTATTGACATCTGAGCTTTTCAATAAACATCAGATTTCACGCACTGACCTCATCGAGCACTAGTCAAACACCGTTTTGTTTACAGCCATGTTTGCCAGGTGTGTTTGAGGTAAACTGGCTCCCCCTGGTGGCTCTGTGTTGATCCTCTCGTCCGCCACTGCCGGTCCCCAGGTAACGCCAAGGAGAGCCTAGCCCTGATGCCGGAGCAGAAGCCGCGGGAGAGGCTGCTTCTCCGCGCTCTGCATCGCTACGGGCCGGCGCAGGACGGCTGCACGCGCGCATGGCTCAGCCTCCCTCACGGCATGCGCGTCTTCTACATGCACGCCTACTGCAGCCGGCTGTGGAACGAGGCAGCCACCTACAGGCTGCGGCGACTAGGACACCACGTTGTGCAGGGCGACCTGGTCTGGGGGGGCAGGGAGCAGGGAGAAGGAGGAGAGCAAAGCGCTCGTCGGGTAAGGAGGTGGCGACCTAAAAACAGTCCAATCATATTCAGTGCCTTATCTGGCTGAGCAGCTGGTCTGATGTGTGATGCATTAAATAATTAATATTTCCTTTTGCAGATATATTTAAATTCAGCCACAGCTCTTTGGGTGTGGCTGTTGCATATTTTTTCCCAATGCTCATGGGAGTTTCTTTCAGAGGTTGTTTCCTTAGCATCTGGCATTATGAAGTGAAGAGATTAATTGTCATTGTTGACACACCACAGCACAACGACGAAATGCATATAACTCATTTGTGACATAGCAGGGGGCAGTTACTTCAGCGCCCAGGGAGCAGGGCTTGGGGGCGGGACCTTGCTCAGGGTACCTCAGTGGCACCTTGCTGGTTAGGGATTCAAACCAGTAATCTTTCAGTCATAAGCATGCCACCCTAACCATTAGTCCACCACTTAATGTATGTGCGTAAGTAACCCTTTTGGTGTTATTGATGAAAATTTTTAGCTCTCTGCATTGACCTATTGAGTGTAATCAACTCCAGTTTGGAATATCCGTCATAGATTAAACAAATTTATCTCTGTAACCTTGACTAGGCACCATAGAAATGGGACAGTCTAGTCAGCGATAGCCCTGAGCTTTGCAAGCTCTATGGCAGGGGTCACCAACTCCGGTCCTGGAGGGCTACTGTCCAGTAAGTTTTCTATCCTACCTGGCTTCTGATGAGCCACACTAGTTCTCAGGTAAATACCAGGAGCAGGT
>JAODJU010000001.1:5123861-5145568 GCA_026776725.1 Gnathonemus echidnorhynchus
GCCCTGCGATGGGCTGGCCCCCTGTCCAGGGTTGTTCCCTGCCTCGTGCCCATTGCTTCCGGGATAGGCTCCGGACCTCCCGCGACCCAGTCAGATAAGCAGGTTGGACAATGGATGGATGGTCTAAATGTAAGTTACTGAAGATAAAGACAGTTTAGCCCAGATTACCTTAAATCCAAGAAGTTATCTGGCTAAGCAAGAAAACCTGCTTTGTGGAATACCCCCCCTGCATTCTGGAATAGCCCTCAAGGTTTGGAATTGTAATCCTGTCTCATAATCTGTGTGTGAAATTTGGACATTCTAGCTGGTCAGTCCAAAGTCATGCAGTTAGGCTACTTGGCATCTGTAAATAGCCAGGGACAGGCGCCAGGCGTCCCCGTGATCCTGACCAGTATAAGCGCTTAGATGATGGATGGAGAGTTTGTGAAAGGGCAAAAAACAACGGCAGGCAAGCTAACCAAGTTAGTAATGGACAGGAAGCGAGGTAAAATGTTAATATAAGGTAACACTCAATTAACAGCAGTTAATATTACTAGTGCATATTATGACAAAAAATTGCAAATTTTGTTATTCGATATAGCTGGAATCTGTGCAAATGCATAAAAGATTATTAGATTGGTATCGAATTAGAGCTAAAATTCAAAAGTTTTTTTATGTCAATTTCATAATTCTTCACTCCTATGCACAACAGCATCACCTGACACCCCAAACCGTACGTTTTTAGCTTTTTCCCCTCGTTTTTTTTAAAACCGAAATCGATGTTTATTCCACATGGGAATATATGGTAACCTTTCGCGAACATAAGAACTGTATTAAACTGAGGAGCATATATATCTGCAAAAATCCCAACACTGTCAGTATTTTATATAGAGCGCCATTAAAATGATTAATAAAAGGCAAGCGGCCAAAATCGTCCTGAAACGGCTTTCTTGGGTGCGATCATGATTCGTACGTAGAATTAGAGAGATTTGTTCTGCTTTTGTTGTTAAAAAAGGGGTGTGCTTTTAAAAACCAGTTTGTTGTTGGCTATAAACAGGTAGGCGCAATGTTTGTGGTGTAAATATGTTGCATTATGGTGCCAAAATCCTTCAAAGGGAACTCCGACTTCGGCGGAGGCAGCTGTCGCGCGGGTCTTGGCGCGTAGCCCTTGCACCTGCGCGTGAGACTCCTTTGAAGTGGGTCCCAAATGCACGAAGCTCACGCGGGGCCGCGCGAGTCGCACGCATGCGCCTGGTGCGAGGGGGAGGTGGAGGTGGAGGTGGGTGCGGGCGAACGTCGCTAGAGACGAGGAGGTGATATCGGCACGTGACAACGACCGGCAGGTTACTGGCTTGGTGACATGATGCGTTCGTAATCTTAAATTGTAACAAATGAACTCCTGGTACTCTTTACAGAATTTACACAGTTTTGTCATTTTTATGCCAAGTCTCTGTCACTGGGTTAAGTTCACCTTTGTGATTTATTGGTGTTTGCTTTCTAAAATATAATCGCAAAACTGCTTAGGTTAAGTAATATGTTTCAATCTGCACTTCCCGTTATTGCACATAGGTGGCAGCAGTGACTGCCATACCTTCTGCTGTGATATAAAACCATCCCGAACTGGTGTCTGAAAACATGGAAGGAACTGAAACTGGCACACATTACCTGTAGTGTTCATGTGCTAGACTGGTCTCCAGTCAGGGTGAATCCCTGCTAGTGCCCTGTGCTGCCTGAGCTCCAGGCCCTCTAGTGACCCTCAAGTAATAAGAGATTTGAAGAAATGAAGCTGGAATTAGCTGCTGATGCACATTTTTGAATCACTATTTTATGCACCTTTTAAACCTGAGATAATGAATTGGTAAGAAATATTAAAATATAAAATTTAGTGTCTGCTAAATGTGATGAACTTTTTTACAGCACAAGGTGTGAAAGATAAAAGTTGTTTCTGTTGCTAAAAGCCTTGATTTCTGTAGACTGCTTGTGTGTTTTGCAGGTGAAGTGAATGTTGGTATGTGGGTATCTGGAATGATGTAACACATCTGGTCGTTCTCACACGTCTGGAGCAGCTGTTTTCCTCACCCATGCCTGCGTCACATGACCAGTGACTGACATTCTTCTCTCTTTTCCCCTGAACTGGGGGACTGCGGGTCGGGGGCCCACGGTCGTGGCTGTCAGCGTGGTTCCTGAAGGATCGTTTATGAAAATGCAACCAGTACGACGGGTACAATCCCAGCATGCAGTGCTGCTGCGGCTCTGCTCTATCGGTAAATTCTTTGACTACATTAAATTATCCTGTGGTTTGGCAGCTTACTGCACGTGGCATATGGTTTCGCGTTTAGCTGGAACAGATAGGACAGCTCACTTTGCTCAAACAGGACCCAGCTAGGGGCCGGAGACTGCAAGCTTTTGATTACTAAAATTCCATTGACAGTTCTGACAACACAATACAAAATATACAGGTACATGTACAGTTATTCCATATATACATGGCCTTCAGTACGTTTATCCTGAGCCTAACATTCTGCCAGAGCTAGTTTATTGCTGCATGTGCTGGGTGTACATTATTTTTTTTCTTTGCACCTCCCTAAAATTTACCAAATTATCTCGAATAATCTGAGGTAATTCAGCGAAATGGTGAAATGGTGTGTGACATGTTTGAGCGGGAGGGAAAAGGTGACTGTGGTCCGGGGGGTTATGAGAGTCACTCAAGCATCGAAAGCAACGTGCTGCCAAGGTACGTTCAGGTTGATTATTAAAAAGATTGTGAACAAAGTAATGTTTTCACAGGGAGCCCGCCTGCTAGGCTTTTCCATATCGCCACAGGTTACCAGGCACAGGTCAAAGGTCATCTGTCCTCTGGTGTAAGAGTAAGTGCAGATCCTTGTACCACAGAGTAGTTCTGTATGAATGGTCCTGTGGAGCTGTAACTGCCACATTTCATTTTCCTATGTGAAGAGTAGTAATAATCAAAAATAGTGGTTCTCTTAAGATTCCCATGTAATTCTTTACATTTATAAAACTACGTCATAAAGTTTTGAAGTTTAAAATAAAAATTGAAATGTGGTTTAGTCTTTGAGGGCAGTGGTGGCTTGATGGTTAGGGAAGCGCTCTTGTAATTGAAAGATTGCAGCTTCGAATCCCCGACCAGCAAGACACCACTGAGGTACCCTGAGCAAGGTACCGCCCCCAAGCACTGCTCCCCGGGCGCTGAATTAGCTGCCCCCTGCTATGTCACGAAAGTCACATATGGGTTAAATGCAGAGGATGCCAGGTTTACATCTCACCCAAAGGACAGCACCATTTTTACAGCACAATGCCCCGTGCACTGGGGGGGCATTGGGGTCCACACAGACCCCAGGATGGGCTAACCTGCTGTCCAGTGTACCCATCACTGCATTTGGGCATCGGGATCCACACTGACCACTGGATGGGCTATCCTGCTGTCCAGTGTACCCATCACTGCATTTGGATCCACACTGACCACAGAATGGGCTAATCTGCTGTCATGTGTACCCATCACTGCATTTGGGCATTGGGATCCACACTGTCCACAGGTTGGGCTATCCTGCTGGCCACACCAACACCTCTTCTAGCAGGAACCCAGATTTCCTAGTTGGTCTCCCATACAAATACTTGCCAGGTCCAAACCTTCTTAGTTTCAGACGGATTACCTGGTCTGAGCTGCAGGTGGTGTGGCTGCTGTCCTTTCATCCTCAGAGTGTGCCACAGAGTGGTCCTGGCCTTCTCATCCGTCCAAATAGCAAAAAAACATTTTGTCTCCATCCTCGTTGGGGTTTTAGGAAGAGATGTCTGCTGTACCTCCATAGTCGCCCCCCGAGCTCTGAATCTGCATGCCCCCCCATACAGAATTTCCTCTCACTGGGATCTGGGATCATTTGTGAATTCCTGTGACACTGATGGCTTCTCAAGATGCCAGGGGTGTTTCCACTTACGCCCAACATGCCTGTTAATGAGGGGAGAAACCCACAATTGTTTGGAATCATCTGACTTTGAGGAGCTGATTGCAGGCTCACATGCCCAGAGAGGGTGTGCTGTGCGAGTGGAGGTGCCTGGGGCACATGCTAGGGGCCCCCCAGGATGCTCTCCCCCAGACAGCTGTGGTTCTGAGCAGGGCCAGTGTTCCACCTCTGGTCCATCAGCTGAGGAGCTTGTTTGATCTGATGCCTGCTCAATGCTACAATCATCCCCAGAGTGTGCCGCGGGGCGGTGGGGGCATCTTGGCCCTCTCATCCATCCGAATAGCAAAAATACGTTTTGTCTTCAAAGATGATGCCTCCCAGATAAATTTTTGTCTGCTTATCTCTATGTGGGAGGCAGTACGTTACTTAGGATTTGAGAAGTGTGTCACCTAGAACAAAAAAAAAAAACAAAAAACAGTATGTTTCTTAGAGCTAAAGAAGTATGTTGCCTAGAGACAGAGAAGCATTATGTTGCTTAGAACAAGCAAAATCATTCGCCTAGAACTAAAGAAGCAGTGCGTGCCTTAGAGCTTCAGTGGAAGCATGCTGTTTGAAGCTGTAGTATGCTTGTCGTTCCTATGTGTCTTGTTTCTATTTTCTGACATCTATCGACTTAAACTGATTCGGAGTACCATTCATCATGACTGCGATGTCGCGCCCATTACAAAGTATTAGTCAGGAAAGCCCAACTGGTAAGCAACACTGCTCTCGTTTCAGCGATCACGTTTCCTCGGAACCGTTCCGTGTCCCCTGACGGAATGTCACACATCGGGACCGTGATGGAACAGGGGAGTCGGATAGCCCGGGAACAGGTGGAGAGATATAGATAGACGCACATGCTCTGTGGAGGACCCCTTAGCATCTGTTCTGGAAACCCATACAAGGATCCTTACCCAGCTCTGGACAAGTTTGGGAGTGAGGAGGAGACATGTTTACCTCCACGATTACCGTGGCGAGTGATCAAAGGACGAGTAACAGTGTCCTTGGCCAGAGAGTCGTCCACATGCACTGCTTTGCTGTGGTTGGGAAGCCCTTCAGCAAAGGGGTCTGAATGACATTCACTCAACGATGGCCTGCACTTTCTATAATATTAGGAGTCTTCTTATTAAAATAATTTGCTGGTAGCAGAGAAACAGATGATAACCATTCCTTTGTGGATCGTTGGGAATTTAATCGAGTTTGCCACTTGCGCTCCTCGCAGGAATGAATCTGGACCGAAATCTGATCAAGATGCATTATTTGTGGCTCTTCCAGCTCTACACAATGCATTAGGTGTGCTCCACTTTTTAAAGTCACTTTTTGTGACTATGTCTCAGTGCTCCTTCATGCGTGTAAATTTCATTCGGCGATCTGTTGGCCATCTGCTCTCTATGATCAGTAATTATGGCAAGTCCTGTCCTCTTGGAGGTTTTTTAAGGATCTCCTCACTCAACAGCGTTACAGTGACTCCTGTGTTCACGGGGTCAGTTCTGTCCCAGAGCTTGGCAGGCCGCACCCTTGAGGTAATGGCATTTATGTGGCCACATTATAACTTTAGTTCAGTTTTATAGCTTGCGAAGTGGAAAAATTTTGGCCCCTTCACCCAGATTTAAAAGTACCTCAGCTGGCATGATGGCCTTTCCTCCTTCTTAGCTTGCCTGACCTGGCATCTCATGGGTATCGCCGTCCCAAGCGCCAGCATCTTTTTAAGGCTGTAGAGCCAATGGCGTCGCCGTATATCGACGTGTTTTTTCATCTCTTTTCATCCTGTTGTATCCAGAGAATACAAATAGGTCAGGTGACTGGAGAAAGTCCAATTTGGGACAATGATTGGTTCATTTGAGCCCCCTGTGTCTTATTTAGGGAGAACTTGTTCTGTCCTGAGAAATCTAATAGGTTAAATGACAGGGGATGGTCAGATTTTACTTATGGGACATTGGGGAACTCTACCAGTCGACCCACAGTAATATGCTTGGTTCACACACAGCAGGGTTTCCCCATAAATGGGAAAAAACTGGCTTCAGAACACCATAGATCAGTGTTAACATCTGTTAACACGATAGAGGCAGTATGATTGAGAAGCAGATGGCCAGTTTGTAAGTGATGTAGGTCATGGTTTCTCAAAGCTGGGCAAGCAATAGCAGTAACATTTGTGAAGATGTTGAACATTGATGTTGAACCTCACAGCTTCATGAGATGCACACCTGAACTTGATGGTTAAGGGCTTGATGATTAGATGATTAGTAGAATCACACCTAAACCTGTTGGAACACACACAAATGGGGGCTCACTGAGGACCGAGCTCAGGGTTGAGGATGGTGCATTCTATTTGAACCGGGAAGTCGGAATTTCTGAGTTTCTAGTCAGACATTTCAACTGGAATGCTCCCTGAAGTCGGAATGCCAAAAATTGGAGGAGTCTCTGCAAACCCATCCTCAGAATTCAAGATGGCTGCACCCTCGACCAACAAAAGTGAAAGCCGTAGATACACACTGTTTCTTAGTACTTATGTCTTACTTGTGGCTCATTAAATTGGACGTATTTACAGTACTGTCCAACCTCTGTCTGTGGACATGTTACTATGGTGTCTGTGTGTGCAAAATACCACCTAATGTGTTGTTATCAACTGGTATTACTAACAATGAGCCTGAGTAGAACTGGTATTGCTAAATGGCTGGAATGCGGTTTAACCCGGATGTGATGTCATTCCCAGATCCGAACTCCAGCCTCCGAGGTAAATGGAACACAGCATCAGTCTCACTAGCATTCCTAGGTCTTAAAAAACCCAGTATTGTTTGTTCAGCTTCTTGCAGGATAATGTTGCATCTTTGCAAAAAGCGTCAAATTTTTATGAATGCATTTGAAACTGAGCCTGTGACCCTGACCAGGACAAGCAGTTAGGAGATGGATGGATCCATTACTGACGAGGAACAGGACTTTTATTGTGATTCACGGGCTTTAGTTTAAAGCGGTGTTACACTTCAGTGCTATTTAAAAAGGTAAATGATCGATTTTTCAACCTTGTGTTTCTGGGAAATTTTCCATAGAGTCAGACCTAAACAAACGCAGATGAAGGGAGATCTCCTTTCTAAATAGGACTCTGTTCGATTTTGAGCTGATTTTTTTGTAGTGTCCTATGCAAATGGAATCCGTTGCACAACAAAGAATGAAAGGCCATAAAAATATGACACTGAGCTCTAAAGCATCTCATTTGTTTTGCATGAGTTAGTCATTAAATCTTCCCTGTCATATTTAAATCATAATACTTTGTTGTTTTCCACATTCTAAGGCAGAAATGGAGCTATTGGATTAGTGGGCTGGTTTCCTCAGTCCACCCTAGAGCTTTGTTTTTGCTGTTCCGAAAAGTTGACCCTAGAGTGGCATGTCAGTGTGCCTTGTGTGCGAATCTCAGCACTGCATCTCTCCATGTTACGTTGTCATCTAAGGTGTGTGTCACTGTAGGAGGGACCTCCAGAGTGCGTGACAAATGAGCCCAGCGCTCCCTACGCCACATCTGTCCCCCAGGGAATTCTGGGAGAGGCCTACGAATGCTTCAATAAGTCATTGGTCGGCCCTCAAAGTGAATCGTGCGGCGATGAAAGACAGGCATGAAGAAAGGACGCTGTACCTGTCTAAGTTCACATTCATACCCCGCTGTGTTAATTCCATGGCTCGAGCAGTCCCCAGTAATCCCAGTGTTTTTTTTTTTCTTTCTCACGGCTCCAAAGAGGGACCAGATGGGGGCCCTGGCTGAACGCGCCGTCCCGAGATCCGGCGCCCGGGGGGCTCCTGTCTCCCACCCCTCCACTCAAAAATAACCTGTTTAAACTCATTATTTGCTTAACTGGGCTAATTTGGCATGTTTTCTGAAGGTCTTAAGTAGTTTACGATTAGAGACGTGACCATGGGAGAATGCGGGGGTGGGGGGGGGTCTGCACACCATGATGGAACAATGAGCTGCACACCTGCATGTCAGCGCCGAGCTCCGTGTCACCCAGGAAAATCCAAAGGGTGATTATGGCCACCCTGTTTTGCAGAGCCGGGTCACCTCTGTGGGTCAGACCTGTCACTACAGGAACTCTCTGAAACAGAAGCTATTGTTTTCTCTGCCATTGTTCCATTGTCACAAAATTCAATCAGCCGTGGCCTAAAAGGAATCAGATACATCTTCAGGGCACTTGAGAACCTGAGAGTTTAGCCAAATTTAATGAAGGATGAAGACATCGCATTCTTTGCTTGTTTTAAATTTATTAATGGCTCATGGACCTATAGATAGCAGAGAGGGCGCAGTGTCACGGCTCCTGACTCAGGACACACCGCTAAACCTGCCGCTATCTCTCTGCCTTCTGGGAAACCTAAGCAGGCGTAATCAGCCGCTGCCTTTGATAACCTGTGACCCTGCAGCCTGGGAACCTGAGCACGCTTCCTGAAGACATTAGAGGGGAATGCTGGGAGAGAACGTTGCTCAGTGGGAGATTAGTAGCATGGAGCATAGGGCAGAGTCACCTAGGAGTCATATAGGGCAGAGTCACCTAGGAGTCATTAGGCTGCAGTTTGACTGTGTGTGTTTTTGTGTGTGGGACAAATTCTGGGAGATTTTACCCAGAAAAATGCTCCCCGATATGAAGCCCTGTTCAGAAGATATGAATACAAATGTGTGTGCCTGTGTGTGTGTGTGTGTGCGCCTGTGTGTGTGTGTGCGCCTGTGTGCGTGTGTGTGTGTGCATGTGTGTGTGTGCCTGTGTGTGTGTGTGTGTCCGCCTGTGTGTGTGTGTGTGCCTGTGTGTGTGTGTGTGTCCGCCTGTGTGTGTGTGTGTGCGCCTGTGTGTGTTCATGCATGCACACACTTGCATAAGTCATGCTAAAAGCCAAATACGATACGTGGTTCAGTAAGACGGAGTTCCTTTCTGTAGGTTCTTCCAGATAAGATCTAACTCAGATGGCTGCCCCCTCCCCCCCACCTCTGGCCCCTGGTTCCCCTCCACATGGTGGAGAGGAAGGTTTAAAATGCAAAGCCCTCCTCTGGAATAAGGGCAGCTTTCACTCAAACTCAGGGCGTGTGACTCCGAGAGCCGCACATTCTCAGAGGAGCTGAGTGCAGCCTGACCTTTGTCACTTATGAAGATACCAGTTTGAGTTTATCTTTGCTGCGAACACCAGGTCCCATTCATTAAAGGGTGGGTGCTCTTGAAGGGGGGTGGGGGTGTTTAATGCTCATAAATCACACATGTGCCTCATAGATCCCGCGTCACTTGCACATGTAGTTCTCATTCTCTGCTTGTTCTCGACTCTCGCGGACACACTGCCCACTGCTGCCGCCTCCCAGCCTCTGCAGGTTGATGATGTCACTCGTGACCCACTCCTGCTGGTGACATCATTGCTCAGCTTGCTGTTATGCAGAAGCTTCTGCCACAGGTCACATACCTACTGGTGTCTCCCAGGCTGCTTCACTTTGGAAGCCACTCAGAATCCTTCCTTGTCTCCCTGTTCCTCCTCTCCCCGGCACCTCCTTCTGCACTGGCTCCCATCACTCCCACCTCCTCGTCTCCCTGTTCCTGCTCTCCCCGGCACCTCCTTCTGCACCGGCTCCCATCACTCCCACCTCCTCGTCTCCCTGTTCCTGCTCTCCCCCCAATACCTCCTTCTGCAGTGGATCTCATCACTTCCACATCCTCATCTCCCTGTTCCTCCTCTCCCTGGAACCTCCTTCTGCACCGGGTCTCATCACTTCCACCTCCACTTACCCTTTATGTTTTTTCTCTTTTTTATAATGATCTCTTCTCGCCCAGCGACCGACCACCCTCTGGAACTGTGTTCCACGTCCAACCAAAAGTCCTGGTAGTTTTCTTTTTTTTTTTTGCTGTGGGGGAGGGCGGTCACTTACCCTCTATTTCCATGCAGTGTTTTTATAATGTGTTAATGACAATACCAATTGTGTCATGTCACACGACAAAGAGGTCAGGTGATGGAAAGCCAGCCCACACTTTGATGAATGTGGTATGTGTAGCTATCTAATATGAAGGTGGATAAACACGGAGCCTATTTTTGACAGATTTTTATAGACTGGTATCCTTAATACTCGTCTAGAATTATTAGACTGACGAGATTTTGACTAGCTCATTTACATTGTGGTCCATTGTATTGCTTTTTGTTTGGGTACAATATGTCATGAACAGTTTGACTGAGTGCATTTTCTTTCTCGGGCAATGCAGCCAACGCAAAAGCCTTGGCTAAAACCTTCTACAGGACATCATAATGCCTAAGAGGCTCAGATACATGATGTAAGGGGAGGGACTGCCGTCCATAATTGGCGAGCCCCCTGCCCGATTTGGTTTCCGCTTCGGCTCTGACCTAATGCAAACCACGTTTGTTGACATTGGGCCAAAGTTATATAGAGCTGACCTGCAGGGTTCCACTGTCTCACCCGTCAACTCGTCGCAATCCAGCCACGTTTCCGGACTACCGGGTCAGTGCGGTGACCTGGCTGCTGTCACTTTGTCCCTGTGGTATGTCAGTCCTGTTGCGACCCCCCCGCCGCTGGAGTTCCTCAAGGGCCTTTTGTGTGATGCTCGCCACATTGTGCCGGTACACGGGAAACGGGGAGACGTGGCATCGTGACGCCCCCTGCATCGCCGCTGGAGTCCGCCGCTCCGGCCGACCTCGCCTGAAAGCCGACTCCACCAGAGAAAAGCCCTTTCCGCCGTGTAGAAAGGCGACTGGCAGTGCGCAGAATGGACCTGAAGTCTGAATGAGCAGCCCGTCAGTAAGAGTAACGGGTGGCCCCCCAGCCGCACGGGCCAGTCGCGGCCAAATGAACAATCACGCAGTGTCAGCCAGACAATAAGCGGTGAAAATTGCGTTTGGGAACCTCAGACTTCCTGTGAGCACACTGGATTTTAATGCCTTTCTTAGTCTTCCGAAGTCTGTTGGGTTGGGTCCAGAATCTTACAAAAATGTATATAAAAAAAAAAAATTGAAAGAATGATCATAATAATTGAATATTTACATATTAAGTTTGTGTTGTTAGGATAAAGATTTGGTTAGGATAAGGACAGTACGTTTATGTATTTATGCTTTTATATATATAAATATATATAGAATATTTTTAACAGTCACTTTTGTCCAAAGCAACATACAACTGGGGATAGCATTTTAGGATTCCTGTGTCATGAAGCCTGGATCTGGGCTTGTACGTGATTTACTGAGAGGTAAGATGACTAAGATATCTACAGTCAGAGTTGGGTAACGGAGGCCCAGAGAGTAAGTCCAGACCAGGATTTTGTTTCAACCAACCAGTTGAGTGACTGTGACTGTGACTCTTTATGCTCAACTGGTCTCTGGACCTCAGTTACCCAACTCTGTCTACAATGTAAACTGAAGAGACAGAACTTTTTCCTAGAAAGTACTGACATTTTGACTTCATTTTAATAGACAATTTAATATAACAATTTCTTCTACCTGCTAATAGAATTAACTGTTTATTGGTGAACATGTTCCAGAAGAATGTAATTTCTGGTTGGTGACTTTGTGGCCACTGAAAAAAAACAATCAAACATGCTGCTAAATGCTGTTATTGTTACATAAGAAGATAGATATTGTAGAAAGTTCCAACGATCAAAGATGAAAATCTAAAAATCGTTTGGTCTAGTGTAGTCTGCAAACCACCTGCACATTAGAGGATACGCCGATAACAGAATGAAATGCCACAGATAGCAGAACAAACTGGAGCAAAAGGAAGATCTGCATTCATTATGATGCTGTCTCAGGTATTCCAGCAGAAAGGAGCCCCATTTACCCACATGGAATTGACTACATTGGATGATTTTGAAAAGTTCAGTCTTTTTGCTAAATATTTGTAATTAACATCACACATACAGCATTTAACAATGTTATCTCTCAGAAGTTGCCAGAGGTGGCAAGGTAACTGTCTGACCAGCCAATGACAAGCCACAGATGCTGACATCAGAGGATTTTACAGGACACAGCCAAGAAGCACAGCTGCAGTTGTCTTTCCTCTGGGCCCAAGGACATTTTCAAACATTCCTGCTTCCTCCCATCTTATGTCCTCTCTGACTGGAACAGAATACTGTAGATCTCAGTCCAGCTGCCATCAAAATTAAAGATCCACTTCCTCCTCTTTCCTTTATTTCTGTGTGCATTTCTTCTGTTTCTGTAGAATCAACAGTGTTGTTCCTGTTCAGGTTCCCCGTAGGTTTATGTGATTATGCTCTACATACACTTTTGTTGAAACTATTTGACCAGCTGAGTAAATCCCTACCTCTGCTCAACTGATTTCATAAATTAAGGTTCTTATTTCAAATAGCTCTAGAACAAGAACTGCTAACATTTCTCCATTTGTCCATCCATTCCTTCAGTTAATCTCCAGCACAGGGTCATGGCATATCCCAGGATGCACTGGGCGTGAGACAGGGGACACCCCGAATGGGCTGCCAGTCGACTCAAATATAACTGCTCATAAAACTGGCTCATGCATGTCAGACTAAAATTCAGCTGAAGGAATGGAATGCTTCATTAAGAGGGGAAGGATAGTCAGGGGTTTGTCTCTATAGGTCTAGCCAAACCAAACATCAACAAGCCAGAGCATTCTCCAGGCAAATTGGGGCCGGAGTGACCCCACTAAAGCCCACCTGCACATGCTAGAGCTGCTTGGATGAGCGAGCAGACTCGTGGCCGGCCATGTGTGGACCGAAGGTACCCTCATAGAACATTTGCTTCCTTGGCAAACTCGAAGATACCCGCCCGACTCCTGCCCTGCCCCGATCCTTCCATTTAGCCATGAAACCCGAGATGGCACAGAGGCACTTGCCTCGCTCCAGGACGGGCCCACCAGTTGGGACTGCAACCCCCAAGGTATGCATGACTGGATCTCCCATCCATTCAGCTGCGTGCTGTGTGTGCCTAATGCGTGGCGTGTCCTTCTTTTAATCATGACGCCATGAAGAAAATGCAGATCTATTTTTATTAGGAGCACAAGCCTGTCTGCATTCTTACAGTCATTTTGACAGTTATTAAATACACATGCAGGAGTTAGACACTATTCTGTCCGTAACAACATGCGATAATAAATGTATACAACCAGGCAATTAGGTCACTCCTGTTAGACATCACAATGGCTTTGCCTTCAGCCGGTTCCAGTGCAGCTGCCCTCGATGGAGAATGCTTCACACTGCACATGGCATTCGCAGTGATGTAATCAGGAAAATGATCAGCAGGGGAAGCAGTGCTAAGGGAAGCTGGGTAACGTTACGCACTTACAGAGGATAAGCTGCAATTAATAAGGCTTTTCTTTTTGAGAGTGTGTCCGTCGAGAGCTGAACTCAATGGATTGATTCTGCTTGGATTAAGAGGACAGGAAGGAGCAAAGCAGCCTGTGTGAGGCCAGTGTGCTGTGGCTAAAGAAGGTGATCTGTGCTGTGTATTACACTCAAACACAGACGGCTGCAGTAGACAAAAAAACATGGGCTGCACACGAACATTTAGATTATTTTACAAGAGCTAAAGTATCGCTGAAAGTCCATGGACTCCTGTTCAAACTGACCTTCTCACCATCAGAGTTTTCTGAATTGAGGAGCATCTGTAAGATACATTTATGCTGATTCATTTATGCTGACACGTTATTTGACTGCTGAATTGATGCCGGTGCCCAGTTAATCCCAAAAATAAGAAAAAAGCTATTTAGCAGACAAGCTAAATGTGACATTTTTACTAAAGAAAAATTCTGCTACTCAGAATACCTCACTCATCAGAATCATTGTTAAATGAGCAGATGTTTTCTTCGACAGTTCTAGATAAAATTGTGGAAATTCCCACTTTCTTGATCTTGCTCCAAAATTTCTAATGTAATGTTTCAAAAAGACTTATGAGTGAATTTAAGTATTAATACTCAATTCACATGTTTGTAATGTGAGGCATGTTGTTTCCTCTCGTTTTTTACTTTTTCCCATGATGCCTTTGGTCATAAGGGACTGGCGCAGGCACTGCATGGATCACGACAGTGCTTCACCCGCTTCACCAGTGAGACGCTGCTTCAGCCAAAGCAGCGACGGCGGATGGGCGCGTTTATGAAGACATCTGTCCACAATTTGCAGCAAAAGCTGCAGTGACCTCGCCGGACTGGAAGCCGGAAAAGGTTTTCAGGCACGTGGGCCACATTGTCGCAATACAGCGAAACAAATGCATCCAGTGCTGAGTCGTCTTTGAATTCGGGCAGTCTGCAGAATGCGATTCTAAGACATCTGAATCAACCCTAACTGGTCACCTTCAGTGACACTCTGGAAGCTATTGAAAAGCCCAACATGTTTTCCCTTGCAGAATATAAGACAATCATGCCATGCTATTTGTTATTTAATAAAAAGATATTTTGCTTCCTCAACCTTGCACTGGATACGCAGTGGAAGATGGATGGATGGAGATACACTTGCTTGAAAGACAGAAGTTCATTCATTGCCTTAAAGACTTTCCATGAGCCATGTGAAAACCCAGCCCTCTGGATTTAAACCCAGTTCATCTGGTGGATCACTCAAGGACTGGCTTTGTGCGTCTGGGCCTGCTGACTGGGAGAGCTCGCTGTGCTGATTACCCACCAGAAATTCCACTGTAATTCCACTGTAATGCTCAGAGGGATGGCAGCCAGTGCGAACACTGTACCAACTGAACCAGTGCATGTGGGGGGTTTGGAGGTCACTGTGGTGGAGGCAGAACATGTGCAGAGCAGCTTCATCCAACCAACGGGGACAGTTGGAGTCGGGGGCTTGTCAGGCTGCCACCTGCTGGACAGTGTTCTTAAGAATCAGTGATGTATCCAGTTTTCACAGGGCAAAGGGCTAATGGCTAAAGCTAGTTATCATAGGGATTCCACCATCCTAGTCTATTTGTGAAGCATATTTGTAAGATGTGGGAGTGGTGAAGTAATGGACACAGTAATGCACTTCACCTTATTATAAGCAGGGCCCATACACACAAAGTCATATTCTAATTCAAGCACCAAGACCACTACGGGTTCTAAAATTCAGTCTCTGGTAAAGGATTATATGCAAATAGCCCGTTGATGAATGGTTATAAAGGAACGTTAATGTCTAAGAGTACATCTTCCCTTCCGTCAATCAGTCGTATTTCGTAAGCTATTTAATAGAAGAATACGGATTCATATTCGGTTTGTTCGTATTCAAAACGCTTTGCTCGGGATTATGTCTACAGATCGCTCCCTGAAATAAATTCCTGCATTGAACACAGGTATAATTTCACTGCTGACATCCCAGAAAAAAAGTTCTTGCCGTCACATTTATCTGTGCAACATAGTTTACATGAACAGGTTTAAAACTGCAATGTCAATAGCAAGTAATAAAAGGCGAGGTGGTCTTGCCACACTAAGGTGATAATTAAACAAACACGCGTGAAAATAAACCTGATTTAACAACACTTAGTTTTAATCTCCGGAGCGCCGCAGCAGCGTCAGTGCGGATGGTGAATTTTCCTGAAATTTTGTTTTAAAAAAACACAGGGGGAAACTTGTGATTGGTGCACAGGGGACGGGGGCGTCGTCTCCGTTTGATGTAGGAGCGGGGAGGAGGGTGTTTCTATGGATGGCTGGAGCAGGAGCAGTGCTGGCACCGGCCCCCCACCCCTCGGCCCGGACGCATCGTTTGCATGTGTATGTGTGAGTTTGCGGAGCGCAGAAGCGGACGCGCGCCTGCGGATGCCATGAAGCCGGCGCACTGGGGCGGACTTGCGGCGCTGAGAGCCTCATCAGGTCCCGGGACCTGTTGCTGACAAGCCGGTGGAGAAAAGACAGAGAAGGTGGAAGGGGGGCCCGGCGGACTGGGAAGGTACTGCCCAGCGAACGAAAGCTGCAGTTCCTTTGCTGAGAAAACCATGCGGTTAGCTACCCAGCTGGTGGGACTCACGTGTCACCTCCTAACACTCGTCTGGATGTCGTCGGAGTACCGATTGCACCCAAAGCAAGGTAACTTCTTCTGGTATGATGCCGGTAGTCATACGGTGTGCGATATGATTGCATTTTACCAATCAAGTACAGCGATGTCTTGAAGCTTAAGTGAGTAAAATGCAAAACGGTTTAATTGCAATAAGTCATATGTCAAGAACCGGTGTATTCAGCCCGAATTGCATATATGCATCCAGTTGTAAACGCAACCTTGTCACCCGTTTTTTGTAGCTGATCGCTTAATTTCATTTAGGTGCCCTTTCGTCACACTCACTCACCTGTGTTTTTGTTTGTTTTTGTTTCTCTCATTCAGAAAAATTTGTTAAACAGCTGTCGTCCTATGAAATCGTCACCCCGCTTCGAGTGAATGATTTCGGAGAAACTTTTCCGCACGCCTTGCACTACAGGAGGAAACGGAGGAGTTTGGACGCGACTTTCTCCGGCTTGCGGGCTCACTACCGAGTCGACGCTTTCGGACAGCGTTTCCATCTCAATCTAACGGCCGATTCCGGATTTATTTCTCCATCATACACGGTGACACACGTGGGAGAGCTGGACAGCAATGAGAGCTTCCCCCAGGATGTCGCCAGTGACATGAGGCACTGCTTCTTCAGTGGACACGTCAACGCCGAGACGGAGTTCAAGGCTATCTTCAGCCTCTGTACTGGCCTTGTGAGTATATGTCTTCTTTGCAAAGCTCAGGTCGGCCTGGAAGACTCTGACGCTGGGATATGCACTGAAACAGGAGTGTGTGTCCTTGCGTGTGTGTCAGGGCATGATGGCATCCCTTCTGCATCCTGGTTCTGGAAGTCTTACTTTTTATTAACTGTGTGTTTCACCATCATGTAGATGTGGCAACAGTTTCTGAAGTTAAATGTGTGTAAACAGCTATTTATAAATCAACCAGCTGGAAATGTTGCTTTAATTTGACTTGATTCCTCATTTCCACATCCTGTTTTATCAACTGGTCTAATCTATTTTGAAAATGTCAACACTAATACAAGGACAGTCATATCAAGACATTTCATATTGTAAAGTTTTACTGAGCGGTCGGGTTCTGGTTTAACTAGTGAAGCTGGGAGTTTATGCCAACATTGGCGGGTATTTATTTAGAAGCATCAGCAATGACTAACTTCAGATCCATACGCTGGGATCACAGAGTCCAGCCTCTGTGCATCATGCTGTTCAGAATAGAGCACTGCGTGACCAAACGCATGACGAGCCGCCTTGTGTTGAGTCAGGCCTCCGTACTTGTGACCGGGGTAACATCACTCATTACTCATAAGGCAGTAATCTGGCACGTCCCCGTTGTCACCTCAAAGGGAAGCCCGAGTTTCAGCGTCCAAGGTACATTTCAGCACCCGTCCCTGAACAGCAGCCATCTTGGCTCTATTTCAGCGCGAGTACCCAAGAGACGAAAAACTGACATGGCTGGTTGGCGCGGGTCCTCTGGTAGTGTGTCGACATCTGCCGACATTCCCACTCCTGTGACTGGGTGTGACCCCCGCTGGTGTAAGCTTTATATTTAGGTGGCTCGGTGACTGAGGACAAGGGACTCGAAGGGTGTTGCATCCTGGGAATGCTCCTGCTGTAGGGCTCAAGAGCCAATGAACATAACCCCTGACACCCCAAGAAGATATTCCAAGTAACTCATTGAAGCTGACTGGATTAAAGCCTTAGAGAAGAAGGTGAAAATGTGTGTGTGTGTGTGTGTGTGTGTATATAATATAATATAATATACATATGTATCCATCGCCATGCATCTGGGGTTTGTCCCAGAAGGGAGGGCGTAAGTCAATCTGGACGTATCTTGGTCATTATAGGGAAGAGGTCAAATATACTCTATAATATAAGATACAATATCACACACTTTTATTTAAACCTCTGTAGTGGCAACTATTGGTTTGTTTTGGTTCTTGCCGCATGCTGCACACGTGGTAAAATATATTTGCTGACATCCACTGCGTCTGCTACCGACGTCTCTCGATAAATTTCTTTTAAGGCTCTTATGGGATGTAAGTACAGTCAGATGTTACTCGGTAGGACCTTGGCAGATTCAGGGGCCCAGCACCTGACAAACACTAACAATGGGAAATTATGCAAGTTAATGTTTTGTCAGGGAGCTCAGAATTCCCAGGTGCACCCCGGTCCTGAGAGGAATTTAGATAAATCCATTGTTTTTATTGTATCTGTTTGATCCTTTGTCACAGATTTGGCATTTAGGTGTCTAAAACCCTGTTTAGCCAAAGGAGAATCCAGCCGTTAGCCATCTTTAGGCTGTAGGACGTTGTTTTACCAGAAGTCTATAATGGGTACCCAACTGGACTATCAAGCTCTGTGAATGGAGAACAGCCCTAGCGGGTTGCGGTTAGAAGCCTGCAGATATTCGGGATAGCATGGAAAACAGGATCGCAGGGCCAAGACATTCCTAATTGGTCGTGAGAGCGAACAGCTCTGGGAGGAACGGAGTGTGATTTCACCAGCTTTCCATCATAGGGGACATGCCGTTCATTTCTAGGCATAAAGACACATTGTGTTTGCAGCCACACCTGTTCCATGACTTTTGGTATGACTGTGTGTGTTTCAGATCTTATGCTATATATTACATGATGGAGTTTGCACTGTAATTCCTCTGGACTTACCCACACTGCGTCTCAGTGCTGTGTGACATTTTCATTCTTTGACTCGACGACAGATTCTGTCATCACCTTAATGTAATACCAGCATATACAGCTGGTGTTTAGCCAGACAATGCTACATGTGACAGTGACTCTGTTTATTAATTTAAGTAAAATAAAGCAATAGGGAGCTTGGACCCCCAATAACTGGCCCAGATTACAGTATATTGCTAAACCAGGATTCAGACGTCCAGTACTGGGAATACATCATGAATCATATTTTCATGGTTACTATAAACAGAGAAGGTTATTAAAAATCACATTATTTTGTTTATTATGCAGTGCACTGTCAGTTTGCAGACAGAATTTGCTGCTTAGGGGTGGTGATGTGAGTTTCGATGGGTGAAGGCATTGTGTTTTGTTTCCTATGACAGAGTAAAAATGTTTTATTGTTACTTATTGATTGATTAAACCCAGCTGACTGTCACAATCCAAGCGATGGTCTTTATTATATATACATTGTGTGCACCTAATAAAGACCCTGAAATGTTCAACTTTCAGTCGTGCGCTTTGAATACTGATTATGTACTCTCCTGAGATGTACGTAAACTGGGGGGAAAGGGAAATTCTAACTGGGTTTGTCATCTGGATTTCTGTAGGTTGTTTGCAAAGATGTCTGAGCTTCTCATTGGCTGAGGAATGATACCTTTACATTCGGTCTAAGAGTAGATGACTGTGATGTCAATTTTAATATTATTTACTGCTATACAATAAAGGCAGACTAAATGCAATGCTCTCCTTCAGATCTAGAATGCTAGAGGTGATATTTGCAGAGGTTGATTCCTACTGGTTATTTAGTGACTCATCGGCCGGACCTGCGATGGTTACGGTTGCCACGGACGCAACATTCTTAAGTCGAGCGCAGTAGATCCCTTGTGCTCCATACCAATGCCTGTGTACCTTGGCCTTTCAGGTCGGGACCTTCACGACCCGCAGCGGCGAGTACTTTCTGGAGCCTCTGATGGCGGCGGAGGGTGAGGAATACGATGAAGAGCACAACAAGCCGCACCTGGTATATAGGCACGAGAGGAAGAGGCGGAGTTCTGGTCCAGGCTCCTCTGAAGCGTGTCCAGTCCATGGTGAGCTGCTCCTCCTCTGCTCCATGGTGTTCAGCCCAGCGCTGACCAACGGGGTTTCCTGAGCATGAATTATACTTCTGCATCAAATCGGTGCTGTAAGGACGGCGTGGATGTGGACCCTGTCCTACACCTTCCCAGCAATGTAGCTACACATCACAGCAACGCAGACCGCTGGAGCTGTGATTGGTCGACTTGGTAGCATTCGTTTATTTACGCGAGTGAAGACAGCGTACATCCCAGGTGTACTTATACCGCTGCTTGACACTGAAGTGCTATTTATATCTGGCATTAAATAACCCACAATAGGCATTTTGGTGTCAGATCTATAAAACACTCCGGATGTCAGCGCCAATTTCACTTACCTCCATTGGGTTTATTGGTACTTTACAAGACTAAAAAATGTAGTTTATACCCCAACTTTAGAAGGAAAAAAAGCATAAAAAGCTCGACATTTTTTCAAATGTGTCTACAGGAAGTTTGGAGCAGCACAGTAACCGGGACTCGATAGATACTTTGCTAAATGTTTTTTTCCTGATTCGATAATCATGCAGGATGGGAAGACAATAAATGCAACTAAACTATGTATCATCTAGCGTTTCAGCGGTGTAATTGCTGAGGAACACAGACACACCACCGCACAAGTATAAAGGCTCGTGACGGCGTTGGCCTCTTGCGTAGGTCACGGCGTAGGCTTGACGCAAAAGTTTAAGTCCACCTTAAGGGTGATAAGTTCTCCTCTGTCATGATGCTTTTCTGATGAGTCTTCTGTCTCTCCTACTGGCTGCTGCAGTAAATGAACACACGTTACGACAATAAGCCTTGGTAGAAACCTTCAGAAGGACATTTTTACAAAAAAACCTAATCCTTTGTATAAAGAATCCCGACCCTGCACAGTTCAGCATGACATGGGGATCCAGGCATCTTGGAGGGTGGTCCCAGGGCAGAGCAGCGCTGACATCATCAGCCTTTCATCTTGGGGGCGTTTGATTGGCTTATTGTCACGACTTGTCATGGTGTATTGTTAACCAGTCCTATCAATGGTTTGCTATAAGGGTTCGAGTTCTTTGAATGACTGGTGGGTTCAGACTGCTGTCCTCTCTGTGCCCCCCCTTTTCACTCTTTGAGTCCGTGGGGGCAATAGACAGATTTCTGCAGTCAATTGTTCATAGATCTTAGGCAGGAAGGGTATTGTGTAGGCTTTATCTAAATTTAAAAAGAAGCATTTTTCCCCATTTATGTGTCACAACTTTGTAGCCTCCATCTTTGAAGATGAATTTACACAGAGAATATGGATCTTCCATTCTTAGGAGGATAGACAGATACTGGTAAATGGTAAATTACAGTATATGCATTTAGAGAGTACAAACGCATTGAGACATTAATAGACAGAAGGCAATAAATAATAGATATAAACAATGACAGTGCAATGAATGTCAGGAAAAGTATGTCAGTGTCTTCTGTGAATGTAATAAGTACCAGTTGTCATTGTAGTTGTGGCTGTGTAATTTTACAGGCATTGATGTACAGTTCCGGAATTGGGAATGTTTATGCCTTTTTGATTGTGCAGAGGTTGGTTCCACATCTTCTGTGGTAAGAGATAGTGAGAGGAAGAGGTGGGGCATTGATGCCAATCGCCGCACACTGTCTGCCATGCAGAGGATTAAAGGTGATGGATGTAGGCATCTCAGTCAGCATTTCCACGCCTCATCTGATAGAACCCTCTCCAGATGCAGTGATAGCAGGGCCTCTTTTGAAGCTCCCCGCTGCCTTTGTGACAGCGCCACTATCGCGGGAGAAATAAACACGGCCTTTTGTGGCGTCTCCGTGCCGAACAAACGGGGCCGAGCGGCACTCGGGCTAATTGACGTGGCATTGTGAAAGTCGGAGGGGCTCAGCTTGGCGGGAACCTGCATCAAAGGGCTCTTCAGCAAACAGCGCGCAGTAGGCGGACTCGAATGCTTCTTAAAGCACACATTAGAGATGGGCGATCCACATTTTTTCAGTTCCGATCCGATTCTGATACACAACTCGCGATACCGATACAGATTCC
>JAODJU010000001.1:5186700-5211693 GCA_026776725.1 Gnathonemus echidnorhynchus
TAGGTCAAACTGGTTTGTTCGACTTTCAAGAAATTCGAGTTCTAGTGAGTTCGAGAACCGAGGTACCACTGTACATGTTTATGATCAAAATTGCATTTGAAGATTTACTGTTCTTTACACTTAAATTGGGGTGAATTGTCCTGTTGTATCCTGCAGATTTTGGGGTTTGTGCTGGAAAAGACTGGAACGGTCGTAAAATGATGTGGCCTTTCAAATGAGACCCATGTGCTCAGTCTGCATGACACGTAGGGCTTACCTGGGGGTCAGACAGGGGTCATGACGTCCGCTTCTGCTGCGCTGCAGCCGCAGGTTCTCCAGAATTCCCCCGATGTGAATGGGGCCACACATGTGCTTTTTGTCAGGATTTTAGGAAAGCGAGAGCAAATCCTTTATTTATTCAGCTCATTAATCAGGGACAGATGGACTTTGGATCTTATCTGGATCTTAGCCGCTACAATGCAGTAAATCATCATACTGACCGAGTGGGAATTTTGACATTTATAACATTTTACACAGCAATGATTAGTTTTGAATATACATCAGTCTGGATAAATTTGTTCCCAGCCTTGAAAAAGGACAACAGGACATGTGCCAGAGTGTGGATTTGGAGGTTAGGAAGTAAATATATTTATAATGAAGAACAGATTCATTTCATTGTAAGAATTAGGAGGCCTGTGTAAGTGTCCCATCTCTTTATCAACACTTTCGTGCATCTCTCTAAGTTCTTCATTCTAAAATCACTTTGCTATACTGCTTATTCTCTGATGTATTTAGTTTATGCTTTGATCTAAAGCAGCTTACAGTAGAGGGAAGGGTCATAATTTATGTACGCTCCCTGGGATTCGAACACACAACCTGTGGTGTTAGCACAATGCTCTGCTTGTTGCACTACAAAAGCTGAGATCTAGGCACATTTACTTTGTCACCGGTGAGAGTCAAGTTACTGACTTTCCTTAGTTGCCTGTCAGCTTTTATGGAGTTTCCGGAGTACAGTAAGGGATACTCTCTTGATTAATGGCTTGAGATAAATATTTTTCTGCATGTGTTGGTAGAACAAAACGCCTCCTTGAGTGAGTTCCCTAAGACGAGCATTACCTGGTGGTTTCTTTGATTGCAAAGTAGATGATGGAGGTTTTCCAGATTATTTGGAGTAGCCTGGAAAACAAACACTGATACAGATTATCCATCTTTCCAACCATCTTCCAACCTCCTGGTTAATGTTACCGTCTGGAAGCCTGGGGCCTCCACCAAGGAGCACAGGACACAAGGCTGGGGTACATCCTGGGCGGCATGCCAGTCCATCACAGGACACACACAGTTATACAGCACAGGGTAATCCTATGGCACCCGTTATCTTAACAACACGTCTTTGGAGCCTGGAAGGAAACTGTAGTTCCAGTGGCGAATCTGCACAGCAAAGGGAGATTGTGCAAAATCCAACATACACTCACAGACACAGCAGAAGGGGGCTTACAAAGACATGGAGGTCATTCGTCTTTGCAGGGATTTTCAGTTAGCATGTGTTCTCCAGATTTTTGACGGTGAAAATGGAGATTTAAGATGGAGGGAAGCAATCAAACTAGGGGAATATGGACTAGGCTTTCTTAGAAATGGTGTAATTTCGTCCCTTGGGAAAAACTTCCTGTTACCTCATAGTCAAAGCTGAGTAAAAACTGTAATGCCTGTTCCAAGGGACAGAATGTGTGCTTTTCCCATATGACAGTCATGCTTTAACAGCACATTAATGAAAGGCGCTGGTGGGGTATATGTACAGCACTCTGACTAAGGGTTTCCTGATCACACACGCAGGGTGCTGAAGAACCCTGATTTGCTTTTCTCTTCCTTTGAACGTGGTATCAAGAGACTAAATGTGTATTTTACACTGAATATTAAAATGATCGACTTTGTACTTGCACTTGTCTTTGCTACGTTTATTTAAGTTTGACACAGCGCCACTTTATGTACAGGTACGCTTAAAGATACCACGAGTATCTGTTTACCTGAGGCAGGACTGTCTGGCAGACTTACTCCATGGAATCTTCTTGTCTTCTGCTAGAAGAGACCATGATGGATGTGTCCTTTCTGCCGCTTTGCTAGCATAGCGAGGCACAGCTGTTTACACGCGTGGCTGCTTTCACACAGGAACTAAGGTGTGTAAACATGAATGGCATTTAAAACACTTAAGTCCAATTATTGTAACTGTGGCTATAACCCTGTATCACAATACAACCTTTCTACAGATTACGATGGGGTTACGTTCCAATAAACCTTTCGTAAGGCGAAAATATCTTAAGGTGAAAATGAAACTTAAGACAGTATGCCTAACCTAACAAACATCATAGCCTAGCCTAGCCTACCTTAAACATACTTGGAACACTTATATTAGCCTACAACTGGGCAAAATCAGACTTTTTTATAATAAAATGTTGAATATCTCAAGTAATTTATTGAATAATGTACTAAAAATGAAAAAAACATTTACCCATCGAACAGGCGAAATATCATAACAAGGACCATCATAAAATCCTTTTACTCCTCAACTCAGAAAAACATAAAAGTGACACCAGCATTAATTTCTTCAAATCTGTGTGCGAAATGCAACATGAATAAGGTGCTAGACTGACTGTACTCTGAATACTGCTCTTGGGAAATGAACACAGAACAAGAGTCTTTCATCTTATTTTTAAGGTTCAAGTACCTTTAAAAAAGCCTGTCATCAGTAAATCCATGGACATAATTTTGCCGGTTGTGATGCAATAGTGTGAATACTACAGATATCTATTTTCTATTTTACTGCAGTTAGTTTTGATTCAGTCCCAGCATTCGTGACATCATTCAGATTTAAATGCATACAATAATAATAAGATCGATCATTTGATTCTGAATAGGAAAAACAGCCCAGCCGATATTTAGTTCGTAGCATGTTTAAATATCTCTCGCATCAGCACGTCTCAGTGTAGGAAGTTTGAAATGGTACCTTTTGGGGGGCTGGTCAGCAGCTCCGGCGTGGGCCGTGTGAGGTTGGCAGGCTGAGCTCGGAGCTCAGGACGCAAGGCGCGGGGTTCAGGGTGACCCCAGGGCCGTGAACGAGGATTCCCAGCTTGTGTACCGTCGGGGAGAGGCTGATCGCTCCAGCTCCTGTTAGACGTCTATCCCCAGCCCTGGCTGAGGAACATCTGACAGGAGGAGATCGTGGACTGGCTGGGGGGAGGGTGGCCTTCCTAGAGAACAACCCCCCCCACCACTGCTGATTTGCTGATTTTAGTCTGTGGATCGCATGCCAGTCATATGGCCACAATTTGTTTGCCCCCCCCCCCCCCAAACCATCTGTACGGAGGCTTCGTGTTTTTTGTCGGGAGTGAAGCCTTATTGTCAGCCTGACTGAAGGATACTCTGCTTATCTGGTCCTGGATCAGTCTCTCAGGGTCGCTTTGATGTTAAAAACATGCCGACTCTGGGGTGTGTTTAAGATGCCTGCATAATTACTGCCTCCACGAGACACACGGCGGACGCCCAGTACCAGCGGGTGCGTGGCAGGAAAGACTGGGGGCCTTTCCTGGGGAAGCTGATTGGGGCCCCTGGAGGGGGACTATTAATCGGCCCTCATTTTCAGCCATTCGCTTGTCAAAACAGGAAATGGTGAAAACAAACATTTCGAATTAAAGACATCTTAAAGTTGGCTACACCATCTGTTGCTCCACCAAATCAGTGTTTCACCTGGGCTGCTTCTACACAGACCTTTTATATTTCATTTTAGCCTGAGATTTCACATAGAGATGATAGTTTACATGCAATAAAATTCAGGTCTGCGATCCAGCCAAAACAGTTCTGTATGGAAAGAGAGCAGAAGCATTTCTTCATGTTCTTGCCACATCTGGACAGCATTTCAGTGGAACGACGATATATTATTTTTATCATCTTGGTTCAAAAATACAGAAAGTAAATTGGGTTCTGCGCATACAAATTGCTGGGGTTTTATAACACAGCGTTCTGATGCAGTTAGTAAGTATGTAGATTCTGGAGAGACAAGGAGAGTGGGAATGGGTCCATCTTGATATGTTGTCTGGCATGTTCTCTGCACCCCGTGTGAAGGAATCAGAAGAAGCTTTTGCATTTATTGAATCCAGATTCTGTGAAAAAGTATTTTTCATCTTTCATAAAGGGGGCTTCCTAAACTTGCTCATTGGGTCACTTAATGGGATCGATAGGTTACTGCAGACGCGCTGTTCTGTGCTAAACACACACAATACTGCTTCCTCGTCGCTTAACGGGATTCCATGTATTTTGCAACTCTGTTTATATACTGATGATTGTTTTTGTGTATATGTTGTTGATTGTTATAGCAATAATGAAAGCCCAAGTTATATATTTATGTGTGAAATGTATTAGGACTGTGGACAATAATAGAAAAGCCTTATACAGATTTTTTGAAGAGTTATTGAATTCGTAAATTAACAGATGGAGAAAGGTCACACTTTGCGTAATCCAGTTTGTTCTCCGAATACACACGGCTGCATGCCTTCTTAAGACGGCCAATGACAATATGTGCTTCCAAGTTTCAAACAGTCACACTCATGACCGCATGCTGCAGGACGGCCGACGGTGATTCAGCAGGTGTCATGCGGGGCATCCCCAGTACAGGGCGCCAAATCTAACACAGCGTACTTACACTGGATTAGTGTAATGACATCAAGATACAACACAAATATGTTTGTGCCAGTTCATCTTCACACACAATATACATCATATAAACAAACGGGAAATTAAAATCACAGGAATCAGAAAACCTGATTCATCCTGTTCGTCAAAACTGTATTCATGGTGAAAATATACACAGCCTCCCACCTCAGAAGGCAGATCTGTCGCCCCCCCCCCCACCTCTGGGGAACTGGTTGACAATCTCCAAACCCATAAATCACAAGAAATTACTAGTATGGTGATGATTAATTTTTTATTCATCGTATTTCTGTGCCATGCTTAATTTGGACAGGCTGCTTGGGGAGGTCTGGGAATTGGAATGAACGTTCCGCTTTTGTGATCCCTGCCACCCGCAGTGCTCCGCGAGCTGCGGCAGAGGGACCAAGCAGCGCGACGTGGCCTGCCTGGACGAGAGGCAGACGGAGGTGCCGGCAGAGCGGTGCGCCCATCAGCCGCGCCCTCGCACCCAGAAGGCCTGCCGGGCACAGAGATGCCCCAGCTGGAAGGCCAACCGCTGGGCTGTGGTACGTAGAAGTCGTTTGATGCTTTATGCTAACTGAAGCGCCTTTAACTGATGTCCTTATAGCTTGGTAGCTGAGCGACAGGCATGTTTTGCTGTTTGAAGAAGCCGTCGTGACCAGCACGTGCTTGTTGTTGAGGTGACCTCTGAAGATCTTAGGCTCTGAGCAGAATCTCTCCTGAAGTCACTCCAGTATTTGCAGCAGCCACTCAATACACCCGTGTGTTTTTGACTCTACCACTGCCTCACTCACTTCCATCCATCCATCCATTGTTTGTAACCACTTGTTTTATGCCTTGTTGTGGAGGTGTGGAGCCTATCACCGAAGCTACGGGCACAAGGCAGGGAACAACCCAAGATGAGGCGCCAACCCATCTCAGAGCACAATCACCATTTACTGTACCTCACTGGGTTATTTAACTAATTAAATGAATAAATTGTGTTTTTTTCTGAGCAAATGCATACTCAGTGCCCAGATAAATACCCTGAAACATTTTCTTTGACTGACTAAGGCTTTTGCACAGTCCAGTATGTTTTTTTTTTTTTTTTAGAAAGCAGGGTCACACAGGGGTTAAAGGTCACTGTGCCAACAGTAACCTTCTTACCCTAGACACAGGCTAACCCCTCCTAACCCTCTGCTCCACACAGCACCCCCTACTGACCCAACAGCAGCGGTAGGGCTCAAATAGCCATAGATCATGAAGTGCTTCACCATTGCAGTCCCCGGACAGGAGGTCCTACTGATGTGCAGTAATACTGTAAGAGCAAATCCCTTGTGGCAACACACATGGCTTTAACCATCATCATAAAACTGCAACCGCAATGAATATCGGAGTTTAATATGAAGTTCCACTGGATGCAGAAATCTTGCCATCTTGGTTCTCCCCTTGGCCCGCTGTGGCTTTGCATATCCAGGGAGGGGCCCAGCCGGGGTCTGGAAGCAATCGGCCCACCCTGCATACCAGTATAATCCATGAAATCCATGACTGGAGCGTGAAGGCATGTTTTACATCCCAACATCCTGACCACTGCAGGAACCTCAAAACCCGGAGTCTCAGCAAATTGGGAGCCCCTCCCCTGTCCGCCCAGGAAGGGGGGGTACAGGGTAGAGGGACTTAGGTGGGTGGGGGGGTCAGATCAGCTTGTAGGCCTTTCAGTGTCCCAAGGATCCTATCTTGAGTTCTGAGGCATCTGAAGGACCTACAGCAGCTACTGATGCTGTACCTTCAGATCTGTGCGCACATTTGGACATGCAGCAGCTACTGATGCTGTACCTTCAGTTCTGTGCTCACAGATGGACCTGTTGCAGCTACTGATGCTGTACCTTCAGTTCTGTGCTCACAGATGGACCTGCTGCAGCTACTGATGCTGTACCTTCAGTTCTGTGCTCACAGATGGACATGCTGCAGCTACTGATGCTGTACCTTCAGTTCTGTGCTCACAGATGGACCTGCTGCAGCTACTGATGCTGTACCTTCAGTTCTGTGCTCACAGATGGACATGCTGCAGCTACTGATGCTGTACCTTCAGTTCTGTGCTCACAGATGGACATGCTGCCGCTACTGATGCTGTACCTTCAGTTTTGTGCTCACAGATGGACCTGCTGCAGCTACTGATGCTGTACCTTGAGTTTTGTGCTCACAGATGGACCTGCTGCAGCTACTGATGCTGTACCTTGAGTTCTGTGCTCACAGATGGTCATGCTACAGCTACTGATGCTGTACCTTCAGTTCTGTGCTCACAGATGGACATGCCGCAGCTACTGATGTGCAGTGATCCTGTAGCTCAACAAGAGCACTGCACTAACAATGCAGCCCTGTCTGGAATTCCAGTGAATGACTTTTCATAACTGTTTAATTCCATCTGCACTGGTCATTCTGTGCATCACCTGCACATAACAAATGGAATCACTGCCTTATTCTGCACCTTGCACAGGCTTTTTAAACCACTGCTCCACTGTAAGCTGCTTACAGTCAAACCCTCTATCTGTCTGTCTGTCTGTCTGTCATCTCATATGTTTTGTGTTGTATGATGTGTAAAGGCATCCTTCTCCGCACGCATACTACCGGACGAGTCCGCTCAAATGTTTATGACGTGTTTGACGTAATTGTGCACCTTTGCAGACAAACACCTGCTACACTCCATATTTGCGTTCGCGTGGCTATGGTCAGTATCGGTCACATTGGGCATGATCGATTCAGCATGGATGCTTTTGACGAGCGCTGGGCCAGTTTGCAAACCCTACAGACTATTTGCAAGGTAATAAAACTATTACATACACGCAAATGCGTGTGTATGTGAGTGCAGACTTACTGTAACTGGAACTGAAAGTCTCACTCCAACCAGCTGACCAAGTTTGTTACAAAAGTTATGTTACAAAACATAGAGAAACAGACATAAACATCACAGCTGTGGTACGTGTGCAGGGAATATCAGAATAATCATATATATTATTAATTATATAATAAAATATATATATAAATAGAACACGTGCGCATGAGCAAAGTATGCGGCTTGACCAAAGAACACATTTCTGTATACGCATACGCAGAGTCTGGAGAAGTATTTAAAGTCTCAGGCAAACACTGTTTTGTTTCACTGTATGCCTGTTTTAAAATGGCAGTAAAGTTTGACTTGACAAATACAGCGACAGTCAAACTTGCCTTTTCCTTAAGGTCACTGTCCACCCAGCATGGCAGAGCGACATGTCAGTGCCCGTTTTTCAAGCATCTTCCCAGCTACCCTCCCTCCATTTCCAGGCACACATGCCCAGCTTCTCACATAAAACCACACGCATGGGGCTTCCTTGCTTTCACACCTCACGCATATGTGGCCGGTATGGTGAGCGGTAGAGAGGTCTGACACCCCCATTTAAAAAAAAGAACTTCAAGACCTTCCTGGGCTTATATTGCAGTTCGCTCCAGTCTACAAATTCTGCCAAGTCTCCGCATGCCGCATGAAGATAAAAGACAAGCTGTTTCTGCACATTCGTCTCCTCTTTTTGTGTAGGTTTCGGCTTGAGGTCAGATAACATCCGCTTCTCTTAGTAGTACAAAAAATAAGGGAAGAAGGAGAAAATCCACCTGTGATGTAGCAGATGTGCGGCGTGAAGCCGCAGTCTCTCTCACGGACTGCCCTGACTATTTACACGTTTCACACTGAAATCCTTTGTTGTCATGATTTAAACGTGACTACTTTATCATGATGGGTAAATTGAAAGATGTTCAAAAAGATGGACCACTTGATAATTTTTTTTCCCTCCCCGTGGTCTAGATCTTAAGTGAACTTTATCTCTTAAAAAGTTCCTGGTATGTGAATGCATCAAAGCATTTGGTACTTGGAGCCAACTGGCCAGGTAGATGAGATTAGTTAGTGATATGGCAAAAGTAGGATTTCTTTCTAATTCATGCCAATGTCCGTAGTGTAGTCATCTCAGCCAATGAAAATGTACGGCCATCTCAGCCAATCAGAAGCCAGGCTCCGTCCTACATGTATTGAGTGGTAGAATTGACCCATTTCCTTATGTTCGGTTCTCAGTGTTCTGTGAGCTGTGGAGCAGGGCTACAGGCCCGGGACGTCTACTGCAGGCTGAGGGGCACAGGACGTGTCCGGGAAGATCTGTGTGACCCTCTAACAAGGCCCCCCAGCACCCAGCCATGCCTCAGCTCGGGCTGCCCTCACCACACCTGGGTAGTCCACGAGTGGCGGGAGGTGAGTAGGGCCAGACGCGCCCCGGCCCGGCCCACATGTGGATTGTTTTGTTCACTCTGCCCCCTCCTGGCTTCAAATGGTAGCGGATCTTCAGGAGAGTAGGTCTCTATCTGCAGGGCGTAGCCATGATTTCCTGCAAAATTCTGCCAAGTCGATGCTCCCTCAACTCCTGAAATGACCCAATGTAGGGAAAAATCCGTCCTTCAAAGCACAAAAGGCCTAACATGGTCCAAGCACTCAATATGCTACCAAGTGCTGTCATTTTAGCAGGTGTTTTACCTTCCAACAAACCACAACAAAAAAGGCCCTTTAAACTCCAGCAGACGCATGCGAGTGTGCTGTTAATGACAAGTTCAGGGGATTTAATTAGAACGTTTGACAGTGTTTTGGTTTGCTGAGGTGCTTGAGGTTTTTATGATGTCATTAGTGTGTGACGGTGAGGTCTGATGTCAGTCTTTGATTTTCATCTCGTGCCTGATATGCTGGGTGGAAACAGTTTCCACAGAACTGATGCAAGACATGAAAAGAAGACAGTATTTTTCTTCCCTTTGAATCCTGTATTTGGGAGTTTGCCTGCATGGTCTGAGTCCGGGGCGTGTTGAGTTCTGCTGATAGCCAGCAGTATCACTCTCAGCCATGTAACAGGAGGTGGCAGAGCTACAGGAGGGATTGGCTGGCTGTGGTGCAACACTGCCCCCTCTGGCCGGTTCCTGGTTCTGTATTTTTAAACATATAATGGTGTTGCATCTCAGCATTTTGTTGCAAGTTAGTAGGTGGGGGTGCATCTTATCAGGCACCCATGTGACCTCCAGTGGGGTGGGGTGAATTTCTGTGCACGTGCGTGATTTAACCCTACGATAATGCTTCTTGTTCTCTCATCCCTGCAGTGCAATGTCACCTGTGGCTTGGGGTCGACGAGCAGGGAGGTGGTCTGTATAGACCAGGCTGGGAGGTCTGCTCACTACAGCCTCTGTGACCCAGGTTCCAAACCCGTGCAGCACCAGCCCTGCCAGCGGGACCCTTGCCAGTACACGTGGAGGACAGGAGACTGGTCTGAGGTGGGTCCTGCACTTTCCCAGAGCGATTTGACTATTTATACTACAGCCTGTGCCAGTCGAGCCATTAGGCGCGATAGGCGGCCACTTCGAGTGGCATCTTCTCAGGGCACGCTGACTTAACAAGCCAATTTCACTTTGTCACAGACAGGGGGCGCCAGTGGTGAATCTCACCTAGGGTGTCACATGGGCTTTTACGGTTACTGACTCAAGCCACAGTAAACACAAAAACATATTCTTCCATTATGCCCCCAGTTCCCCTGGGGAGGGGGGGTCTTGAAGCCTGCAACCCCATTATACAGACAATATTCTGGAGCGTTTGATAACTTCAGATTTTTACTGTAACTGAAGCTTTTCATCGTTCCCCATGGGTCAGCAGTGGCTTGCTGAGCGGTATCTACGCGTTGGAGCTGCTCGTGGAAGGGAACTTGCTGCTTTAGCTACTGGCCGCGTTTCCTGTTCCTTGAAGCTTTCAGTCAGGCGCACCTTGAGTTCCGGGCCACCAGAGGGCACTCTTCCAGTAACATGTGTTTGTCTTTGGTAGTGTTCAGCCAGCTGCGGCCCTGGCATCCAGCAGCGAATGGTCATCTGCTCCAAGGTGCACTCTTCAGAGGAACCCCCCTCGCACGCAGTCCAGCCCCCACTTCACCCCAGCTGCCCTCGGCCCCACCCTGCAGATACACAGCCCTGCCTATTGGCGGAGTGCCCTGCTTTTGCCTCGTGGAAAGTTGGCCCTTGGAGTGAGGTGTGTGCATGTGTGTATGCACATGTGGCGTGTGTGTGTGTATATGTGGTGTGTGTGTGTGTGTGTGTGCACGTTGTTGGTCTGGGCCTCTTATCCGTCCCTCTCCTGCTCTCCCAGTGCTCCCAGACCTGCGGGGCCGGAGTGACGGAGAGGCGGGTAGCCTGTCTCACTGAGAATGACCTCCCAGCCCGGAGCTGCAACCCAGCGGAGATGCCCAAACCCAAGGCCCCTTGTCATGAGAGACAATGTACGTCCCCCCCCCCCCCACCCCCTTTGAAGTGAAGCAGTAATCCTGCCCCGAGCTGGAAAATATCTCTCTTAACTGATGCTGCAGGCCTGTGCTTAAAAAATGTATCGTTAAGTTTCATAAAAGCGTAAATTTCAAAGAAAAATCGTTGGACTTAATAATATGAAGTCATGTGATTTAATGTGACTCTGAGTGCCTCTTGAAATAAATGTTCTTCTTTCCAAAAGGAATTATTTAAGGTCCAGGTTCAGCCTGATCCTTTTGATGAGATATTTTTGGGATTTTTGGTGTCTGTGATGAATTCAACACCCAACAGGGATCTTGTTCATGATCCAACAGCTTGTGTTCACATGTACACACACGCCATGATGCTGCTTTTGAAGCAGATTACTGCTTCGTTCAGTTATGCTTTAATGCCAGTCCAGCTTCAGTAACAAGGCCTTTAGCTCCTTGGCAGGAAGTGTGCGGTTGCTTCTGCCCCCTGGTGGAGGAGAACGGCAGCATTTTTGTAGCCGCCGGAAGATACGTTGTTTTCTTTATTCCAGGTGAAGTGCTTACCAGCTGCAAAGAGGTTCAGCAGAAAACCAGCATGAAGAAAGATGGCGAGTACTACCTCAGAGTCAGCTCGAGGATTCTCCAGGTAGGCGAGCTCGAGCCGTGAGACAGCCAAGTGTTGCCTGTCACCATCTGACATTCGATCTGGTCCTTTGTCAACTGTGCATCTGTCCGTCCTTCAGATCTACTGTGCAGAGATGCAGTCCCAGGTTCCCAAGGAGTATATCACCTTGCGCAGTGGTCAGATGGACAACTTCTCCGAGGTTTATGGGTACAGGTATGTGTTTTCCTGTGGGGTGTGTGACTATGTTGGTTAGGTTGCTGTGCCTGTGATCAGAAAGTCACTGGTTCAAATCCCAGGGTTGGGGCCCGTGAGCCAGTCCATTCACCCCCAGTCACTCCACGGACTGGTTGACCCTGCTTTCTCGACTGTATGTTGCTTTGAATAAAACCCATCTGCTAAAGTATAAATACATTTAGCATTTAGGCCATATTGACGCGGCATTGTTAACTGTAACCCAACAAGTATGAAAAGCCTTCAAGCAGCACATGACCTGTCATGTGACACGTCTAATAGGTTCTGTGTCACTAGGTTACAGAACCCATTCGAATGTCCATTCAATGGCAGCAGAAGGAGGGACTGTGTTTGCAGCAATGACTATCCAGCCGCCGGCTACACCATTTTTCACAAGGTCCGGCTGGACCTCAGCGCCATGCGGATAATCAGTGAGTCCTTCCCTTGTGTCCGTCCTCCAACGCATAGATACCGCTCAGTTCCTGTGGCCCAGTCTTCCTTTGGATTGGTAGGAGGAGACAAGGGTGTGGTGTGTGGTTCCGCAGATTAGGCGTCTGTGCCTTTGACAAAAAGCCCGCCGCTTCAAATCCCATCTCCGCAGAATAGCCATATGTTCACTGGGCCCCTGAACACGGTCCACCTGGAGAATCACCAGCTATGTCTTTTAATTAAATGTTGGTTTGTATAAAAAGCATTACTTTATACAGTTGTTAAAAAGCGAAAACTTTGACAAGCATGAAATCACCCATGAGCTGTGTTTATTTACCCAACATTTTATAAAATGCATATTGTGTTTGAAAAGTTTCCAGCTTTATGATTTCACCACAGAGCAGCCGCTCTTTTAGGAACATTATGGCTTTTTGGTTCAGGGTGTTAGATTCGCTACTGTGACAGAGCAGCTACTCTTTTAGGAACATTACGGCTTTTTGGTTCAGGGTGTTACATTCGGTGCTGTGACAGAGCAGCCGCTCTTTTAGGAACATTACGGCTTTTTGGTTCAGGGTGTTACATTCGGTGCTGTGACAGAGCAGCTGCTCTCTTAGGAACATTACGGCTTTTTGGTTCAGGGTGTTAGATTCGCTGCGTTATTAACACTAATGGCACATTAGCACAAAGAAAGGGCCGTGTGCGGCGAAGTATATCTTGCTTGGCGGTTAAAGGAGTTTGGCGATCGCTGGCATGGGAAACATAGGGGCATGCCCCCTTATGTTCGGTTCTCAGTGTTCCGTGAGCTGTGGAGCAACCAAGCATGGGGGTATGGTTGTAGTGTTCATTTCCCAGAATGCACTAGGGGCACCAGGTAAATGGCCGACCTTGTGCCGGGAGTTCAAACTTCACCCTTAACTGCGTACATATCAAAGGAGAGTAGGAAATGTGAAAAGAAGCATTCAGATGTACTTGTGCAAATGGCAAGGAAAGCACCACTTAATTTCAAGTGACTCGTTATTCAGAAAGAGATTGAGCAAAGGTGTCCATCTTCAGAAAAGGTGGCTCTTTTTATCCCTGGCCGATCGCGATAGCCAGCCTCTCTGTCCCGGGATGCTTTAGATTATTATGTGTGTGCTGGAAATCTTCAGTGCCCATCCAATCGGGAAGGAGCTGTTGATCAGGATGGGGGCACTCGTCCAGGCCGGCAGAGCCCAGTCCCTGGGAACAGCTGGCCCCTTCACTCACACGGACGGCCCTGCCGGCTGCTGTCAACAGCCTCCCCAGACATCGAGGGCCCTGTGCCGCCAGCACAGCTGAGCGTAACCAGCTCAAGATGCTTCTCAGCACAGGCTGGAGTGATTCCAAGTGAAAGATTTACCATCCTGTTTTATTTTGGGCTACGTTTCCAGCTCAATGGGGGATTTAGGCAAAACTACTGCAGTTAGCGTTAGGAATCAAAAATGCACATATTTTACCTTTCAGTGAGTCCTTCCCTTGTGTCCGTCCTCCAACGCATAGATACCGCTCAGTTCCTGTGGCCCAGTCTTCCTTTGGATTGGTAGGAGGAGACAAGGGTTTGGTGTGTGGTTCCGCAGATAAGTACAGGCTGAAAGTACAGGCTAGTGTCTCCTAAATTGCATTTGTGTTCAGGGATGCAGGATGCATATATTCCATTAAAATCTATGTCTCCTGAGCGAGAGTAAAATCTCTCATGTTTTGTTGCACAGGTGAAGGGTGTAGCCATAGCGATTTGCAGGTGGATATTTTACTGGAGAAATTCAGGTTAAGTAGCTTGTTCAGTAATACAACAGCAGGGTCCTTATGGGATGTGAAATGCTGGTCGTGAGATCATGTCCATAATCCCCAGCACTCACGTGGAAGCGAGACGTGAGCAAGTCTGTCTGTCCTTAGAAACACCTGTCGCTCTGTTGCAGCCACAGACCTGCGATTCTCCCAGACTCCACTAGGCCACTCTGTGCCTTTTGGTACCGCAGGAGACTGCTACAGCGCCACCAAGTGTCCACAGGTAGAACACCAACTACCTTTTTTTCTGTTTTTTTTTTTTTTTTTATTAACTGGACAAAAATAATCACTGGAAAATTATGTAATTCTAAAACTAAAATCCTTCACCAACAATACTTGGTGATAATAATACTGGATTTTAGTTGTTTAATAGACAAAAGTCCAATATCACGTCCCAGAAAATCTTTAGAATGTTAATGTGATATTTTATTGTTTAGTAATGTTGTATTTCCTGAGTGCCCTCTGTATGGGAGATAGTGGAGATGTGGTTTCCGGTTGTCCGGAGTTAACTGATGTCTGTATCTCAGGGTCAGTTCAGCATCAACCTCACTGGTACCGGCCTGAAGATTGCGGAGGAGGCCAAGTGGGCCTCCAGGGGTAATTACGCCACCGCCAAGGTGCACAGATCTGAGGTGAGCAGGCTGGCCGCTCCCAGTAATGTGGAGTGAGGAATATGGTTCACAGAGACATGAAATCATTTCTCAGAGAGTGATAAGGTGTGTTGAGCTGTAGATCAGACACCAACATGTTTGACTTTCTAGGGCAGCAATACATATTCTTTTATCCCAAGAAATGTGGGCCTTTCTTAACATCCAGATGTTTTACTGAATAGGTGTTTCTGCTTAAGCAGAGTCCTTCAGAGGATCCGAACTCACAGCATTCAGATTCCAGGGCCATGTTTTTAACCTCTATGCTACCTGTGTAACACTGAGAGGCTGCGCCCCCTGGTGGCCATTAAAAACACAGCTGTATTCCTGCTGGGTTAATTTTACACGTCACCTGGTTCCCGGTTGCAGGATTTCAGTACCAGTCGGTATCTTCACGGGCAGCTTTCCGCCCCCCTCCCTCATAACTCCTGCCCTCTCGCCGTACAGGACGGGGTGAGGATTTACGGACGCTGTGGAGGATTTTGCGGGAAATGCGTCCCTCAGTCGCAATCTGGCCTCCCCGTGCAAGTCCGCTGAGGGACAGACTACCGACACCCGAGCAAGACACGGCTGCGAGACTCTTCCGGGAAACCACTCGCTCTCGTACCCGTGACCGCGGGACCATCTCTGGCAGCTAAGCCCGACAGGAGACCGCAGGTCAGACCCAGCTGTCTGCCAGAATCACCGGCCTGCCTTTCAACAAGTGTAATGCGTACCAAAGGTATTTGTGCGTCGGAATATCGAAAGCAGACCGTGGGCCTTTAAGGCCGCTGTGTGTTTCATTATATTTTATGTATTCTTATGTCTTTCTTTTCCTTTGACGAAAGAGAAACACTGAGGTCATGTTGCAAAGCTTACTGTGTCGAGCGACCTTTCAGCTTCAGAGGTCATGTGTATGTTTGACAGTCGAGAAAACAAAAAATAACAATTTTAGTCATTCAAAGCTTTCAAAACTCTCATACGCTGGAGCTCTGTTAAATTTCTTTTTATTGACACCGAATAGTATGAATTAATGTAGAAAAGCATGACCTCAGTGTGTTTTTCTCTGATTTACCAATAACAAAATGCTCACCTTGACTGTAGGAGATCATGTGCCCAGGTTGACATACTGAAAGTGTCATGTGATCACGGTCACCTGTATTATGCTAGTTTTCAGACTAACAGCAAATGGGACTTGCCTTGTTTCAAAGGCTGAAACGGTTTAGAATGCAAAGCTATAGACCATCGATGCGAAATCCTGTCCTCGGCTATCAAAATCCTTACAGCCGCTTAAGAGAGACAAGTAGGAATTCTCAGAAAGCAGGAACTGACCAAGTTCTTCAGGAAAGACTGAAGCGAGTTCACCAATATGGAGAATGACTTACTCTTCCGTCAGGATAACTCGGGCTAGTCCTAGCTGCGTAGCTTGACAGCAGGTGCATGCCAATCCTACCTCTAACTCACAAGCATGTAAATAGAACAGAAAATGTACTTTATGACACTGTTAAATATTTATGTTTGACCATATTTATTCTGTAATGTTATGTAGATGCATTCAGCCTAGGCAGCTGTACAGAGTTGATGCTGTTACATTACTGCAGAGAACGAGAGCCGTCAGCACTGTGACCTCTAACCACAGAGAGTAGCTCTCCTTTCTTTAACTACTGAAACCATCTGAGCCTTTAAGTACCGCTGCACTAAACGGTTCCCTTCCTTGTACTGATAACTTCATACATATATGCCTTCTAATGTGCATAATCCTTTTCACAAATCCAGGTAGCCTTTAGCTAGAACCAAAGTCTGTTATGGTTTTAAGTGTTCTTAACAGGTAAAGCAGCTATATTCATTTAAAGGACAATTCCACCCAAAAATGGATCTTTCGTTTTTAAATTTTAATCAGAACACGACCTGGCTTGTACACTGTCATACACACAGGGGCTGGGTTGTGTTTTTTGGTCCCACTCAATAGGTCACCATCCCCCTCCATTGTAGTGACTATTTGTGACCAACAGGGGCCCCCAATTTCAGGGGCCCCACAGAAATGCCTGGTATGAGTGGTGATGAACACCTCCGCTGCATACAAAGCAAGCCCACCACAACTCTTAGGATCCTCTGTGGAAAATTTCTGATCACTCCCAGTCCTGTTCTTTTTCCCAGGAATTTCAAGCAGTTGTAGTTTTGTTTGTAAAATTGTCACGTTTTAAAATGTTCCAGGATTCATGGGAATTAGGATTAAAAGAGGATAAATTGTCCCCTGGAGATTGTCTAAAACTGCCACCTAGAGGCCAATCATCCACATAGCAGGGAAAAAAATAATTACATCATAATATTAATTCTGAAGAATGCTAAATCAAGTCTGGTGGAATTCTCCTTTAAGAAACCAACCTGTGAAATCTGAGCAGCTAAATTTAACCAGCAATTATTATTAACTGATGGGTAATTCTACTCGAGGTCTGTATCAGAATATTTTTAAGTACTTGATGCACTGTGTGTCTTTTTTGTAGAACCATACTTATATAACATAATGTGTTTTTAAGTAAAAATTCTTGACTTGAAATGTGAATGTTATTATAACTGTATAAAATATGGTGCTATTTTGCTATGTGTTATCCAAAGAAATTGTTTTTCTTAATATCTGTAGTGATATGGTTTTGGTAAAAAAATTAAGGATTACAGAAATACTTTGAGGATTATGGTGACATTACAAGTTTTATAAGTTTGGTTAGAATACTAAGAGTAATTACATTACATTAAAGCGTGGATTATGGTTATTTGGCTGTGCTTCTAACCCACTATAAATAGGGACAAACCTGCCTTTATGTTTGACGACAGACCCTCTTTGGAGTAGCATTAATAACCCATTATTATATTTACAATCAGTTATTAAATTATTGCCAGTTTTTAAAATGTATTTGAATTATAGTATGTTATTTTGATTTCCTTTGATCTTCTTGACATTCAGACTAATTTTCCAGTGCTGGTCTGAGCTCAGGTGCTGTAACTTTTTGTATGTTTCCAAGAAAAGGTTCATCTAAATGAAGAACACAGCAGTATGTAACTGTATGAAAAGACTTACGGTGCCAAACGTGAATATTAAAAAAATATACAGGACTGATGTTGTTTTGTGTTTAATTTATTATGGTAATTAATCGTGCATTAAAAAGTCCTAATCCTCTTTAACTGTGGCGTTCTTGTTACACAGGATAGGACTCTTCATGCTCTGCTCTTTTCATGACCACTGGCCCAAGGAGTTCTTTAAATCCAGCTGTGTTTCTGCGGGAGACAGATGTGGACACCCATTCACACTTCCATCTCATGAAGTAGCCGTAAAAACACACATGAGCTGAATGCTGCCTTCTACGACGTTATAGGAACAATCCCACGACTCGTTGCACAAGCTGAAGCTGCGTTCTTTTCTTTGTGGACTAATTCCTAAACCAAATGAAAACTTTGGCCACCTGCATTTAAAAAGATGCTTATTTTATTAAGTGGGTGGGTCAAAGTTTGGATTTGGTGGACATTTTGCCATGGTGAGAAATGTCACGTTACCTGTCTCTCTTAGACTGCATGACGTACGACCGCTCTCGCCTCAGTTCTTCCAGTCTTTCCTTAACCAGCGTTTTCTGCTGGTTTCTATCCTCCTGAATCACAGAGGCCTACGTCAGTTCACAACCCCTCCCCAAAAAATCCGCCCCACGTCTCTACAGTGCTATGGCCTTCACAGCTTGCTCACGCCCTCTATAGGCCAATATCTACACTGCTGAGCAAGACTGGATGGGTGGAACTCGCCTTTTTGAGCTTCTCGGTGAGCTGCCTGAGATCGTCCCCTTGTTTGTGACCCAGAAGGTCTTCATCGGATTTTCTGTTCTGGACTATGGACAAGCGTTCCTGAAACTGAAAGGGGGTGACGGGGGTGGGGGCAGGGGACATCATGTAATCAGTGAAAACGAGCAGAGTGTCCAAAGAGTGCAACCATCCAATGATAGGCTTACCCTAAGAATCTGTCTTTGCTTGTCTTGCTGATACTTGCTCTCAACCTTCCGCTTGATGTCTACAAGGGTTTTCATGGTCGTCTCTTTCTCCATCTCAGAGATGTGCACCACTGTCATCTCTCTCTGAATGCAGTCCTGCAGGTAAACCACGCGGGACAGTCACAAACAAGCAAGACGTTCTTCCGGTGACCGTCAAAGTAGCATGTTAGCCAGACCCTCACGCTGCCATTGATGACCTGCAGCAGGTGGGACCTGGGCTGCTCTGGATGTCTGCGCGCAGCAGACTGAGTGCGAGATGAACAGGAACCTTCTTCGGTAGTTTGATCATCATCATCGTCGTTGTCATCAGTGTCGTGTGTAATCTCACTTTCAAGAGGCATCGGTGTCTCAGCAGGCTGTAGCGTATGGGAATTCCCATTATTTATGCATGATAAGGTTAACTACTGACACGCAGAAGATTCTGTTTCCAATCCTGATTAATGTCATTGACCATGGTGAATTACAGCTTTTTATTTACATAGATCTACTGTCTTATATATTCCTTTATGTATACAGTTTAGCACTAAAATGCTAAATGGGTTATAAATCATACATATAAATGGATATAGCTAAAAGCTATGTACAGTAAAACGTTAAAAACAATGTATACAGCAGAGCTCATTATTTTGAGTTTATCGTTTGCTTACTATGGCTCCATCAGCCTCCACAGTCTGCTTTTGAAGGCATCCAGCATGTGGACTGTACTGGAAGAGCGTGGGCTGTGGCTCTTCTCCAGGCCTGCCCTCAGCTGCCTCGTGTGTCGGGAGGTCATTTCGAACCTCCTCGTCTTTTAGAGGAGTCCCTGCCTCGCTTTCCACCGCCGCCTCGTCAGGTGTCTGTGAAACGGGTCACACTGTCGTCACCAGCCGTAAACAGGCAAGAGGCAGTGAAATGCAGGCCACATCATGCCCCGTTAATGTAGTCTGGGCCTGCCTCAGGTTTGCAGGTCTTCTCGGTAGGCCGGCTCCAGGCCACTGCGATCACAGAGCCCTGTTTCTCCAAGCCTGTGGCGATGGGGCATCTGCTGGCTATTATTTCATCGCTGTCTGTCCCTCCTGCTGACCCTGAATTAGTGTTGGTTGCACATAGTACCTCCAAATAGGGAACTTCTTCTGGAATTAGGGTATTTCCGCATGCTATGGGGCAGAAGGTAAACAATCTCTGTTACAGTGCTTCCCTTAGGCCTGGTGTGCTAACAGGAATTTCTGCTGTTCTCCAAAAAGTTACTGATATCTTGTTGGACACCTAGAAAAACACTGTTTCAGCTCCCAAACCTCTCCTCAGGGGCACCTCAGCGATTCCATGTATTTGTTAAATTTCACCGCCAGCTCAATTAATTCATTAATTTAGGTATATAACTGGATGAGGTATTGATTAGCCATACTTGGTGTGCTAGTGGATAATTCAGGAACACATGGCTGAATTAGGTGGTTACTGCAAATACTGGGGTGACTTTTGGAGAGGTTTTGAAATGGCTAAGCTGACATGCTTTGACACACATAAATGCATACATTTAAAAATCATTTAGGAAGATTTAAACATAGAGTGCTCACAGAAAATCTCAAGATGCTTGCTTAATTTGCTTAATTAATTTTAAAAAAATATTGCAAATTTATTGGTTCAGTGACAAAAGTAATTACTTAATACAAAATAATAATACAATACTAAATACTTAATAAGAATACTTAAAATATATATTTCACATTATAAACACCCAGTGGTTTTAAGTAAAACTAATAAATTGAAACCCAAATTATAGTCCAAAAAGAGCTGTTCTGAGTTAAAAAGTTAATTGACAAGCAGTCTGATTGGGTGCTTTTTAATTAGTAACATCTTTGCAATAACATAAAACACCAAACATTTGTGAATAGAATTCTTTTGAAAGCCAGTAACTACAGTCGCAATTAATAGCAAACTGGCAAGTATAGAACTGATTGAGTCAGTCAAAAAAATATCACACTTAATGCAAAGGAACTGTCTGTTTGGAAGATATGTGCTGATATGTTAAACTGTCATTGGACTTTTGTTATGAAACCAGTAAATCTGCAATGTTTTTACAGAAGTAAGCATAGACATTTTGTGAGCAGCTTAATTTTCTTTGACTGCCTAAGGCATTTGCACATTACTGTATCTCTAGAAAATGCGGAGAAAACTTAAGTGAAGTCTGTCACCGTCACAAACGTCGCCTCCCTCAGCGCTGGCAAAGGGGGCACCCTGTCTGCTTTCTCCACGTCCTGGAAGATGCTCCTGGTCGTCACCTTTGTGGAGTTCAGGTCGAAAAGCCGTACTTCCTGTGACCTAACGTGAGCAAACACATTCAGCACAAACACCTATGATGTTTATTCAGAAGAGCCATCAACTGACACCCATCGACAATACTGAGACTGGCTCGCCTCGGACGCTGAGCGTGATCCGTTGAGAGGCGTCCCACAGTCAGGGAGCAGAAGCTGATGCAGATTTGTCAGTTTCTGGTCCCGTAATTCAACTCTATATTTCTCTTGAAGACTTTGAAAAATGTCCTTGTTCTGGTACGACAGTGGAAAAGAATGTTAATTTCCAGAAATGCCGAGGGTGGAGATGTAAGGGTAGAAGCCTGCTGGACATGGAAAATTTTCAAAGCAAAAGGCTCTACTAAAAATGGCAAAAATAAAACATTTAAAGACCCTGTAAAAGGAAAACCTAATACAAATAAACACAGTGAACAAATGAGTCAACACAGAAACCAGACCTGACCAAACATATGGGCTGTAAAAGTGCAGCTGTTTCCTTTCCTGTTTTAAAATGTCACGATTCCTCCTGGCTGGTTCCATTTCTTGATTATTGATTTTTATTTTCTGGCCCTAAACAATTCTAGGTGCCACTTTTCAATAAGGCTACCCATATAAAGGGTTTATGAACGGTTTATAATCTGGTTATTAATTATGTTGTAACACTGTAAGTTATTAATAGACAATTTAAAACAAGTTATAACACAGTTTTCTTTTTATTAATGAGTTACTACCGTTTACAAAGGGAGCCTTATTGTAAAGTGGTACCCAATTCTACATTCTGTTAGCAACCTTGAAGAAGTTACAGGGTAAAATGCAAACTCTTTCTGAATACTGTCAACAACCTGGTCATTATTCAAAACCTTTGGGGGAAAAAACTTCACTGTCCAAACTCTTCTGCTACATTGGAGATTGATCAATACCAAGCGAAAGCCTTATTATACTCCTGAAGTCCTTCTGGAAGGTGAGTCACGCCCGGCCGCAGGAACCTCTCAGAGCATCGTGGTGACTCACGGCGAGCAGCAGCCCCCACAGCACGGCCCTGACCTCCACATCCTGCAGCCCCATTAGGTGAGTCAGTAAGCGCAGTGCAGAGTCACCCCAGGACTGAGCCAGCAACACAGCTCTCGTCTTCCTCAGCCATGTAATGCACGCCAGTCTTAGGATGGCCAGCCCTTCCGGAACATTCTCTTAAACAGATCCACCAACAGAAAACTGCAAAGTTCAGCTTCAATGGGTAAACAAATAAGGGTTAGAACTGGTGTAGTGAGAGTTAGGGTGTCTAAACTGTTCTAAATTTGTATTCTTTAGGAGCTTACAGATATTAAGCCTTCATTAGAGGTTTTTGGAGTAAATTTCTATAGTAGACTACCATTTTGGCCCACTATAAGCTAAAGCAGTGGCAATTAATGGCATTGCTGAGGATTTGCAGAGACCTGCGTCAGACGAATACGGTTCCTCCTCTCGTGCCAGCTCCTCCAGGGTCACCGTGTGGAGCAGTTCCACGAGGAACCACCTCTCTCTCTCATGGCAGGACAACACATGTTTCAGCACGGCCTGCCGGCAGATCACGAAGATCAAAGGTTAGGTGGACTCATGAGCATCCTTCCCTAACAGAGGCTTCGGGGGGAAATTGGCAGAGTCTGCAACACGCATAATAAATGCCTTTGTTCTCGGGTCGGCTCTGTCATCTTGAGAGGCCTCCATTTCAGCCTTACAGATGTTAGAAGACAGCAGCACATGTAGGAACTTAAATCCAAAATAGATCAATAAATCCAAGTGTCACGCTGCCCCTTGTTCCCAACAGCGCCAAAATCCATTTCTCATGCAAGGGCCAGGCGGCGTGGTCGTCTTCTCCACACGTGTTACCTGCTGCGAGCAGGGAGAGACCGTCACAGATTCTCCACAGATGGCCCAAGGACTCTCCTCAGCCAGCCAGAACCTGGCTAAATCTTCACAGTGAGACACGCCCACCTCAGGCCTGGGGAGGGGATCATGAAAATGACCAACGCACAAGGACGCCAAGGCGACGCTCACATTACAAGCCTCATTGTCCAATTCTGATTTTTTTGCTCTGATCAGATTTTCCTATCTTGACAGTTCACGTTCATAATTACAAGTGACCTGTATCTTACTGCAATGTGAACGTATCTGTCCTCCGAAACGGCATGCGTGCAGACACTGATGCACTTTTGCACAAGTCATCTGCATCACCAACAACAAAAAACATGCTGCTTGATGACTGCGGTGCCCAGCACATGCATACAGGCAGAAACACACATGAATTCCAGCTTGATCCTCCTGCTCATTCATGTCATGTGACCATGAATTGGATATAGACAGGAGCAGAAATGAAAGTGACTCAAATCTGATTTAATAAGATTTGTGTGTCCACACAGCCCAGAAAAATCAGATCTGAATCACATTCAGGCAAAAAAAATCAGATTTGAATCATTTCAGCTGTTAGTTTGAACGTAGCCCAAATGAATTCTAAGGATTGATTAATACCCAGTGTGTCCCTGATTTTGATATCAATCACAGTCTATCAACTTGTTATGACAGTTCATATAGCTCATAAAATGACTGCCATTTAGATTAGGTACCTTCCTGTCATTTCCTAAAAATAAACCAGCAGAACTTCATTGTAGGACAAATTAGTCCTACACTTGGCCATAGGCATCTGCAGACAGTGAAACTGACTCTCACAGTGATGGTGATATATATGGTACCATATTGGTACCAGAATTCTTTGTATGGTACCATAATTCTTTGATAATAAATCTTTACAATTATTCATTTTTCATTTTCCATCTTCCATCTGCCTTATGCAGATAGTTATTGATATCATTGCTTTTTATTTTTAGTCTCATTTTACCATATTATTTCTATTGCTACCTTTTCATTTTAATCACATTTTTATTTATCTTTTTGTATTGTTTTTCTTCGCATTGTGTATTTATTTTTGGCCGCAATCCATGTAGCATTTCACAACATGCATGCAAAGTGTACTTTTGCGTAAGTGACAAATGTAACGTGAAAAGCCAATCAGAGCAGAGAGCGGTTAAACTCACCACTTATCCCAGGACAAGCTAGCAGCCAGCGCTGCCGTGTGTGAGTGCTTCTCTCTCTCTGCCCTCATCGTAGCCAGTCTCACACACAGGGACAGCGACCGCAAGCCCGTCACGTCTGAGCTACGAGGGAATACGAAGGCATAACCTTGAGAAAAGCATCAATAATGAAGCAGAGCCTGCTTCATTGGAATCCCCATCAGCCCGAGCTTCCGCCGGTCCTGAATTAGTCATGAAAGCCAACAAACAAACTCGAAGGTACAGAATCTGCTCAATGTTTCATCAGGACAGCGCCTTCAGCGACATGCTGCCCGCTGACACGAACCGCGAGACCCTGAGGAGATGGGGGGCCTTTCAATTTCAGCAGCAAAGGAAAGTCGCAAACATTTTCATCAGATTTAGAACAGTAACACTACAAAACATATTACATGTTTTACGGTGATTTGTGTTTAAGTGAAAAAGCTAAATAAGAGAGTGCTTTCATTCTGAGGCAGAGAAGTATTTTCTTTCTGTACAAAAATCAAACACATTAATCTGTAAACAATCTCACTTATGTGCCAAACTAGCCATTTTAATTGCATATATTTTTACAATAAACAAGAATTAATTTATGAGGCTACAACTTGCGTAGAAAATGAATAAAGCATATTGAATAAGTTAATACGGTGTCTGTGATGCTTTACACCTGAAGCGTACAGCCAATGTCCTGAAGCTACAAACCCTGTTCCCATCCATTATCGGTACATGTACAGGTTACACTGGTTCCGTGAAGGTCAAAGGTCAGCAGAGGAGGGCAGCGTGTGGCTCAGTGGGCTGAGTCTCTGTGCCTGTGATGGGAAGGTTGCTGGTTTGAGCCCCGCCTTGGCAGAATAGTCACGTCTGTGGGCCCTTGACCGAGGCCCTTAACACCCCCCCCCCCCCCCCCCCCCCCGGGTGCCCCCGC
>JAODJU010000001.1:5230925-5251752 GCA_026776725.1 Gnathonemus echidnorhynchus
TTCTAGGTCAAACTGGTTTGTTCGACTTTCAAGAAATTTGAGTTCTAGTGAGTTCGAGAACTGAGGTACCACTGTACGATTAATCCGTTCCAGACCGTACAAACTGTATGTGAATATATATTTTAAAGATTTTTAATCACAAAAACAGTTAATTACACCATAGAATGCACAGTGTAATACTCAATTAATGATGAATGAGAATGATGTACTGTACAGGGAGAGACTGAACATGTGCATTGCCTTTGTCAGTGGTGGAGGAAGTACTGAAGCTTAGTACTTAAGTAAAAGTACAAATATCCTGCAAAATCTGGCCATCTGTTTTCTTGGGCTAGGGTGTCTAGGACTACCTGACTGCAGGTTTGCCACACATAGGGAGCTATGGGGGTGGGAGATTTGAACCCTGGTCCTTGGGCTGTGTGGCAGCAGTGCTAACCACTGTGCTATCTGGCCACCCCCTCCTACTCTACCCTGTAGATAACTGATGTAGTTGCTTTCTTGGGGCTCCAGCTCACATTCTCAGTGATCAGTGTCTTAAGCTGTCAGTAACCATGGTACCTGTAGTTTGGTTTGGGTAGTCTGTGTGACACTAAGCAGGATTTTATCTGGTTAGTTTTTGGATGGGAGCTCAGTTGGGTTGTTGGTCTGGGAAAATCCTGGTTCTTTACTGTAAGGCCTTGTTAAGGGTTGTTTGGTCTCTTTTGGAAAAAGTAGAGGGTGATGTCCTGACTGAAATGTCTGGGACTACCTGACTGGGCAGGTTCCACACACAGGGAGTTATGGGGGTGGGAGGAGGCTTGAATCCTGGTTTTTGGGTTGTGAGGCAGCAGTGCTAACCACTGTGCTATCTGCTACCTATTTTGACATGCCCCAAAACCTTTCCACACACCCCCTAACCTTTTGACATGCCCCAAATCCTTTCCACACACCCACTAACCCCTTGACACGCCCTAAAACCTTTCAAAACACCCCCTAACCATTTGACATGCCCCAAAACCTTTCCAAACACCCCCTAACCTTTTGACACGCCCACTGACCATTTGACATGCCTCAAAACCTTTTGAGACACCCACTAACCTTTTGACACGCCCCAAAACATTTTGACAAACCGACTAACCTTTTGACACGCCCCAAAACATTTTGACACACCCACTAACCTTTTGACACGCCCACTAACCTTTCGGCAAGCTTTGAGACGCCCACTACTCCAGCCCGCAGAGGCCTGTACTGCAAGTGGCCATTGTGGTGCCGCCCCAGCTAAGCCGCATTCCGTCCTGCATGTTTGCTTCTCCTCTTCCCTTTATTTTGGTTCGAAGCATTCAGGGACTTTTTTTTTCCGTTTTCTTTTACTGTTGTGAATAAACTTTTGTGGCTCTGCACCTGCATCCTCCTAGTCTGTCTGTGCAATACGACTGGTTACGTGGTTAGATACTAGAAGAATTATATTGTTTTATCATGCAAGAAGAAAATTATCTATTATTATTATCCATCCATTTTCCATACCTGTTTGTCCTATGCAGAGTTCTGGGGATCTAGGGCCTATTATTATTATTATTATTATTATTATTTCTTATTGGACATACTGGGTTAAACATACACCTCGCAGTAGAACAGAGGTAATCTCTATAATAAATTCAAGGCTCAACAGCTGTCACTCAAAATACAAGCGGCAAACCCATCAGAAGCAAACATCTTCCTGCATTAACGATGTTCTCCTTCCTCTTTATCCAGTAAATCACATTTCCAGAAAAACTAATATTTACAGACACTGTAATATCACAAAATGTGCCAACGAAGGTCTGAGGGAAAAAAGAATCTATTTTACTGTTTATTTCGGGAGGGAAAAAAACATGATTAATCAAAATTTCAATGACAGAGCACTGAACAGAGAAAGATTCATCAGGACAGTAGTTTTGCTTAATGTCGTGTGTAATTGGATGATGAATGCATTGTTCTGTCGCATGATATTTTTATTTTCCATATAATTCCCTGAAAAAACACAATCTCAGAAACTAAGGCTTAGCCACCCAAAAGCACGAATCAACAAAAATCTTTTTTATGGTTTTTAATAAGATTTTCACATCACCCTGAATAACACAAGGCATAACATCAAAAATCTGAGAAAAAGAAAATACTGTTTTGTCATTGCATTACACTAATCTAGGTCAGGGGTGACCAGACTTATCCAAAAAAGGCCACTGGGTATGCAGGTTTCTGTGTGCGGGTTTCTGCGTGCGGGTTTCTGTTTGCGGGTTTCTGCGTGCGGGTTTCTGTTTGCGGGTTTCTGCGTGCGGGTTTCTGTTTGCTGGTTTCTGTGTGCAGGTTTCTGTTTGCGGGTTTTTCCGGCAGCTCCCTAATTACATTACTAATTAGAAGACTGATTGACTGAAGAGTCCTCACACCTGGGTCATCCCAAAAGCCTGCAAACACACTGGCCCTTTGTGGAGAAGACTGCTCATCCCTGCTTTAGGGCACTGAAATGTTTCAGAAATAAATGTTACATGATGAGAATGGATGTAATTCTTCCAGCTATTCAGTTTGCTAAAGTAAGGGGGTGATTTTAAGGTTAGATTTTAGGGAAGATTTTAATGGATTATGTCCATGGCTCAGTGAGTTAAAAGTCTGGATGCGTAATGTTTGGTTGATATAATTAATACTATTTTGCGTAATACCAATGGGTGTATCTGTGCACCTCTGCCATCTTAAACTCCATCCATCTACTATCCATCCTATGCAGGCTCATAGGTGTCCAGAGCCTAACCCAGAAGTAACGGGTGCAAGGCATGGAATAACCCAGGATGGGGCACCAGCCCATCATCAAGCACACACACTGTTCACTTTTGCAATGCCAATTCAGTTTAGCATGTTTTTGGACTGTAGGGGAAAACCAAAGTAGCCAGAGGAAACACGGGGAGAACATGCAAACGCCACACACAGAGCCATGAGGGAGACTCGAACCCTGGACCCAGAGGTGTGAGGCGACAGTGCTGACCACTGCAACATCATATCACCTTAAGATCACCAATTACAAATGGAAATAGCATCAAGTGAACACCGTCATATCTAAACATTTTAACATATAATTAATAATGAGGTCCATTTTTTGATAACTTTATTGGTAATGAAGTCTGATTTGTCAAAGAACAAAATTAGAACACCATACATATACCGAGATGAGAGCATGTGTTCAATGTGCAGTCTGATGTGAGCAGGTCTTGGTATGAAGTTGTTTAGCTAAGACTAAACCAGGGATTGTGCACAATGGTATATATATTTACTGAAAGGATAGACAGATTAAGAGCATTTGTCAAGCAAGACGCACGGGGTGTTTCTCTGAAAGACAGAGAGCATGTCATACTGGGCAGAAGACCACCCAGGCTAAGAGCAAAAGTCTTGGTGACAAAAATAACAAAAAAATGTCACCTACATCCAACAGGAGAAGCAATAGCAGAACGTGTGAAGTATGAGACTGTGAACGTCACAGTCATAAATCCTTTATGCTGTCATAGCTCTGAGACTCAGCCGGAGAGGATAAAGGGCTTCACACTGTTTGGCCATCAGCAATTTCAGGAGAACGTCGAAGAGTGATTTCCATAGATGGTCAAAGCCAGTGACCAGGAACTATGAGCAAAGAAACTGCCTGAGGAAATGCACATACACACACACACACGCATACACACACACACACATATTGGCGTACCTATCTAACTGGGGACCTTCCATTCATTTCTATTGCAAAAATCCTAATCCCCCCCATTCCCACTCACACAGATATACTTTTAAAAAATATATAGGCCAATTTTTGAAGTGCATCTATGCATATATGCATTTTTGTATCTGTTTGCTGAGGAGGATGACATTTTTCCACAGCTGTCCATCTTAGCTAATCATTACCATTGTCTGTATGCAAAGTAGGAGGACAGCACCGTCTCAGTATAACCCATCGGGAAAACGTTTAAAAAGCACGCAGACAGCTCTGCCTCAGCACTGTAATACCTCCTGATCGCCGGGACGCCTGTACCGTCCGCACTGCTGCGTCTGACAGCCACTAAATATAGTTAAATGGTGGCACTTAATGTACCTGAACATTTATTTTAAAACTGGCAAAAAAAGAAACATTGTTTTTGTGCATCACGGGAAACCGTTTCAAAATATTAGGAAAATAAGGTTTTCAGGATCAAATGCAGGTAGAATTTAAATTCCTTGGGGTGCCCAGAAATGCCTCATTAAAAAGCCACAATGTATAAACGTGGGCTGCTTAAAAATCTTTTGAGTTTCTTTTCCATACAGAAGAGGCTGATTGGTGCCTACTCCCGACCCCTCCTCGGAAAAAAATGACTGAATTGCTCCCGGACTGGCGCCCCTTTCATCCCTTTTCATCAAATGTTAATAAAACATAAAACAGCGATCGCCCGAAAGTCTCATTCAGCGGCCACTAAACTCCACACCGGGAGAGCACCACTAAGACAGTATTAGCTAATTAGCTAGGCTTGTTATTTCTTTAAATTTAAGATTCCCAATGAACAACTAAAATCACATGTAATCAATACAATGCATTTGCTTACTGTTCCACTTTACGCGGCAGTTTTTTTTTTCGACAGTGAAACCGGGATTTATGGCTGGAACAGACAGTGCTTTGAATACCGACTAAAACAGACTGTTGTGGGTGGGCATGCTTAAATTACATCAACGTTAATCTGAACTCCCACTGAGTAATGCAAGAGGGGGAAGGGGTTTTTTTTTTGCACAAAGTTGTGGTTATTTAAATAAAACTGTATCTTTCAAAACAACAAAAACAAACAAAAAAAAACAGCAAATAAAAAAAACAAATAAAATGGAAACAACAGTAAATCTATCATACAAGACATTAGAATGGATATTGAGATGTTAGTTATCTTTGCTTAGATATGTACCGTTAATATGAATGATTAGTCCATGTATCCAACACAGCCATGGGCTGGTGACTTTCTTACAGTTCAATACTTCAGAAATAACAGCGAAGATAAAGAGAGTTTGAACAGAGGCTAAAAAAGGTCTTCAGCACCTCACTGTCCACCCCTGGCAAGGAACCCAAAATGAATTCATTATCCTGTAATACAACGTTTAAAACACAGACAGGAGTCAATTGATAGGGACGCAAGATGAAGGGATGCCTGATCCCTAACAACACCATTTTGTCAGTATTGACCTCCCATCAGGAGAACGACCCCTTACTCACGCTTACATTCAGACTCGGCGTTAAGGCTTAATCACAGCCGCTCAGCTTGTAGCAAACACACCCTTCTGGATGTTTCATTGTATATTATGCCATGGGCATCACATCCAAATATTTTATCAGCTTGGACACTCATAATGAGGACATTACAATTCAGGCCAAGAAAATGGGCCCAGATTAGGAATGGAACAGTTTTGCTCATAAACGCAGGATGCTTATCATGCTCATCAGCCACTATGGCACTGAGATTCAGACATTTCCGTAAGTAACAAATTAATAAGCAGAACTTGGTAAAGGTAGGGAAAGAATTAAGCATGGTACAGCAAAAGTGAAAATCCTCCACAGAAAAGGAACAGGAGACTCTAAAGTTATAGGATTCTGAAGGACGATACCAACCAAAATGCCAAAATGAGAATTTGGAACTCTTGACCTGGTAGAACCTGAGAGAAGCACCACTCCACTCCACTCCAGGAGGACCAAAGCAGCCTTAGTGAGGCTCCATCAAAGGCAGGTTCTTCTGTTATGGAGGGGACATCGCACAGACATACACAAAGATGTCACAGTAAGTAATTACAAGGCTAGCTTTTGTCTGTCAGTCTCAAGGACTGTCACCCACTCTGATAATGTCTCTCCTTGTTTATTTCATTTAGATCAATCAAAGCCATGGACAGGAGCTCCCTGAGCAGTACCACAATGGTTTTCTGCTTAGTTGGATTGGGGACCCAATTAGTGGAGGCTGAGAAACAGCTGAACCCTAACTCTCCATCAAATGTAAGGTGCCAGGCTTTCCTCTTCTGAGTCTCTTGACACCTGCAGACTAAAACATCTCCAAGCTGCATTACAGGCATAGAAGAAATTCACAATCTCAATATTTATTGCATGAAGTGTCCAAATCCTGTTTTGTTCAGGTTGTTATGTTGTTTATGTAACACATTCATTACACATCTATTACAAGTTCCATGAAGCCCCATGAAACAGTGAAGTAGAAAATTTGGCCCAAGTGTTGCCATCTAGAAGCCGGCACTGAAAGCACCTGCAGATTAAATACAGGCTGCTGGTTTGACCTCACCTGAATCATCACAATGAGATGTCTCATGCACAGCAAAACATAACATTCAATAGCTATAAAAAACTAAGTGGTCCAATTCATTTATCTCACACTCTGTGTATGGAGGTGGGACCAGAGGTGAGTGCTGGCAGGACTGGAGAGGGAGTAAGGACCAGAGGTGAGGGCTTGAGAGGAAGTTCGGAAGAGAGACCAGCAGTACAGGTTGGATAGGGAGTATGGAAGAGAGACCGACATTGAGGGTCGGAGAGGGAGTATGGAAGAGAGACCAGCGTTAAGGGATGGAGAGTGAGTAAGGAAAGAGAGACCAGCAGTGAGGGTCAGAAAGGGAGTAAGGAAAGAGAGACTAACAGCGAGGGTTAGAGAGGGAGTATGGAAGAGAAACCAGCGGTGAGGGATGGAGAGGGAGTAAGGAAAGAGAAACCAGCAATAAGGGATGGAGAGGGAGTAAGGAAAGAGAGACTAGTGGTTTGGGATGGAGAGGGAGTAAGGAAAGAAAGACCAGCAGTATGGCTTGAAGATGGAGTAAAGCAGAGAGACTAGTGGTGCAGGATGGAGAGGGTATTTGGAAGAGAGACCAGCAGTGAGGGCTAGAGAGGGAATAAGGAAGAGAGACCAGTGGTGAGGGTTGACAGAGTGGTGAGTATGGAAGCAAGATCAGTAGCATAGACTGATTGGAGCAGGAATATATAAAAAAGATCAGCAATGAGGGTGAATATGATTTCAGGGAGCAGGAATAAGAGAAGAGCCACTTTAAGATACAGCAGAGTCTTCAGGAGGAAAGACGTGTATGTGGCTGGCAGCCAATCCCAGTCGGCCCAGCTACTAGGGATAATTTCACAAATGATGGTACTTAACCTCAATGGAAAGGAAAAGAAAGGAAGAAAAGCAAGGGGTGAACTGAGAGAGAGAGGGACACAGAGAGAGGGAGGGGGGCGCGTGCATGTTTCACCAGCGTGAAATCATATGTGTGAGCAGCAGGTGAAGTTTCATTGTGCCTCTTCGCAGCTGTGTTGTCAAAGCGACGGCTGGCTGAAAGTTTTCTACTTCGCAAGGGGAGGAACAGCGGAGAGCAGACAGAAGGAGCAGCTGCTTCTTTGACTGGCACCTGGAAAAGGCGAAGGAGGACACGGAGGAGGTAGGGCAGCACAATTCAGACAGAACTGCAGGGATGGACGTCTTGCTCTAGTGATGAGTCGATCCGAACTCAAAGCCCGTTTCCTGGGGGACAATTAGAGACTCAGCCTTGATGGACGCTGTAAGTACATTCTATGTTTTATTTCTTTAAAATGTTACTGTTAAAAATACAATTGTATGAATTCATGTTATGTGCAGATGTAAAAATGTGGTACCTAGTTTATCTTTTGGAAGAGAAGAATTTTTAGTGAAAGGGAAATTCACAAGGCACTTTAAGAATGAAGGGAAACACATTAATGAACACTTGACTTGATTCATTTGACTCATCCAACTTTAACGAGCACTCTGCTTCCCGAGTCCTATAACCTTGCGTGTTCACATTTTGTGCCACTGAAAGGTCCTGCATTTAGCATGGAAATTAATGCGTTTTATGGGGCAATCTCCTTTCCGAGGACGAGATCCTAAAAAGCCTGTGGATCTGAAGACTGTCATTCCAGTGGCCTTTTTTAAAACTAATTAGTCCCTGCTTTTTCTTTGGGGGGTTGTATGGGGGGTGGATGGATGGATCTCTACTGTCTGCCCCTGCCTGACTATTTCATTTCCCCCACATATTTAAAATGTTATTTTATTGATTTCCTTCTAAATGCTCCTGAGATATATAATGATTCAGCCATATCAGAGCAGGCACCTTACTATACCTCTGTTTGCCCTTTATCAGTTTTTCGTTTTAATTAGTTTGTAATGTGACACGCTCTCGTGTTAATCGAGCAGAACATCGCAACCTGTTGCTAGGAGTTTTGCGCTGTTCACACGCTGTGGATTTTTCTCCCCGCTTCCGTCCATGAATTTGTATGCAAATAAGTAACACAACTGTAATTTACCCTCTTTGCCAAACATGCAACGGTGTTCATTTGCAATCCTGCGAGGAATGCCGATTATCAAACGTGGCACGCCGTTCATTCACATGCAGTGGCTGTCTCCGGAAAGCCAGACCTGCCACCTTCCGTATTCCACGGCACGCACGGCCCGAACGGGAACTCGGAGTCACAACCTCTCCTGTTCCCTGCAGACAGCACTGCGCCTCGGGCAAAAATCCAATCAGGATCCCCGGGGGAGAGGCTGTTGTTCAGCCACAGTTGGGTGTGGAGTGCCTTGTGGAGGAACAGCGGTACCCCTCGCGTGGGCATGCCGGACATCACCGTAATGATGCAGTGGGTGTTGTCCCACGTACTTCCATTTAATATGGAAAAAAAACGCATCTACTGCAGCAAGAAATGCAAATCCACAGCGTAGAAATTGTAACTCTATTAGAGTTGCCATTTTACGGAAATCATGTCCTTCATTAACCTCATTTTGAACTAGTGAATCGATGCCAGTCGGTTGCTAATGTAGCTCTTTCCCAGTACATCTCTTACCTGTAATCTCAGACACTTTCTCCTTTAAATTAGACTGCACACCTGCCCACGCTCTGCAGACCAGCGTCTCCTCAGAGACCCTTTGATATTAGTGAACGAGCCACTATCAGTTTCTTTTGGCTGATTAATAACCTCACAGCTTTCCGTTAATATGCATCCATGTCACATTTGTAAACGATATCAATCTGTAACAGCCCATCCACAATGAATATCATTCAAAAGTCAGCAGCCTCAGATCTGACCCCTTTCCAGCAGCTTGTGGGGTCGGATCTCAGTCCAAAGAACATAAAGGTTCATCTTGCCCTACACATCATAAATCTTTTACATGCTGTTATGATATAATCAGATCCACCTCCCTGCATTTTCTGCTTCTCCTCCCCTGTCTGTCACACACCTAGTGAGACAGTTTTATTTTATACTTTAGTGTTGCCCAGTTGGAAGGATAATGAGTCACGCTTATCAGGTGAGAGTAACATTTATCAGTTTTTTAGAGCTTTGTTGCCATGACATTTCATCTTTACAGATTCAGAGATGATCAATGATTATTTCTTTACTGCCGTCTTTGCTGTTGTGTTAAAATGTGAGTTATTTAGACAGGAGTGTACGATTGCTGCATCATCTTCCCACTGTTATTAAAATGCTTGTTGAAAAGCTTTTCTAACCTCAACATTTTTCCCTCACATAGCATACTATTCTCAAACTGCCAGATGGTGGGGCAGTATTCATACAAGCCCCCCCACAAATGAAGGACAGGCAATGGGTGAATTTTTCAGTGACTTCACATCACGGAAAAAAAAAATCTGATGTAACTGCTTGCTTATCTCATGCAAATTCATCAGGCAATCAAGTAATTTGTGCAATAATTATACCTCTCATTATTCCACTCTACATTTTGTCCACTGATGTCACAATTAGCTCCAGTCTTGACCTAATAGGGTGATATACACCAGAAATATTTAAGAGACAGGATGATACAATCATGACTATAATGGCAAAGTGATGTTGGTATTAATAATTGAGAAGAATTATTAGGATTATTCATTCGCATGGTATCAGCTGGACGTTCCTCGACCACGCCATGATGGGTTTAGCAGGGGAAAAGTCAATGGACAAAACATAATGGTCCAGTGCAGGGAGGAGGGCTGCAGCTGCTACCCCAGGGTGCCAGGTTCGAGCCAAGTGGAAAGGGGTGTGGAATCTCGACATACACAAGACATCAAAGTAGTTAGAAGGTTAAAGGAAAAGTGTTGGAAAATCAGTGTGCGCTAAACTATCCGAAAGGCGCTACTCAGGAAGGGAGAATTCACACAAAAATCGGCCAGGAGCCCTTAATCGCCCCCTAGAGGTGAGGTTGGGGAATTAAGAGTAACCGCTTACACCCCCTTGAGATCTCTGCCATGCAAGAGAAATGCAAAACAGAGAGAGGACCAGGCGTTCTCTAACCCATTTGTGAGCAAACTTGGGGAAGAGTCAAGAATGTTCAACCTGAAGCAAAGACCTCAACAGTCTCATGATGGTAGCAGAAGCCTTGAGCCATCAGACACCTCTGCGCTTTGCGTTGCTTCACATGTGTACAGAGGGTAAAGTGAAAAGCAAGGTGTGCTGAACACGCGATGTAAGTCGATATAGAAAACCTGCTGCCATCGGCCAAATCCATACGATTCATAAACTAATTTATGAATGTGCATTGATATCAGTGAGGCTCACGCTCATTTCTCTATTCATCTTCCCGCTGTTTAATTTTAACTCTAATTCACATTTATACCATTATCAGTTCCCTGCTAGCAGACGCGTGGGACAGAGCCAACCAAGTGGGGAAAACCAAAAACAGACACAGTTTCGTTGGGCGCTAAAAAGGCTGTCTAGGGGTCAGGCGCTAACAGCTTCTGAAATGTCACTACATCAGCCGTGACCGGCTGACGCTTCAGACTCAATCACATTCTGTATGGAGACCCGCGGATGTCAGGTTTCCGCACGAGGGGAGATGGGTTCACACATCACACGCCACCGTCTCGGTCATTTTCAAGGCCCTGAAATGGCTCATTACGCTGCCTGAACATATGCCTTAGATAGGGCTCATTTCACAAGGGACTGGCGAACACACAACTGTGATTTCAATCGAGGAAATCTGGGCCTCGTTCCAACCAAAACGAGGACAGAAAAAGAAATTGTGCAGCAAATAATGATAGAGAATCATCAGGAGAGCCACATAAATTTGCAATGTTCTGTCTAAAAGGGGGTCAGATCTATAGAAAGTGGGAGTCAACACGTACTTCTCTAAATCAAATTAAATTTTTGGAAAGCACAAAATAAGGCGTAACTAATAACCAAGGTTCTGACCTCAAGAGCTTCATACATGCCGCGAGTTGGCCTTCTAGAGAATTCTTGACAGACCAGAGACAACAGTGATGGAATAACTCACTCTTGACAAGACAGCTCAAAAGTTTCCATTCCAGAGAGACTGAATGTCACAGAGCAAAGTCATAACTGCCAGTTCTAATGTTAGTTGTTTAATGCGGCCTTAATGTACATAGAAAAATAATGATTTGGAGAATTTTCTGCACAGATGTTTGTGCAGAAGCTCCTGGCAAACTGTCAAAATAAACTCTAGGGCAGTCTTTCTGAGGAAGTAAAGGGAGCAACAGCCAGTGCAGATATCCAGCAGAAATGTGCTGCACTTACAGAGATGTAAATGTAATAAAGGTCAGAGGATCAGCAATCATCCACAGGTCAAATGATGCTTGGGAGATACCTGCATCCATCCAGAGATCATGCATCAGGATACCATATTTCAATGGTATTTTCAAAAGCAATACTATTCCGGTATGTTAAAATCTTTGTGATAATTTGCTGAGGCGGGGTGGGGGGGTGATGTGTTGTCAGCTAATTTTGTCGCCAACGTTTCAACACACTGCAGTATGACCAAATATCATGACTACATTATTTGTGCCTCCCCCCTCACTAAAGTGGTAACACTCTACTTGAAGGGGCAAAAATAATATAGCATTATGCTATTACTTATTTATTTACTTATTTGTATCTTTTATCTGAAGTAGCAACTATATTTGTTCATGATTTGTTCATAATTTGTAACTGAATTATTAAGTAGTTGTGCCCGTCAAGTAAAGTGTCACCAGCAAATTGTTGCCTTTTCTAAAAAGTGAAATGTTCTTAGATAATCTGTCCTACCATTAAGAAATTGGAAGTTTTACACACTTTCAAGACTGTAGAGACTGTTAAACCTGCCATAATTTGTGGAACACAATTAAACTGCTGCATATTAAAAAAAGATGTTCCTGCAATGATCCGACAGCTTCATTATTACTCTTGCTTCCTGTCAGCATATCCTGTTATTAACTCTTGGTAATTATAATGCATCCTGACAAGGCCTCAAACCAGAGGTACTGTACCATTGTTACCTTAAAGGGAAATCGCATGTGAAATTCATTTTCTGTAAAGGAGTCCAAATTCTGAGTGGGAGGGGGATGTACAGCATTCAGCAGCGAGTAACTGAAGCCAGCAGTAATAACCGTAAGGTGACTTCAAAGCTTTACAAACAAGCTGTGAAGGCAGAGCTTCCTTGCAGAGGGCAGATTTCATTGTGCATCAGTACAGATGGGCGGACACAGGATGACAGAGACAGAGAGGCGACAGAAAAATCCCAGGAATGACACAGAGTATTTGCTGCTACATTCTATCATGCAAAATTTATTACACTGCCTCAGATTGAAGACACATCCAGCAGGAATGTGACAAACACCCAAAATGCCACATCTCAGTTTTACCACCTCATTCCACGTTGAACTCTGATGTAAGACAGAGTTTCTTGTGCTTGGTTTTAAGTGTTTTCAGTGTTTGGTACCAAAACATCCTGGAACATTTCCAAAGATCATTATGACCGACTGCTAATTGACACTCCTCTCCAATCAGTTTATATACCTCACTCTCTAACATTTCCTGTTAAATTGGCATTTAAATTTACATCATATTATTCATGTATTACATTGAGTCAATTCAGTGGTAAATAGCAGGGACAGACTGGGCCTCAGTCCTCACTGATTCCCACAGTATAAATCGATTACATTCAAACCACCGTAAGCCAGCTGTTATTGGGTTTACATATCCAACAGGAGCTCTCTGCCTCTCAATGCCTCTGTGGTGAAATATTTCAATTTCTTGTCGTTCTGTCCTCATACACCTGAGCTCCATTGAGCTATCACACCTTTCTGCATTTCACGTGAATTTTTTTTGTTCATTTACCTTGTGTTAAAAGAACAACAAAGCCTAACAGGACAGCCATTGGTCAACCATTCAGCCACATAACAAGATTTTTGCTAATTTATCACTCGGTTTTATTCAAAATCCCTTTTAAGATGCAAACCCACAGGCTAGATGCATGTTCTCACTCATCCTAAGAGCTGCCAGCATTTGTGGATCTGAGTCTTGGGTCTCCTGAGAACATGCAAGGTTTAGCGTGGTGAGGGCAGTAATACACAGCGAGCTCAGCAACACGTGTGACATAGAGCATCGATGACCCGGAACCAGCCAGCATCCCCACAGTGATCTCAGCTAACAGAGAAAGATGATCAGTCCCCCATATCTCACCATGGTGGTCAAAGAGGACCGGATGAGCTCAGCCAACAGCAGCCAAAGCTTCTGTTTTCTGCAAAGTCATGCTTGACACAATGTCTATATATACATATAAACTGTCACAGTTCTCAGAATTTCTGATGTCTTAAACTTAATAACTTAGAAAACATTTTCTGCAAGCTATAAAATGGCCAATTGAACAAAACACGAAATCCTACCTGAAACAGACTATTCTATTTAAAATCGGTGCGGATGTGAGTCATAACTACATTCGCTCCTCACTGCTTCCTTTGGTTTAGTCAACCGTGATGCCAATTCCCTAAAGCCAAGGGAATGGACTTGGGAGGTACCAGGAATAATAGGGTCAAATGGACAAAATGGAGCCATCTTCAGAGCTACAGAACTTCTAGGTCACAGGGTTCAGCATAATATGCACTGCCAAGCCTCCTCAAAGTATTTCTTTGTGGTTTTTCTGGACAACTTTAAAACCAAGTGTATATATCCCACTGAGATAAGACAAAAAATGTCTCCTCACAACCCCCCCCCCCCCCCCCCAACACATCTCCCCCGACAGGTGTCCAGAAAGTCGGCAGTGATGACGCCAGTCACGACTGTGGTGGCACCTTTGTCACGCTAGCCTTGCACCAGAGTGGAGACACACTTCACCGTCACGTCACAGCTGCCCCGCTCCGCAAGGCCTCGCCTCCTCAAGGTAGGAGCACAGCGTGTCCTCGCTCCAGACCTCATCTGACGTCTGTTCTTATCATCATTTACCCAAACAAAAAAAACCATCCACAATAATCACAGAAGTACTACATAAATCTCTGATACCAGACAGTCTCAAATCTTGAGAGCCATACAGAAGCACATTTTCAACTATAATAATTTAGAGCAATTTCCTAATTTTGAGCTTGGTGGATAGTGTATGCAGATTTTTTTCACTCTGCTTGAGCATTGAAGCACTCAGTTCAACTTATTTCCACATGATTTGATTGAATACTCTCTCTGTCAAGGTCTTTGGTGGTTTAGAAAGCCGTACGTTTTTTTAGGACCGCTACTAAAAGATTAAGATCAGAGGTAAACTCATCATTGCAGACGCTTTAAGCAAACAAATGGGGCTTATTTTCCAAACGATAGAAAGAAAGAAAAGTCAGACGAAAACACGTTAAGGTTCCCATGGTGTCCTCAGATGTTCGGATTATACTGGGAGCGCCACAGAAGCCAGGGAGCACCATCATGGTCAATGTGACGCTCAATGCCACCCGGGAGCAGAACCAGGTGCAGTACAACTACCTGGCCCTGGTGTTGGGAGTCCCCCTGGTCCTCATCATCATCCTGGGGAACGTGCTGGTGTGCCTGAGCGTACTGACGGAGCGCTCTCTGAAGACTGCCACCAACTACTTCATCGTCAGCCTGGCCGTGGCTGACCTGCTTCTGGCCATACTCGTCCTGCCGCTCTATGTGTACTCAGAGGTAGGTCTCCCACTACCAAAGTTAGCTCAGTATCCCCCGTCACATTAAAAAAACATTTTGCCCTTCATTTTGAGCTCTGAAGGAATCTCCCTGAGTATTGCAGTCATCTACATTCTTAGTAGACATTCTCAAAGGTCATTTTAACCCATTTCTGTGTTACACAACATGGTTACTGTCACTATTTCAATCAAACGCTTTCATTTTGGGCCGGTTGTTCAGTTCCTGGGCGGCATATGGACCCTGAACATCTACGTCTGCGATGCTCTAATGACCATGGACGTGATGCTCTGCACAGCATCCATCCTAAACCTCTGCGCCATCAGCGTGGACAGGTAAGAGCGGTGGACTCGATCTCGGAGCTTGGCTGTGATTATTGCAACACTTATCCTTCCCCTTAGCCCATAAAAGAGCTTTCATCCCTGCAGGAGTGGCTATCTAACCTGGAAAATGGGAGCAGTGTGTGGTTCAGTTGGCTGAACCTCTGTACCTGTAATCCGAAGGTTGTTGGTTCGAGCCTGGCCTCACCATCTCTGTGGGTCCTTGAGCAAGACCCTTAACCCCCAGCTCCCTGGGTGCTGCTATGGATGGCTGCCCTTCTCAGCCAACTTGCTCTCACCTACGTTGAGGGAAGGTCAATAAAGTACCTATTAAATTTGTTGGCTGTAAAAATGCACACGACAGTATGGCTGGCCAATGCAGTGACTATGCTGACTACACCATGTACAGAAGTGTCCCAAAATGACAGCTCAAGTCTGTGCTCAACCATGCATAGATACAAGGGAAACACTTTGGGACCCCAGAACGTCACTAAGACATCATTATTCTAAAAGACATAGTTTGACAGCCTTTAAATATTCCTTTCCCGTCTCTCCAACATAAAATCTGTGACTTGCTCCATAGGTGTTACCCAAGAGGCTCACAGTTTTTAGTGAATGTTGCAACCTCACAGCCTGAGGTAGAAACCTCACAGGTTGTCGGCTCATTTCATTGTGCTCCTCCAGACCACTTGGAAAATTTTGCCCCAGTCGGCAAGTCGACTCTTTTCTTATCACCCATCTCACCGTTTTCACTGCAGCTAAGTTGACAGGACTAGTAACCCAGGCAGACGGTGTGCAGATTCCCAAACATCAGAACAGCGTTTCCTCCTAGGCGTAATCCTGGCTTAAATGACAATGTAGGCAAAAATTAGATGGAAATCAGAGAGTTATGGAGGGCCGGCTTCATCCCAAAGCAGAGACGACAAAGCCGATATTCACAAAGACACATTCACATTCATTTTGCTGCGGATTTAGAAAAAGGGGAACAAATCCATTAATATCAGCCTATTTTACTGCCACACACAAGCTATGTTACAAATGATGGCAATTTTGTTAATATGATCTGGGGAAGAAGAGGCATCATTAGGAAAGGCTGCGCTTTACTCGAATTACGTTATTCAGGGGAAATCAGGTGCAGGCTCTGATCCCTAATTGATTTTACCTGCTAAATCCACTTCACTCTCCATGCATTTATGAAGAGGGGGAGGGCAAGCGGGCTAGCTTAAGGAAGGATTTCTTTTTTTAGGGTCTAGAAAATTGAAATGTAGATTGTAGATACCAGGGAGTATGATGAGAGAGGAAAAAAAATGTCTCCCCCCCCACTGGTTTGTAAGAGTGTTTAAGCTGATCTGAGTGTGTCGGGGACTTGCCTAATGTACTGTGGTTCTTTGGGTTGTACAGTGTGTTAGGATTTCTAGCCTCCTATTGAGTGCAGTTATTTATTTATATTCCTACAGTCAGAGGCGATCCTAGGGTCTGTTGGGGCCCCAAGCAAAAATTCACTGGGGGCCCCCCCTCTAATCAGTTTTTGTCATCATTTTAATAAATAATCTGACATTCGCCATCTAGTGGCTTGGGGGCCCCAAGCAGCTGCCTGCTCTGCCTGCTGACAAGATGCGCCTCTGCCTACAGTAAATGGCTGAAAAAGCCAGCTTCACATCGCCTAGCCTGCTCTGCATGGCCTGGCCCACAGTATACGCAAGTGAATTAATGACAGAAGTCGCTGATGCAAAAAAAGCACGTTGAGTTACGAAAAAGTCAAGCTTCATTGAAGCTTTATTATGGAGCAGGAAGATCATCGCCAATGTGAAAGTTCACAAATACTACCTGGGGCCCCCAACCTCATACCCCAAGACTATAAACAAATAGCACTGCACTGTACACATGTCACATAGCATGTCACATTGCTGAGTCATTCCCATTGAATTGTTCATAGCCAACTGGCCATGAGTGTCAAATTTGTGCATCTGCAGGAGTGGCTGTGTTTCCTTTGTTCTGTTAAATAATTAAGCCATTGTCTGAACACAGCACAGTGTATTGATGCATAATGCATGAGTAAATATGCAGCTGAGCCAGGACAGCGATGGCAACATATTATGGTATGAAAATGCACCTTCTAGTACTGTAATGATTTTAAGCTAAAACATGTTCAATGCACTATTTAAATATGTTTACGACATAGCAAGCACCCCGAATTATTGCATAAATCAGGGTTCTTCAAATCTGGACCTCGATTCCAAATCCAGGCCTTGTTTTCAGTTCTTCCAGGTAGTTAGTTTAATAATTATTGATTCTGATTGGTCAGAGGCCTCACACCTGACTGATAGGTAAAGGAAGGCTGGAAAACCAGCAGTGCTCAGACCTCGAGGACCGTGATTTGAATAACCCTGGTATAAATGAATGAATAGAAACTATTAAGCAACCTACAGCTACAAATGTGATTTAGATCTTTAGGCTAAATATTCACTATACATAAAACCTATGAATCTGTCATTAGCCTGTAGAAAGTGTCCAAGCCATTGGCCCATAGACCTTGACAAGCTGATTGGTTGGAAGGATCGGAAGGACTGAATATCAAATAAGGTTGCTGATCCAATATAAATACTTAAAAGGTCATCTTCAGTCTGGAGCTAGACTTTTCACAAGCTGTCCACAAATAAAAGGTCAAAGCAGGGGAATGGTACTCAGTGTTCAGCCCTTCCTCCATGGGTACACAATGGCCGACATGCTTCTCTGGCCCTCGCAGGTACATCGCTGTGGTGTCCCCTCTGAAGTACAACAGGAACCAGTTCAGCATGAGGCAGCTTATCCTGATCACGGCCACTTGGGTCCTGTCCTTCGGGGTGGCGAGTCCCGTCATCTTTGGCCTGAATCAGGTGCCCGGACGGGACGCCAGTGTGTGTAAGCTGGAGGATGACAGCTTTGTGGTCTACTCGTCCGTCTGCTCTTTCTTTGTGCCTTGCCCCGTCATGTTGCTCCTTTACTACTGGATGTTCCGGGGACTGAGGCGCTGGGGCGCCAGCCGCAAGTCCAAGTTGGCGCGGGGCGAGCGGCGCTTCTCGCTGGGTCTTCGCGGCCTCCGGCACGAGCGTAAGGCCAAGTACCTGGTGCCCGGCTTTAGTCCCACTGAGACTGGCCAGGGACCCACGCCGGAGAGCGACCCCATCACCGGTCAGGTGGACAGCGCGTCAGACGCAGAGGGTCCCGAGCGGCCCCCAGACAGCAGCCCTGGGGAGAACGGGCTGCAGGGACACGTCTCCGGCTCGGGAAGGGGCTCCAGTAGCAGCCGCGTTAGCGGCCGGGAGCGCAAAGCCATGAAGGTGCTGCCTGTGGTTGTGGGTACGTATGAGGAATTACTTCCCCAGTACAGTGAGACTCCTCAGGAATGTAGGGGGATACTTCAACATAACATATATTTACATTTCAGTTATTCTGCTGACGCTTTTACCTAAAGTACATTTTTGAGAAAACAGGGTCAAACAATCCTTGGGGCAGTTGAAGAGAAAATTTCTGTGGAAATTTAATGAGTTATTTCTTAGATTACATCTAAGACTGAGTTAGTTTTGGTCCCCAGTACTGTAACGTATGATGAGGAAGCCTGACTTTAGGTCGTTGGTGGTCTCATGTCAAATAAAACAAAAAAGGGAGCGGAAGGGTAAATTTAGGGAATGCACTTGTAAAGTGAGATTAAAGGCCGTGTTGATGGGCCCACAAATGACACCCCCCTGCTAATCACAGGATGTGAACCAGCAACCCTTCATTTACAGACACAGCATCCTAAGCCCCCACAGCCACACATGACACCCGGCAAAGTAAAGCTAATTAACAAATGCAGCATGTATCTTTCTGTCTTCACAACCTGTTATTCTACACCATGGGCAGGGAGGCTGCTGATAGGTACAGGGTGGTCTAGAGGGGATGCCTGTGCACCACAGCACACACACTCAAACACACTCACAGACACACTCACAGACACACTCAAACCCACTCACAGACTCGAAAACATGCAACTCTACACACAAAGAACTGTGATTATGACTCCACCCAGCAAACCTGGATGTGTGAGGCTACATTTTTACTCACCACGCTCCTTTAACACCAAACCCAATAACGCCATAGCAACCATGCTAGTTTTAGCAAGTGCAGTAGACAAACTGTAACTGCTGTTCATCGGATTTGATCTTTCCTTCAGCAAAGGCAGCGGACCTTGTGGCGCAATGGTAGCGCGTCTGACTCCAGATCAGAAGGTTGCGTGTTCGAATCACGTCGGGGTCATTGCTATGGTTGTTTTATGGGGAATTGTGCAGGTTAGGGTTCCATGCCCAGAAGGCTGTTTCTTGAATCCAGTTGCCATTAGAATAATTAATCATATCACTACTGAGCCCTTAACCTCGGCTGCTCCAGTGTTCCCAATACCGGTCGACGCTGCACTCTTGAATGCTGGAAACATTCTATCAATGATATGCTAATTACTGGTTTCCATGTAAACCAGCCCCATACTGAATTATCATCTCATTGGAGCTCATTCTATATATATTCTGGGTGTTACAAGATAATAATTGGCGAACCCAGCCCAGTAAGCACAGAGCATGGAGCAGGAGAGCTGAGCCATCGCATTGTAGACTCAGATGCTGTGAGAAATTTAGATATGTCAAATTTCCTGACTGAAAACATGCAAACCGCACATAGAAAGAGACAGGAGAAGGGGGTAGACCCACAACCACAAGGCTGAAAGCTGATTGGCCGCTGGAGCACAGTGAGTATGAATACAGGTCAGGACATTCTTGCAGATATACCGACAACTTTATATTATTACGTTTAAGAGATCATAGCTAGGAATAGTCTCAGAGAATCTTCAGGAAATCAAAGCAACATGCCATCCGAGGCTTACTAGACAGAGGACTCTGTGTGCATCTCCATGCTCTGCTGGTTTCCAGGGTAAACGTGCTGCGACTCACTGCCCGTTCATTGTCCCTCCTTATCCTTAGACTGCCTTTGATCCTCTGAGCGGCATTTTAAAGAGCTGGGCTACATTAACTCCAGCGTTCCAGTTCCCTATTCTGTTTACATCAGTTATAATTTTTCTGGCTTCTCTTTATTGCTTGTTTATAGCAAATCTATCCCTGTATAATTGTAAGACAAAGATAACAAAAGATTAGCATATGCAAAGATCAATCTTACGCGATTAACTTTATCCACATTTCAGAACTTGAGTAATAAGCATTGTGACTATGGCGGCAGAACTATCACTACACACCAGCTGCATTAGGAGTTCAAATCCCATGTATGTGGAGTTTGCATGTTCTCCCTGTGTCATGTGGGATTCTTTCTGCGATCCAAAAACATGCAGTTATGTTACCTAGTGTTTGTAAGCCCTAGAGTGTGTGTTCCCACTGATGGACTGGCATCCTACCAGGGTATACTCAACCTTTGTGCCCTGTGGAATAAGCTCCAGACCCCCAGCAACCTCGACCAAGATAATTGATTTGAAGATGAAATAATAATTATTATGGAAAAGGTTCATCTTGGTCCCTCTAAGTCAGGGGTGTCAAACTCATTTTAGTTCAGGGGCCACATACAGCACAATTTGATTTCATCTGGGCCGGACCAGTAAAAT
>JAODJU010000001.1:5251852-5262970 GCA_026776725.1 Gnathonemus echidnorhynchus
AAAATTAATTTCGCGGGCCGTATTGGACCCTTTGGCGGGCCGGTTCTGGCCCGCGGGCCGTATGTTTGACACCCCTGCTCTAAGTCTAGTTCTGAAGATAGAGTCATATTAAGTGACTTGCGTTCCTCTTCCACAGGTGTATTCCTGGCCTGCTGGACCCCTTTCTTTGTGGTTCACGTCACCAAGGTTCTTTGCGTGCCCTGCGACATCGGGCCAACGCTGATCAGCGTGGTGACCTGGCTGGGTTACGTCAACAGCGCCGTCAACCCCATCATCTACACGGCCTTCAACACAGAGTTCCGCATGGTCTTTCAGAAGCTCCTGTGCTGTCAAACATGAGGAGCGCCGGCCATGACTCTGGTGTACATGGCGTTGTGCCGTCAATGCCTTAGGTGATGTCATCGTGAAGAGAGGGATGCGTGATGCACATACATACGTCTTCAAACTATGCCGTGTAATTGCTGTAAAATATCGCTTGAATGCAGTAGACAGATAACTATTGAAACCTTAGCCCAGAGGCATAAAATATGTGGAAAAAAGTTTGTTTGTACTAAATTTGTGCAAGTTTCTTTGGAAAAACAGTGTAATCGTCCTGTTTTGTTCTCTCCTCCATAACAACGTACTAATTTTAATTGAAAGGAGGTCCAGCATCACTCTTTGCATTATCTATTATCTAACATAAAGAAAATTTTGTTGAGTTTGGCTCAGGAGCTTCCAGTGGCAGCATAGGCAAAATGATTGTGGTCAACAAGTGTGTCTGTCTTCTGATCTACTGTTACAATGTTACAAAGCTTATGGGGATGATGGAGGCTCCCTATGAAGTTCAAATCCAGGAGGTTTGGGTTTGATATGTCCTGAGCAGAGAACTTTGCTCCATGGCTCAGTACCGCAGCTTTCTGGTAGCCTGGCACCTTGTTTCCAAGTTTCCATTCTCTAAGTCTCCATGTCTTGGTTCCTCCAACGTTCACCAGAACTGTTGTACTCTTAACCAGTACTCTTCTAGCACACCTTGCTCTGGAACCTTCTGCCAAGTCAGCAGCCCCAAGTCCTGGTAGTTGCCTGTTTTCTGAGATGTTTTACCCTATGGACACAGGGACTGTAAAGCAGAAAACTTGGCAATACAGGTGGGAATGTCCAGTTTGGGGTCTTTTCTCATGTTGGATCAATACAGTGTCTTTACCACACTCCCTGTGTGGCTGTCCAGCTTTGAAAAGAGGCTTTTGAGGTTTTGTGGAGTTGGATTCTTGGATGACATCAAGTATTGTTCTGATGAAGATATTATATGTCAACAAAACAATTTTTATCAATGGTGGAAATAAAAGGAAAAATGTTCTGAAAGGATATGGAAATGTAGTATTTTTCAAATTAATTGAATATCTTCGATGAATTTGAGAATATGACGTGCATCTAAGGCACCATGCAAAGTGTTATGGTATGTGAGAGTTTTTCCCCGGTTATTAAGAGACAATGATTCTGTAAACAACATTGAACTTGCTGTGCTTGGATGCTGTGACTTTCTCCTACACTCTGCAAGACCATTCTTCTTCTAAAAAGGCATTTTCCTAAAGCAGGAAGTGGGTTGACATTTAACCAACATGCCAAACAGACACGTAAATTCACCAGCCATCTGCGTCATGATCCTCACTGTGATTAGGAAGCATGGATCTCATAAGGACACTGAAAAATAAGTGCATTAAAACCCATCCCAGTTTTTGGGTTCTACATTTTTGCTCCCTCCCAGCTCCCTGCCAGACAGTTCACAGTTTTGCTACTGGGAGTTGGGAGGGAGCAAAAACCTGCACTATCTACAGGTTTCCGAGGACCGGATAGGGTAACACTGCATTAAATGACTGGAGACAGGCACTATACCCAACTATATCCAACAACAAAATAGAATAGCTATAGTTATTAGCTATAGTCACTTGCTATGGTTATTGCAGAAGCTTCCAGGTAGAACGTAAATCATAAATGGCATTCTAAATCTCCACAATCCAGGATACTTCCGCAGATCTGCCGCAGTTTGTTTTTTTGTGACAGGCGCCTAGGCGATGCCACACAAAAATAGACTTGAATGAGGAACTGTACAAAACCTTGGCCAGGGGGGTGGTTGGGGTAACCAAGGTAACCAGTCATAATGAAGAGGTATAGAGGCAGTGCTCTAGGATAAGGGGCCCAGTGGATACATTCTCACCCAGCCTCTTAACATTACTAATTTCCATTCCTTTTATTCGATTATCAGTTGGCACAGCAGGAACGTATGCAAAGAGCTAAGCTTCTATCAAGCTTATCTTCACACAGATGAATTTTGCACAAAATTCATGGAGAGGTGGAGGAACGATTATGACTTCAGCCATAACCCAATGATGATATCAGGTCCCACTGATGACCATTGGCTCCTACTAACACTCTGCAGTGTAAATATTCTACATCAATACACATTAGTATTAAATTATGAATGATTGAACAAATACAAAGAGCAACATCAAAGTTAAAGTGGACAAGCTTGCCTGGGCTATAGTGGGAATGGTGTTTTGACTACAGGGGTTTGCTTTGCACATTGAAAATAATGACTCCAGATTGAATCACGGGGCAGCATGGTCAGTCAATGGGGATGCCTAGTTCTTCCTGGAATGGGCTCCAGGATCACTGAGACCCAATATTCAATATGCCACTAAGAAGAAAGATAAATAGCTAAAATATAAAACTGGATTGATAGAGTAAAAGAGTAGCATGGCCCCTATGCAAGGATGGCATACAAATTTGTGAAGACTAATATTCTGGAGGCAATGTGTGACAATGAGTTAAGACTGTGACTGGAAGGTTACTAGTTCAAATCCCATATCATAGAGTGATATTCCGCAAGAGCGCTAACGCCAGATGCTCCAGGCACCAGCTGGTCCTGCTTTCTTGTTGTACCTTCTTTGCATAAAAGCAGCCAATTGCACTTGCTCCTCACCTCCAGGACTGGGGCTTCAGATCCCAGCTCTGCACTTATTCTCTGCTGTGTGAGTTTCTTCCTGCAGTCAAAAGACATTTAGACAAATTTTCTTTCTGGTTGCAATTTTCAGACCCAGTAAGGAGAATAAAAATACAGTACATATAGATGCCTCTCTTTCATGCTTTTTCTGCTGTGTATATCTAATGTATTGGGACCAGTGTTTGGCAGAGCGGGCTAAGTCTCTGTGCCTGGCGTTGGAAAATCACGGGTTTGAGGCTGGCTTTGGCAGAACAGCTCATCAGCATGTGTGCCATGAAGAGCAAGATGGGTTGACAAAAAAATGGGGTCGACAAAAAAAAAAGAATTTTCCCACAGGGATCAATGACATGCCATCCTCATTATTATCACTGCTTTTAAATTCCCTCCACACCCCTGTCTGTACACTCCAGCATCTAGGTCTCTGGGACCCTGATGGGATGCTCTCTATGTTAGCATGATAAGCAGATGTTACAGGCTGAGAGATGAGGAATGACTCAAGCCTCACCCCCTATGTTCCTTTGGGGGGAGGGGGGTCAGAATCCTTTCCTCTAAAACCATAGTAACATTTACAAAAACACCAGAAAGCAAAAGTTTCTTCGAAGGAATAATGAAAACCGAAACCTCCTCAATGCTTTTAATTATTTGTGCCCCAACTGTGGAAAAAACAATTATTCTTTAGATTTTAAATTGCTTTGATAATTAGGAGGAGCTGAATGAATTAAACTTAAAAACTGAAGTAATGCATAAACCATTCCCCATAACGAAGTGAGACAATAACAATTTGCTCTTTGCCCATAATCTCATCTCAAATTAAAAATGATAAATAGATAAACTACTTCCCCAAAGTTTGACAATCATGTTAATTATGTTCCCATGCACAGTAATGCAGGTAAGTTTTCTGAAGGTCAGCTTTCTCATTACAAGATGACTAATGTATGATTCCCCCCCCCCCCCCAGAACTAATATCTAGTGCAGTGGAAATTAGAGCTTTTCCTATTATTCCAAGGTCATTGCCAAAAGGTGATCTATATTCTTTACAGCAGAGCTTTTCAGCCTTGGGCTCTGCGACCCCCTGACGGTCCATTGAGCATATGCAGGGGCTCAATGGGAGATATATCGCAAACTGGATAGATGTCGATATTATCACCCATTTCACCTGGCGCAAATAAGAAGCTCAATGGTCCCCATTGGACAAAGAAATATTGAAGCCCCTCCCCCTACTCTAGTTGGAGCAGAAAACATCCTAGAGGAACCTCTGGTTGGTCCTTAATTTTGTGACCATGCATTAGTGGTAGAGAGTCTCTAGCTCTGATCACTTCTCATTTGGAGTTCCTGACATATGTGATTCTAGGCCTCTCTCCTAGGGGGTGCAAGGTGAGAGAGCCCAACCAGTCATTCCTTATAAGCTATGCCCAAAATAAGCTACACAATTATAATTTTACAATATTGTTTTATGTAACATGTTCAAGTGCAAGGCCGTAACCAGACCTTGTATAATGGGTTGGGGAGACTAGACCAGTGTTTCCCAACTAGTTCTCGGGGAACCCTGGACAGTCCATGTTTTTGCTCCCTCCCAGCTCCTAGCCAATCAGGAACACCAAATACCTGGTACAGGTGCGCTGGGAGCTGAGAGGAAGCAAAAACGTGGGACTGTCCAGGGTTCCCCGAGGACTGAGTTGGGGGAAATACTGGACTAGACCCAGTGATTTTACTGGGGTGAGACTGGGGTAATATTTTGTCAACTGGAGGAGGGGGGGTGGTCCTCCTTGGAACATTTTGCCACCCATGGGGATGCAGTCCCAATGTTATATTAACATTATTCATCTCATGGGTCAGTCAGCTCTGGATTACAGGATTAAATACAAAGTGTCACGGTGTCTGGCACCAGCTGTTACTGTTGTCACCTAGCAGGCAGGGCGGGGCTTCCTAATGATCACCGTGATGCCGAATGTCAGAGGCTGAACAGTTTCTCTTGTGAAAAACACCTGTTGGGTGACATTTCACACCTCCTTACTAACTTAGTAGTAACTCAGTTACTATTCAAGTACAACTCATGAAGAAATATAGTTTGTGGTTAATTAATACATTTAGTAAGAGATAATTCATGATTAATTAAGAGCATCATAGTATATTTGTGCCAGCTCAAGTAAAGTCTTGCCATTTAGATGTGCGTTAAACCATTTGTTCTCAATACCCTCCACCACACACAGGGCACTTTAGAGACACCAGGTAATGGGACTGAAGCAGGAAACCACAGAACACAGTGGAAGTACAGATGAAAAAACAATTCCACATGCAGAGGAGGATACGAACCCCAGTCTGTGGCAACGGCACAACCCACTGAACCAACACATTACAAACAACAAATGAACACTTTTCACAGGTGCAAATGTGGCCTCACTACAACTGAAATTCACACATACTTTTTTAAATTCCACATTCAGGGCAGCTAGCCCATGATTTCAAATCAATTTTGCTACAGCTGCAAAAATTACTTAAATTACTTAGATATAGACACTGTCTTATTTCTGCCCGTCTTCTCCCTGCATGGTCCTACGTAAAAGGCCACACTCGTTACTTACTTGTGTATTCCTCTTGTCTTGCCACTCGTTCCTAACTCTCATTTGAAAATCGCTTCCAGCTGCCTCTTGTTGGCCCCTTAGTAGTGTTTGTATATAAGTACCTGTTTGTCTTGTCATCCCCAGTCCGGTCACTGACGTTGAACCTTTGTATTGCCTGTGCCCTCCCTGGTTCCAGATCTCCCATTTTGATCCCTCGTAAACCCATTTATTTCCATACTGTTCATTGAGTTCAATAAACACCAATAAACTCCCGCCCCAAAAAGGGCCACTCCACTCACGCTCCAGTCTCCTGACAGAGGGGGAGGACCCACCTGTGCACCAAGCTTCTGGCCCGGATCCTGCCTCACCATATCCTGCTGTCCCGTTGGATCCTGCCTTGTTGCTTCCTGGCGTCCCGCCAGCATCTGCCACATCTCCTGCCATCCCACCAGTGCCCACCACGTCTTAGACTTAGAGTGGGACCCTCTGGCTCTTGCCCTGAATGCCGCACTGTGGGTCACTGTCTCAGGCTGAAGCTTTGGCCAGAACTTGTTCCAGGTCCTGGATTGGCCACTGGTATCAGCCGGGGCTCAAGGGAGGGGCTGGCCAAGTCCTCGTAATCTCCAGACATTGGTTTATTTTGGTTCATTGCTCCTCCGCCCAGGTCCCAGTACCCTGTTCCGCCTTTGTTTTCTCCTGGTTTGTGTCACCAATGACTCACTGTTTTTTTTATACACCTGTCCCTGTTGTCCTTCTACTTGACCGTCCTGTCCTGGTGTTTGTGTCTTGTTGAATGTCCTCTTTGCTGTCCCATTGTCCCAGCCCTGTTGATGTCTCATCTGGTCTAGTCTCTGTCCCTGAGTGCCCTGTCTGTACCCCCGTGCCCAGAGTGCCCACCTCAGGGGTACTGTCATACCCCAGCTTGTCTCCTCTCGGTCATGGCCCTAACAGGCCACGCCTGTTACTCGTGTTTTGCCTCTTGTTCCTGCCCTCATGTGGAGATCACTCCCAGCTGCCTCTTTAGCCTCTTGTACTTAAGTACCTGTTTGCCTCATCATTATGTCCTCCCTTGTTCCAGTCCTCCCATTTTGATGCCTCATGATCCTGTTTATATCCAGTCTGTTCATCCATCCATCCATCCATCCATTTTCTGTAACCGCTTATCCTATTTAGGATGACAGGAGTTCACAGACTTTCTTGGAGGCTAGGAGCACAATGCTGGGAAAGCCTAGGATGGGGAGTCAACCAGTCCTCTGTTCATTGAGTTCAATAAACCCCCTTCTGTTTCACCACAATACCTGCTCTCGGACCCTTCGTCCTGTATGTCCTGACATTTCGGTGGCGAGCAGGGGACATGAGAAAACTAAATTTAATAGTCTCAACTTCACACTGCTATTATGAACAAGGCCGTCGAGGAAATGTTCATTGTCGCTAAGCAACAAATTTTCCAGGAAAACAAGGTGAAGTGTAGATATTTTCACACCATATACAAACCCTCTCGCTGCGGTGAGCGTATAGAACAACACAAATTCCAGACAGATACAAAAAGGTACTTTAGCCAATTAGCCCTCAAGGGGCTGCTTAGCTTATAAAGTCCAAAAGCAATTATGGAACATTTTGTCAGTATGCTGACCAGCCAGCCACCCTTCACCGTGTCCTAGTGTGTTTTTCTCCTCACCTATAAGTTTTTGGTTTCCTTCCTCCACTGTCTTCTGGCATTCGGTTCCTATTACCTGTTTCATGCTAAATTTTGTATACATGGATCCTGCATAAGACAAGCAGGTATATAAAATGGATAGATGGATGTATGGGTGGATGGATGGATGTACGGGTGGATGGATGGATGGATGGATGGATGGATGGATGGATGGATGGATGGATTGCCACACACTCTTGTCAAGTGCTTTGGGGTGACTATGTTGGATAATTCACTATACAAACATTAACTGAATTAAGATGGACCATGTCGTCTGTCCTTTTGAAGTTCCACCAACCTTGAGTCCAGCTTCTCCAGGTTGAACCATGGCTATTCTCGCTACCGCTGGCCTGGGTCATCCCAGCACCCCCCACCCCCCACCCCCCACCCCCTGGCAATCCACAAAGACCTACAAAACTAAGATTTGTGGCTCATAAAAAAACATGTTTATATATAAAAGCAGCACAAATCAGTCATTAAAACTACATAAGAAATGGATTCCTAGTGCTCAAGTGGCCAACCAAGTGCAGTATCAGAGGTGGAACAAATGTCATGGCCTGCTCCAAGATTTTCATGAGTGTGTGGGGGGGTCAACAGTAAAAACTGTTGACTAAGTGGGCCTATGTGTCTGAATGGGAGGTCCTGGCCCCTACTAGCCCCCCTTGTGGTGGCTATTATGTGCCTGCCTATAGTCTTTGTCTCTCTCTCTCTCCCTGTTCTTCTGCTGTCCTATAGGGGGCACTGTGATATCCAGAGGCCTTTTGTGTGAAGCCCCGCGAGGTTATAAAGGCCAGGAAGAGAAGCCCGAAGAGAGTTAAGGTTAAGGTTACTTTATTGTCATCAACAGCTTTATACTGTACAAGTACAAAGTGTGATGAGACAACGTTTCCCCATGGTTCCGGTGCAACATCTAATAACATTGAACATCACATACAACAGGGCAAAAGGTGCAAACAGGCAACACAATAAAGTGCAAGGGGGTACGATCACATTACAGTACACGACAATGAACAATGAATATACGGAACAATAAAAGGACAGAACAGTACACAACACTACACAATACTCCAGTATTCTTGAGTTAGGAGCCTTAATGAGTGAAAAATTGCACATAGTAATAACATATAATATTGCACGATACTATTGCACTGGTTACTATGTTGTACAGAGTAACCATGAAGTGCAGGTATGAGGTATTACAATCTAAATTTAAAGTGCGTTCAGAGCCCTGATGGCTTGTGGAACGAAGCTGTTACACAGTCTTGTGGAGGCAGAACGGAAGCTACGATACCGATTGCCAGATGGTAAGAGTGGAAAAAGTCCATGTAGCGGATGGTAGTGATCCTTCACTATGAGGCTTGTGATTGTGTTTCTTTACTGTGTTGTGCTGTGATGTGCTGTTCTGTACTGTGTGATGTTATATTATTGTGCTACTGTGTTTCTTCAGTGTTTGATTGTGTTTGTTCCTCAGGAGAAAGGGTGTACTCTACACATATCCCCCATTTAACATCCATTCGATAAACATCTATTCACCCTAATAGCCGTGGCATGAAAAATTACAATAAAACTTTTAAAACATACGAGCAGGCGGTAGGTAGAGAGTGGGTAGGCTGTAGGTAGAGAGTGGGTAGGTGGTAGGTAGAGAGTACAGTAGGTAGGCTGTAGGTAGAGAGTGGGTAGGCTGTAGGTAGAGAGTACAGTAGGTAGGCTGTAGGTAGAGAGTGGGTAGGCTGTAGGTAGAGAGTGGGTAGGCTGTAGGTAGAGAGTAGGTAGGCTGTAGGTAGAGAGTAGGTAGGCTGTAGGTCGAGAGTGGGTAGGCTGTAGGTCGAGAGTGGGTAGGCTGTAGGTAGAGAGTGGGTAGGCTGTAGGTAGAGAGTGGGTAGGCTGTAGGTAGAGAGTGGGAAGGCTGTAGGTAGAGAGTGGGTAGGCTGTAGGTGGGCTGTCAGCCAACAAAGACACTGTACAGCGCAGCCTGATGTGTAATGTTACAGTACTGTACTGGACTAAATGTTTTCACATTGTGCTTTGATAATCCACAATAAAGTTTAAAATACAGCACAATCTGCAAAGTATCCAAACTAATTCATACTGTAGACATCTTGCACTACAGCAGGGCAGATTAGACTGTGACTATGGGAATATTCGATCGTTTTTGTTTAAAGTCCTGTTTTACAGAATGTAATGCGGACGTTAAACGGGGGATACCTGTACATATCTGTATATATTATTTGTATGTTTGTCCATCACTGCAGGTAGAGGATATGGAGCATTTTGTCTGCCTTGTTTGTACAGTTGGTTTGTGGGTGTCAGGGAGACAGGGCAGCTGTATGTACTTTACCTTTTGGCCTGGCTTGTCTCTGGAGAAAGAGCGGCTGGTGAATCTCATCCTGTATTGGGCAGAGGCAGTGCGAGGCACAGGGCACAGGGGCAGTGCGAGGCACAGGGGCAGTGCGAGGCACAGGGCACAGGGGCAGTGCGAGGCACAGGGCACAGAAGTAGCCGCACAGCAGGCGTGGGACGAGGGAGGAGAGCATAAACCCCTGGTGGTTAATGATGGCGCAGAGGCGGCTCCCTGCTCTGACAGGCGATGCGGGCCGGCCATCGGTGCGGACCTCTTTGCCCAGCCGAGATGTGATTCTTCAGCGTGTGCCATTTTAAACCCCTTATTGCGCAGCAATAAGGCAGCGGAGCTCGCTGCCCCCGTATCAGGTGTCAGCTGCCTTCCCCGTGACACCCTCCTCTGCTGGCCACCTTTATTTTCAGCTCCCTTCATCCTCCGCGGCCTCCAGCGGGGAAATGTCAATGCCAGCTGAACTCGGCAGCGTGATTTTCCCCGTTAATGCCACAGTGCTCTGCGTTTCACCTGGTTAATGTTTGTTAATGTTGTTGAGAACGAAGCTGTTTTTTTTGTTAATAGAACAAGTACACAAACTCAGACTTTTACATATAATTTATATGAAGTTAACGTATGAAGAATTTGGGTTTTAGAGCTTGTGTCCTTAGACAAAGAGAGGAGGGGCCTGTCACAGTAACCCGGGTAACCTGGGTGACCAATAATGCTGGAGTGGGATGTTATTTAGAGATGGTAACTGTTATTATATCAAAGGAAAACAAAGGAAACCTGTGGCTTCTAAGGCCCTTTGTAGCTGGTCTTATTCCTGGTTATTCCTACTGGTGCAATTAGCTCAATCAGGGCCTGACGTTCTTCCGGGATTAAACCGCATGGGGGATTATTAGCCGTCTCAATGGAAACGCAGTATCGCGGCGGTCATGCCGTTAAACACGTCCGCTACTGCGTCACGGTTAGCATTGATGATGGTAAATGAAGCGAAATGAAGGTAAATATACACAGGTGGCTGAATGCACACGGTGACATATCTGAGCTGTACCCCCCCACACCCCACCACCCACTCCCCGCACTGCCATTTCAGGCTAATACGAATAACAAAGGGCCCTCTGTTTATCAGGCAAGCAGATGCGGGTCTCATTTCCATGAGTGATTGTTCTTATGAATGTACGGCAGAATGTCTGTCCGCAGAGACAGCTACGGAGGGCTCATTCATCTCCATAAGCCTGATCATCCTGAAATGGTAACCACCGCTGGTCCCATGGTATGTCAAGCTTGGGTCCCCCTTATGTGGTAAATACATATACACATACAGGTCAGTAATTCTATCTTTGTGGGGACTCTCCATTCATTTCTATAGAGAAAACTTTAATCGCAACATGACGACCTTAACCCCTACACAACTCTAACCTTACCAATAAGTAATCAAACAAAATACAGTAGTACCTCGCTTCTCGAAATCACTAGAACTCGAATTTCTTGAAAGTCGAACAAACCAGTTTGACCTAGAACTCGATCTGAATATCAGAAGTCGAAC
>JAODJU010000001.1:5270381-5288200 GCA_026776725.1 Gnathonemus echidnorhynchus
TTTTGGGTTTCGCAAGGTTGGTGGTGCACACAGGGTTGGGGGGTAGTCTGTTGCTTGCAGGGATTTTGGGTTTCGCAAGGTTGGTGCTGCACACAGGGTTGGGGGGTAGTCTGTTGCTCGCAGGGATTTTGGGTTTTGCAAGGTTGGTGGTGCACACAGGGTTGGGGGGTAGTCTGTTGCTCGCAGGGATTTTGGGTTTCGCAAGGTTTGTGCTGCTGGCAAGGATGAGGGTTAGGGGTATGTTGTGGGCAAGGATTTTGGGTAGTGTGTGGGCACTGGTGGACTCGCTGTGGCTCACATCGTGGTTGGCAGTCACCAAGATCTATTGCAAGTTGTGTGGGTAAAGGAAAAAAAAAACACAAAAACAGACATGAATGGCTCATATGATTCACAGAGGTAAATGACCTTACACCAAAGGTGAAAATTAGATTACTGTAAAACACAACACAGTACACTACAGAGCACATTTTTGCGCCAACACAGAGTTCGACTCCATTAACTTCCTGGACAGACTCATTTAGCGATTCCCACCCCCTCCCCCGGCCCAACCTCCTTACTGGCACTCTACCTTGGTGCTCAGGGCAATAGACTGGGTGGGGCTCGAGCTGTGGACACAGAAAACACAATCTCTGGGAAAACACATTCTGCAGGACATACCTCCATATACCACCAAGGGGTCCCAAAGTGAGCTCAATAAGCTCATTGTCACATTTAAAACCAAATTCATTTGTATGCATATTTTCCAAAAACACCACTGGTAAATTTCACGTGGTGTATGTTATAAATCGAAGTATAACAGTTCCTTGTCTGTGACCAGAGTCTTCTTGGTTACTTTAAGAGTCCTAGACCTGAAGACTAAAAATTCCAATCAGCAGTCATTTGCTGGTGATGGGAATCCTGCGACAAAAGCAATATTGATTTAAATGTCCATAAAATAAGCCAGTTGGACCTTTTCCTGAGCTGAATGAAACTGGTCATAAGTTTCATAGTAAAATGCAGCTTTTGCACAAAAAGGATTGGAAAAGAGAAAACAATGAAGCAGAAGCACTTTCGATTTCTTAGACAAAAAGAGCAAAAAGAACTAATGATGAGTTATCAGTTTACCTTCCTTTGATCGTCGTTCTCTCCTTCTTCCCCTTTGAGGTCTAAATGGAAAAGAAACATTATGGCTCCAGGGAAAGGCTTGTGTGTTAGACTTATATTTTGTTTGTCAAATTACTGTCTTTACTCAAGTAAAATTTAAAGAAATGAAAGACAAGTACATGAAATATGGAAGATCTGCATGTGACTGAAATCATCAAATGTTACAATCAGAGAACCTGAGTTTTGGCCCTGCACCGTACTCACCTGGACCTGTTGCTGTTATAACTTCAGGATAGCAGCGGTTCTGGGGGAGCAGCTGCTGGTAGTCCTGGCAGGTCACTTCCCCATTACTGCAGGTACATGACCTGCGCCTATCTTGCGGGTCACGGAAGTGCTCTGCGTGTCTATATATGCGTCCCGCGTAAAGGCATTCATCTAGGGGTACCAGAAACACTGGTGAGTATGCCACGTTTTCATTTTCTATCTCAAGTCATTGGAACCATTAGACCAACGTTTCCCAATGTGGTTTGCGGAGACTCACAAAAAGTCCATGTTTTTGCTCCCTCTCAGCTCCCTGCCAGACAGTCTACATTTTTGAGCAAAAATATGGACCATCAGTAGGTCCACAAGAACCACGTTGGCAAACAGTGGTCTATGGTACAATACAGCGTTTGTCAGGTCCACTGTTGGGGGCTGCCATAGACCAAATATATTTAAGCTTGTAAACATTGTTTTATAAACAGGAAATAAGAGCTCTGACTCTGTAAAGGGAAGAACCAAATGGATTAACATCCTCCTAAAGAGATACTCTCAGGCTGAAGGTTGACATGTAGATAGACATCAAGGCTTTCCAGAGGAAAACTGGACTGAAAGGTCTTCATCATTACTTGTCTCACAACCCCATGGCAGAACTCATAACTTCATTACATTACATGCATTACTTCAAAATGCAAGATATATATATACACATCCTGGTAGTATGATAGTGGTTACAACTGGGTAAGTTAACTTGGGGTTTGTGCATCTTCATATAAAAGCGGTGGTGTCGGCACTGTAAACTAATGATTCAAAGAGTCGGCCTTTGGTAGGCAAACTTTATCATCATCACTCACCAGTTACACCAGTTTTAATCTGATAGCCTTTACTTAAATCTGCTCGAAGCAGGTTAGGCATGCAATGTAGATTACCAATACCAAAACGACTTGATTTAACATGATTATGATTCGTAGTACTCCAAACATGGAAGTAAGCCTTAAGAAACCTCAGTAAGCTAGTAAACACGCTTCATTATACACTCCTCTGGACATGAGGATAGAGTGTAATTCCCAGAAAAGGGTGTTATTTTTGTGTCATTTGTTTTCAGTCTTCAACAGAACCCTACAAAATATTCCAACTGAAGTTCCACACCAGAACATCGAGGGAGGCACTCTCCAGGAACCAGATGAGGGTCGCTGCACTGAGATGGGGGACGAGTCGTCATCAAGCATTGGACATGGCCATTCTGCAACAAAAACAAGGAGTCAAACTCTTAGGATGACCACTGTAAACAATACTGTACCTTTTCACAGAAGACCATTCTAAACACCACACCCACTACATTAAACATGTCGGAAGTTTGTAGCCTGTATCTTAAAGAATTACTCATGGACCAAGTGATCTGCTGAAATTTTCTTGACAGTAACTCACAACACAGCGGCATGTCTTGCATTTGTTGGTAGGGTGGACAAACTCCATTCCATTGAGGTACTGTTCCCCGGCATAGTAGCAATCTGAAATGTAGAAACACTTCTGTTGATGTTGTTGACATAGGTGCCCACTATTGGGCTGACTGTGGTATACTATAGTATGAAATAAGATCATTGACCAGAAAGGTGTTTGGATAGCATGTGTGGACATGCGAGGTGCCATTTTAGGAGGCCGTATCCAAGGTTTGTAGTTACCGTTGCGGTTGTCCGGGCAATAGGATGTAGGCTGGCGGTGGTTACAATGGGACTCGCAGGTCACCTCACCCCCCAAGCAAGTGCACTCTTGACATGGGTCCCTTGGGTTGGGAAACTTGTGACCATCGAGGTACACAGCATTCTCGAAGGTGCATTCTGGACCGGGACGAGAAATCACACAGGGAGCTAAGCATTAGCATTACTAGAGAATGGAAAAACACTAAAAGTGACATGAGCACAATTGAATCATATTTAGTCTAGCGTGTCCACCCCCAGTGATAAACAAAAATCGGAAATATCAAAATCACTGTCACTGGGAAAACAGGATTTTTTTTTTGTTCAATCAGGCACAAGCAACAGCTTGAATATGCAAATACAAGGCATACAATTTAAAAGTAATTAATCATGGATGATATTTACAAGAGGGTGGTGATCATGGTCAAGTAATTGGTTAGTTGGGGGCAAGTTACTAAAATTGATGGGTAACATGGTGATCAAGTTATGGTTACCATGGTACTTTTTCCTATAGTTGTGTTTAATAATTCATACAAAGATCCACCTCTCTCTTCGCCACGACAGAACGATACAGCGTCTGCATTATCCACCTGTTAATCTCCTGCTCCCTTTTTCCCTCACTCGTGGACAAGACCTTGAGATACTTAAACTCCTCAATTTGCGGTTGCAACTCATCCCTCACAAGGAGTTGGCAATCCACTAATTTCCAGTCAAGAACCTTGGCCTCAGACATGGAGGCGCTGATCCGTATCCCACCTCACACTCAGCTGTAAACCGCCCCAGTGCATGCTGCAGGTCACCAGCCAACGACGCCAACAGGACTACGTCATCCTCAAAAAGCAAAGACGCGATCCTGAGGCCCCCAGACCGGACCCCCTCCACCTATTAGCTATGCCTACACATTCAGTCCATAAAATCTATGAATTATGATCGGTCACAAAGGGCAGCCATGACGGAGTCCTACACCTACTGAGAACGAGTCTGACTTGCTGCTGGCAATGTGAACCAAGCGCTTGTTCCGTTTGTATTGGGCTGATAGCCCACAACAATGGACCCTGTACCCGATACTCCTGAAGCACCCCACACAGGACTCCCCAGAGGGACATGCCCTTTTCCAAGTCCACAAACCACATGTAGACTGGTCAGGCAAACTCCCATGAACCCTCCAGCATCATTGTGAGGGTGAAGAATTGGTCCAGTGTTCCACGGCCAGGATGGAATCCGCATAGTTCCTACTCAATCAAGGTTCCACCAACAAATGGACCCTCCTCCCTAGTGCCTCAGCACAGACATTCCCAGGGAGGCTGAGGACTGTGATCCCCTTGTAGTTGGGACACATTCCCCAGTCCCCTTTCTTCATACATAGATGCAACAGAAAAAACAAAGATGTAACTTCCATTGATTTATTATTCAATGCAAAAATAAATCTTTGACTTGCATTAAGGACCCTTGACAAACTGACACTGTTGATGCCATACATCAAATAGTTGAATAATGAAACAAACACTTTAGCTACCATTTGTCCTATTCTAGGAAATCAATTAACATATGTTGATCATGCTACAGATTCACTGGTATTAAAATAACATATTGTGAACCAGTAGGTATTAACATATAAGGGCTTCCTGGACTCGGTATAGGGAAGTATTTGACTTTCAAAAAGCCTTGGCTAATTCTCCAGCCTAAGCTGGCAGAAAGGTCAGTGGCTGAGAACAATGACTAAATCATCACAGCACTGAAATCAAATCAAGTGGAGAAATCGCCCTTTTGAAGAGAGAATCCTTCTCTTGCTGTGCTCCAGCAGCGAGGTCAGGTACCACCGAGGCAGCAGGTCTCAATCAGTCTTGATGGCTTTTTTGAGCAAAGCATAAATGGTTTAATAACCTACAGGATGTACTCAATGGGAATTTTCTTCATGCATGCTAAAGACGTAACAAACCTCCATCGAGTTGGCCTCTTTTGTAAATGGGAATGTAGGCATTAATGACTGGTTTTCTTAAAACACCTAAGAACCAAAATAAGGGCAGCAGATCCAATACAAAGCCATGAGGATATCGGATGATTTTTTTTTCCCCCCACCCACTGCTTGGGGTGGGCTGAAGGACCCATTAACTGGGCTGGCTTTCAGGCCTCGTACCCTTGGTCACTCATAAATTGAGACTCTTCCAGTTTATAGAGGAATGGACACTGTAGGAACAGGATGTGCAGCGCCCCACTTCTTGAGAACAGCCTGGTCCGTCTGATGCTAGTGATTACAGCCACTCAGCTGAGCTCTGTCATTTACGCAGTAAGGAGTTCAACTAGCCTTTTCTACATACTGGCATAAATCCTCTTTAACTACAAATGCAAGTGTCCCACATGTCATTATAAGCTTCATAACACCCTTCCATCCTAGTACCCATTTTGACCATGCTGTATAAGACACCAGACATCAAGCAGATAGTGTTGAGCCTGTAAGTCTTGTTCACATGGCTCAGTTCTCCTCCCAAGCAAGGTTCCTTATTGCAGGGAAATTAACATCCTCTGATTTATACAGCCAAGTGGTTGCACCATCAGATTCAGGGCAACGCACAAAGCTTCAGACTTCACTGCATACAACCACATCTGCCTTGCTACAGACAACTACAACTGTCCTGGTAACCATTAGACACACCACACTGGACAGGAGAAGATTCCAGTTCATGAATAAGTGCAATGGAAGCCAAGATGTTTGTTAATTATATATGCATTACCAGTGATTCACGTGTGTTGGCTCCACAAGCTTCACTGATTTGATTTATTTCCCACAAAGTCTCCAATAAGACAATTGGAAGACTTGTGCTCCACCCTTGTTCCTGGCGAGGTCGACGGGCATACCTGAACACCTGGGACAGCACTCTCCTGGTGGCGTATAAGGATTGGAGCAGGTCACATCAAAGCAGGCCACTGCCCTGCAAATCACTTCGCCAGTCTGCAGGGCAGATGGACTTGCTGAACCCAAGATACAGAGAGCACCCACTACCAAATGGACCCTTCTTTTCCGTGTTTACACAAATTGCAATGCCGCTAAACTGTACTAGCATATCCAGCCACAAGAGGGAGTACACTACACAGAGTACATGGTCTACAGGTGAAAGAGAGAAATTATTTCCCATAGTCCACCTTTGTTTGCTTGAAAAGTCCCTCTGTCTAGACAGTTTTGCCGTGCAAAGAAATAGAAACATTTGCAAGGCATAGAAGTCACTGCTGTCCTTACCTGACAGATGCAAGACGTGCAGTGGTCACTGGGGTCACTGAATGTCTCCTCATTTTTGTAGCTGCGTCCCTTGTAACAGCACGTGTTGGCACAATCATCTGTGGGGATGCAGTTACGGTCAGGAAGGCGATGGCTGCCCAGCAGGCAACATGACATCACAGGCACACCTACCATCCCCTCGGCAGTCTTCCCGGCAGGATGTCTGGGGGCACGTGACCTCATGGCACTTGGCCTTCGCATGCAGGCATTCGCAGCTCCTGCATGGCTGCTGATCCACCGTCCAGGTGGAGCCTTCCTCATGCATCACGTCATCCACCATGCAGCCTGCGCAGAAGCAGGTGGAGGGAAACATGCCTGTTGTTATGTATTGTCTCACCTCTCCAGTATATTGGGGTATTTTTAAAACAAAAACGGAGTTTGTACATTTCTCACAAAGCCGTCAAGGAATGATTTAAACGGCAAGGATGAAAATGATTATGATGTCTCAGTGAACGCATGCAGCACTCACTACCCACTACCCTAGGATGGAAGGTTGTTATGAAGCTTATAATGACATGTGGGACACTTGCATTTGTAGTTAAAGAGGATTTAAATGGATTTTTAAATGCGTATTAGGTAAAAGGAAGCGGGAGATCGACAGGCGGATCGGAGCGGCGTCAGCAGTGATGCGGGCGCTGCATCGGTCTGTCATGGTGAAGAAGGAGCTGAGCCAAAAGGCAAAGCTCTCGATTTACCAGTCGATCTACGTTCCTACTCTCACCTATGGTCATCAGCTGTGGGTAGTGACCAAAAGAACAAGGTCACGAATACAAGTGGCCGAAATGGGTTTTCTCCGCAGGGTGGCTGGGCTCTCCCTTAGAGATAGGGTGAGAAGCTCGCGGGGACGACCCAGGACATGCGGGAGAGACTATGTCTCCCAGCTGGCCAGGGAACGCCTCGGAATTCTCCCAGAGGAGCTGGATGAAGTGGCCGGGGAGAGGGAAGTCTGGGTCTCCCTGCTGAGACTGCTGCCCCCGCGACCTGACCCGGAAAAGCGGTAGATAATAGATGGATGAATGGACAGATGGATGGATATTAGATAAAAGTAATAATAATTAAAACTGAAAGCTGGCTAAGGATTTTTTTCTATGACGGTAAAAATGTTTTAGCGGAACTTAAGCTCCCTGCGTTATGTCAGTACAGAATTGAAAGGAAGAAAAAGCCTCATCTTTAATCTAGCGATGTAAGAATTGCATGTGCATATGTGATATTGGTATTAATATTATCGTCCAGCCCTTATCATATACTACAGCCATTTTTCGATGTTCCACAACCAGAATGGAATCCGCATTGTTTCTCCTGGTTCTGAGGTTCCACCAACAGACGGACCCTCCTCTCCAGTACCCCGGCATAGACCTTCCCAGGAAGTCTGAGGAGTGTGACCCCCCTAAAGTTGGAACACATCCTCCAGTCCCCTTGCTTAATGCCTGGGACCCCCACCCCAGTCTGCCAGTCCAAAGGCACTGTCCCCAACCTCCATGCAATGCTGAAGATGCCAAAAGCAACCCAAACAACATCAAGAGCTTTCAAGAACTCATGGCGAATCTCATCCACCCCTGGAGCCCTACGAACAAGTAGCTGTTTGGCTGCTTTAGTGACCTCAGGCCCAGAGATAGGCTCCTCTGAGTCTTCCAGCTCTACTTCCACCAAGGAAGGTGTATCAGTGGGATTTTGGAGATCCATGAAATATTCCTTCCACCACTTGACTATATCCCCAGTCGAGGTCGATTGTCCTCCAATCCTGATATAAACAGTACTGATGAAGCTCTGCTTCCCCCTCCTGAATCGACTGACAGTCTGCCATTTTGTATTGAAGTAAAAAAATGGCTGTAGTGTATTATATGGCTGGACAATGTGTGATATCAGTACTAACAACGCATGTCACTCACAAGCAATTCTTACTTCACTAGTAAACTCGATTAAGCTCAGGCTTTTGCTTACTTCAGTTCCATACAGACATTATAACGTAGGGAGTTTTTGTTTCGCTAAAACATTTTTACTCTGTTGCAAGTGTTGCAATTTTAATGATCATTCTTTTTCAAGATTATGTGTTTAAAAAATCAGGTTAAAGTTTACCTCCACCGCCTTTGCATTGCGCTGCATATGTTCTCCGAGACAATCATAATCATTTTCACTGTTGACATTTAAATCACCCCTGGATGGGTTTGTGAGAAATTTATAAATTTATTTTTTGTTTAATAAATACCTCAATATTTATTACAACAAAATCACACTGCAATACTTGAAATTTTTTCAATTCTGATTGCCCTAGTATATTATGCAAAATAGTTTCTGTCTCGTCATACTGTTCTGATCTTGTTCTATCGGTCCTTCTGACTAGATCGCAAATAAAGCTTGGATCACTTAATTTGTCCATGCGTCATTTATTCTTATTTTGATTATTATGTATTTTACTTCATTTATCATTGTTTTCTGAGTTCGCAACTTTTTTCAAAGTGGCATTTGAGCTGGATGGTGCTGTATGACTGTACAATTTCAGTATTGTAAAATAATTCTTTGACTTCTGGCATTTTCTCATCAGTCATTTACTTATTGTCTGGTCAGTGCCGGTCAACCCATCAGGCAACCAACGGTGGAAATTTCAGGTCGAGAAAGTAAAAATCCAGACCATGATTATGTTCAACTAAGCAGTTGAGTACTCTGTGACTGTCACTCTAAATACTCAACTGGTTGGTCGGGAAAAAATCTTGGTCTGGACCGGTACTTTCTGGACCTAAACTTTCTACCTCAGTAGCTGATATAGGCAGCCACCTAGCATGACATCTTTGGAATGGGCACAGTCTAAGCCAGCCAGTTTCACTTTGTCTCGACCAGAGGCGCTGGGGGTGAAGCTTGTCTAGGGCGCTACACAGACTGTGCTTGGTATCTGGAAGCTGTTCTTCACCTGTTCTTACATAAACAATACTAGAGGCAGGAGGAGGGGGGCTACCTGAGCATGGGAGACAGCAGGAACCTGGAGTGCTCTTGGAGTTGAGGCAGTAGGGAAACTTACAGGTCACTGGGATACATTTCACAAGACCGTCCTGAAAAGCGAGTCAGTGTGAGGGACATCTCCAATCTCTGAGATCATGGCTCCTTCTCAGTTTATTCCACTGAGGCCATCATGGGATTGCACCCTTTACAGATTGACATACTATCCTGCCAAAGCATGCCTTTGGTTTAACACATGGCTTCTTGGAGACCAATCTCTGGGCAAGGCTGGGCCGTCTTTTTTAATTAGAAGAGCTGTTTAATGCCGTAGAGTGAGAGTGACAGAAATTATAGTGTTTGGTGACACATTGAATTATCGTGCATTAAGATAAAAGGCAGGTCAATTTAGGAGATCTAAAAATGCACATCTTCCTTGAATTTAGGTAGACTAACAGCATATTGTGAAGTTTAATGTTGACTTGATAAATTTAAGCTGAAGTGTGAAACATCTGACTATAAAACACAGAACACACTCATCCAGCAGTTACACTTACTATGCATGAGCAGTTAGTACAAGGGCTGGATCTGGACAGGAACACGCCTCCATTTTTATAGTTGGCCCCTTCATAAACACAGCCTTCAAAGACAACGTACAGGAGTTAATATACGAGCAGACACCACCTCTCTCAGGATGACCTCTGCTGTGGGTACCAAGCACAGAAGGATCGAAGTTTTAGCATTAAAGCATCAAAACAAGCTTGCATTTCATTACAGACGTCCTCTGTCTTCAGTGGGAGCTCACCATTTCCGGAGGGCATGCAGTGGAACTCTCCGGCATGACAAAGGCAGACTTCATCAGGCCCGTTCTGCATCCACGTGCCTTCCTCGATGTCCTTTTCCTCCCAGAGGCAAATCACCTTACGGTTTGGAAAAGACTGCGAGATAGCTCTCTGACCAAAGTGAGAAGAGAAGAGAAGAGAAGAGAAGAGAAGAGAAGAGAAGAGAAGAGAAGAGAAGAGAAGAGAAGAGATAGAAGATGGAACAATCAGGCATAAAGGCAAGATAAAGAAGCTTATAAAAATTTGTAGTCAGTATGAAATGAGACACCATCCTGTCTGCTTAATAGGATGCCGGTAAACAGAATAGAGAAACTTTATTTATGCCCATGGGAAAACTGAGTTGTTTTCACATTTCCCATCATGCTTGCCACGTGACACAGACATATACAGTTGAGAGCAAGTTTTGGGGTCAAAGCATCCAACACTGCTGGAGCAATTGTGGCTAAATTCTTTGCTTAAGGGCTCAATGGTGGCATCACTCTGCTAGCCGTGGGATTTTACCTGGCGACCTTACAATCAGACCCACACACTGCTGAATAGCATTACATAAATACCCACAATACTTACCTGAGGTATGCCTAGTTTTAGGTCAGGCTCCTGGTCATGTGACAAGTCAGATTGAGGCTCCAGGTGTCTGCTGGAAACTTGTCTATGGGAGACATCTCCTGGAGGGCGCGCAGAATCTGAAAATGGTCAAACAGAAGAAATATCTATAAGGGGGAATTCAATAAAAAGACGTAAAACCCCATAAAGGCACATATAAGACAAGGCATTACATCATGTACGTGAGCCATTTGTGACCCCAAAACCAAAAGAGACTGACACAAGCCCAAATCATGGCAGGGAGAGTGTACAGGTAGGGTAACTGACCCCTCTTGTGTTGAGTCTCTTTCAGCCAGTTGCATCCCTCTTGCATGAGGGTAATTCAAAATTAAACTGGAGGGCAAGAAAAACAAGCAGTGTAGGCCTTTGACAACACTTAGATCGCTGCAATGCCCAGCTGTGGATGGAGCCCTGTGATGTCACGTCTTTCAGAAGCATCTTACATAAGACAAACCACAAAGACTGCCATTGCCCCTGGGACTCACATTAACCAAAATGATTTTCCTTTTCTTTAAACCTTTGCATTTTGGCTCTCTCCTGCTGAATCGCCTTCTTCCTGGCATGGGCAAGTTCAACATCGTCAAGATTATCACAGAAAAACTCTCTGTTCCTTCATCTTCGGTCTTTACTGAACTTCAAACACCAATGGTTCATTCTGTTTCAGAGGGCATATTCTGTTTTTTTTTGTTTACAGATGTTTATAGTCTTATCTGCAGGTTGTGTTTAGTCTTCCTTTTAATGGTAGATGAGCATGTGTCCGTGCAAATCAAAGTCACAGCAATTTGGGTGCTGTATCATTCTGGAATCAACTCCCGGAAGATCCACAAGCATGTGCCCACCAGATGCCCAACAGAAACACCATAAACTTATCATGGGCCACAAAGTTCGACAGCAGAGACTTGTTTATCTTGAATATCAAGTTTGTAGTATAAACTTGAATATCAAGTTTATACTACAATTCGTATTTTTTGTACTTTTTATCTCTTTAACCACTATGCAAATCCCTCACACATCTAAAGCAGTCATTCATGTATTTGACCATCATTTATGTAACCAGGAAATTTAGACAAGTTGACGGAAATTTTGACCACTGGTGTCTCCCAAGGGTCAGTGGATTAAATCAGGGAGCTGATGTCATGCGTGGAAGGAACTTTATCAGCAAGGAGTAAGTTTGAGGAGAGTTGGTCCAAAATGAAATTTACCTGCTGCACTTAAAACAATATGTACATTTTTTGTGAGACATGCTTTATTAAATCTACAACACTACAATGCAACATTCGTAAAAACGAAAAACTACATTGGCACATTTTGATTGGCCGAGGTGATTTCACAAGTTTCCATATGGGACCTGCTTATGTGAATCAAAGTGTCGCCACCGTTAATGAATCGGTGGGCTTTACCTGATGTGTTGGGGCAGTGCCACGGTCGCGCCGCGTAGCTTGTGCTGGAGATCCATGCGCTTTGCAAAGAACCCTGTGGAAGGAAGGGTGAGCGTCAAGTAACGTCACTGTCACCCAGATTATCCTGCACAGGAAACTGAAGCACGAGAACCAAAGTGTGCATACAAAGACTTCGAGGAGCGAGACCAGAGCCGCAATCATGTCCATTACCAGGTGAAGATGGATAAATGGAAGGAAAAAACGTACAATCAAAAACTACTTTATAGAACAATCAAAAGACTTTCTGTCTCAGTGAGAGTAAGGTCACACAGCAGGGAAGACAAGGATTCAAAAGTTTCATATGAAACACCCAGTTGTATAAAAGTGTAAAGCTAATGGAAATGTAAGCACTTCAAATTTCCTTCTCTCACTGTTTTGATTTTACAGTAAAAACCAAAGAAATATTTTACATATTATTAATGTTTCAAAAGATTCCAAACGTTACTTAAAAATAATTTATAATCAGTTTACAACCTTAACTCGCAATGAGTAATAAACTATTTCAGCAAATTCTAGAGTGAAGTACAACATCAAAGTCTGGCGGTGTTGCCATGGCAGCAGCCTTTATCTTCCATGCCTAATCAGAATCAGGTTATTTTAGCGTATTATTTGTGTGTCCCACAACCCCCATCCACAAAACTGAGCCACTCCCTGTGTTTCCATATAATTATACAAATTAGTTCATCAGTTCCCCACTTCACAGAAGGGAGATAGCATGAGAAGTGCAGCCCAAGTACAGCACTACACTGCAAACTCACTGGCCGTTGTTTCAGTTTCTTTATACTGCCAGTGTCCTTCTGTGGCCTGTTCTACGAAGCGGGGTTACTGGCTTATCGGGGTAAGTTGTCGGATTTAAGGTAGTCTGGGCAAAATGTCAGTGAACGAATATGAAGTCCCTTTAAATTGTGGTTCCTTACATCCGACAACTTACCCCGATAAGCCAGTAACCCCGATTCGTAGTACAGGCCACTGGTCTTTCTTAGTGATCATCATCTTTTACCTTTCATTCACTTCATAGATATTTTTATCCAAAGTAATGTACGTTTGAGAAAGTAGAGTAAGCCAGTCACTGGTGCAATTGGGGATTAAGAACCTTGCTCAGGGCCCCAATGGTTAAATTGCACTGCTGACTCTGGGATTCAAACTGGCAACCTTCTGGTCACAGATGCAGTGCTGTAACATGCGGAGCCATACACCGCAAGGCATTCTTTTGAGTGGTAGCCACACTTTGTTGATAAAATTCCTGAGGATACTGTTGGTCACAGGGTTAATCTAATAAGTGTGGTTGACTTACCTGGAACTTGCTGGTATTGATTCCAGGTGTGCTGGCAAGGGTGATCTCCAAGTCTTTGAGAAACATGGAGCTGAATAAATCCTCAAAATCCTTCTCCAACACTACAGCCTCTTCACAGTTGACAAAAAGCACCACTCTGTTCCAGTTCAGGCTAAGGGCTATATGTGCCCATTTGCCCTTCAAGAAAGCTGTGCTTATGGGGAAAGGGATGCTAGCAGGCTCCGTACGAAAGGCAGCCATGTAGTCTAGCTGGAGCAGGTTGGAGCGTCTGCTGGAAAACAGCTGCAGCAGAGGTTGGCCGCTGTAGGGCCGAGGTATGGTGAAGGAGATCAGGGTGCCAGCAGACTGCCTTTTCTGCTGGACGGCGAAGTAGAGGCCAAAGGAATCCATAACTTTTCTTTGGAAGTTGATGGAGTCGTGTTGTGGAAGGGTCAGTGGTTGAACATTCTTATTGAACTTCCAGGCTGGAAGCCCTTTCTCCATCCCCTTGACTTGGACGATGCCACGGATGGGGTGTGTAACACCTACAGCTTCCAGCAGGTCAATAGCTGAAAACAGAGTTATTAATGCACAAAAGGATATTGTAAAGTACATCTTTCTGTTAATTGAGGTAGAAGTTAATATGGATTATCCTGTAACCACATTCTTCTTTTCCAAGCATAATGACTCTTAGCGTTTACACAACAAATCTAATCCTGAAAAAAAAAATAATAATAATAAAAATGTTGGATTTCAGGTACATAACTCATGAAATACAAATCGTGATGTTGCGTAACACCAAGTAACACCATCAGAATCCATTACTAACATCAGTCTTATCTGAGCTATTGTTATACAACCAGGAATATATATAAAAATATACTCTACATTTAAATTACATATATAATCTGTCAATTAGTTCTAAACCCACAATGGGTCTAGTTTGTTCTTTGGTAAAGTTACAATAACAAAATTACTAGGCAGCAAATTTCTCTTGCTATTGTACACTGATTCTCATTAATGTTAATTTTTCTTGCTAATGCTGCTGTAAAAGACAGGTATCTCTCAAAATAAAGGAAGCACAAACTGGGAGTCTTAATGCTGCCTTTAGCATCACTTCTGAAGTGGAGGCGAGACTCTCCCAGGATGTTGGAGAGCACCTTACAGGGTCTCCCATAAATGATGTCATTTGCGGGGAATGCCCTCGCGGGATGCAGATCTTTTACTGATTTCCACGGAAGCACCACTTCACACTCTCCCGAAATATCAGTGGAGTCATTTCTGAGCCCTGAGCCACTGAGCTTGGCTCCATACAGTCAGCATTCCCTCAAAATGTCTGAAATCTCACATCATGAACAAAATGATGGGAGGCTTTCCAGAAGAGCATCTAGCACCTCTCCCCAAGCACGATGGGAGGTTCATTCCTCAACTAACTCAGGAACAACATTCACTTACTGATTCCTTTTTGGTAGCTACCTTTATGAGTGTCCAGATAATATCAAAAATGAATGACAAACAAAATGCCATACAAGCAAACAAATAATATATGTTTTTTATAAAACTAACTTAGTGAAAGGGTCCTTGTGATAATTATCTTGCTCATTTGGCTACTGGAAAATTTGCTGGTTAGTGTTTGTACGAGTAGTATTAGTATTAGTAGTATTAGTATTAGTAGTATTAGCATTAGTAGTATTTATCTAGTTACTTCGCCCCGGTTGAAATCAGAGAAATATACGCAACTGTAGGCTACAGATTGGAAAGTAATATTTTTTTGTAAATTTTGTTCAGATTACCTATTATATTTTATTTTCAAAGTATGTTCTGCACGTTTTTAAACACTACGCTTAGATTTGCATTCTTAAATGTATATTGTTCGGTGTATTGAGAAGATATGACTTATTAAACCGCTACTATGTTTACAATCGCAGTGTATCAGCTATAATAAATCAACAAGTGAGTTTTTAAGTTATTGGTGAAATGGTGAAATCTATTCCTAGATTATATTTTCATTTTAATTTTATTTCTATTAAATAAAATTAAAATGACTTTAATACGTGGAAATTTTAAGCATCTTCAAACGGAAAAGTATATATAGAAAATTCAGGGTCATTGAAAACTAATAGTTAAATTTTGCGTGAAAAAAGTAAAAGTAATTTTTATATAGCCACTAACAAATAGCCTTAAAATCTCACCATTCTCCTTGTCGAAATACTGATGAGGAATTTGTTGTTCAGTTTGTGCTAAGAAATTAAAGATGCACAACATTGTGAGAAAGATACGCGGACAGACCGCAGCACCGCTAGACGGATCCTCCATTCTCCGCTTCCCCGCCTGAAGGCTGAAGCAGCAGCAATTAGGAGGCGAACATTTAAATGACAACCCGGTATACGTCAGACTGTGAGAGAATGCGCAATTCAAAGAGTCGCTCAATTATGCAACACGTGCGAAATCGAAGTTATCAGACCATATTTCAGATCAGTGATCAATGCAAACCTCAAACGAAACGGTAATACAAGCTTTAAAGGGAAATTATAGCACTAAATTACTCAAAATAGTCAAAATTTTATTCAATTACCCCACTCGCCCTCAACATGGCTAGGTGTAAAGGTCTTATTGAATTCGTTTGTCCTTGTGCCCAGGACCGTATCCAGCTATGAAGTCACTGAGGTCCGGACCTCGGTAATTTTTTAAGAGCTAAAAATAAAATTTGAAGCTAAATATTTACCTGAATAAAAATTGTGCTAACTAACGTTTCTCTTAACTAATTACTTAAAAAAAAAAAAAGTAATTTATTAAGGGGACAGTATCAATAATGTGACTGACGAGACCCACCCCCTAAAAATCCCTGATCCGTTAGTCAAAGGACTTACTACCAGACCTGATCCTCACCAGTGTACGAGCCATCACTGAATAGGCTCTCTATGAATGGATGAAGCCTTATCGAACAAAGAAGTTCTTCTCTAAAAATGCACTTAAACATGCAATCATGCAAAAGAATGCCTCTATCCAATACTCTTCTCTGTCATTTTGATCTGATTCTGAAGGTATGTTCATCCAACTTGGAATTAAAAATTTATGTTTTGACTTAAATACAAGATCATTAACTGGGAAATACAGTTCGTTTATGAAACAAAATTGCACCACAATCGCAAAGACAGATCATAACCATTTTTAGGGACCCTGTATAGCATTTAACAACAAGATAATTGAAAAATTGCAGTTTAGGATAAACCTTATTTCCAAGATTTTGTAAAATGCTGATGATCTATTAAGCCATTACACAGAAAAAACAATGAATTGGGGGGTGTCTTGAAATTTCTGTGGGGAACAACAGCAGGAGTAACGTTGTTGCTGTGCCCCCTAATCACGCAGTTCCTGCGAAGAATGGGTCCCTGTTTAATTGTAGCATTTGCATCAATGCCCATGTCGGGTGTTTCAGTGTTTCCACTACTCCGGGGGGGTCCAGGCAGGCAAATTTCACTGCCCGTCCCCCCGCCATGCTTCAGGCGACACCCTCACCTCGCACCATCTGATACCAAGTGAAGCTGGCTTGCTGAGTCAATGCCTCCATAGTGGGTAGTGGGTAGTGGACACCCTGGCTACTGCTGAATGTAACACTATGTTGTGTTGCATGCTGTAAGTCACAAAGAAACATTTAAACCCCAAATAACTAAACATTCAAAAATTTTTATATAGCCGCATAGCTATATATATCGTCCACACCTGCCCCTCGTAAGTCTTGTTCTCTGTGTTGATTTAAGTGCCCTCACTCAGTCAGTCATTGTTGTCGTTACTCCGTGTTAGTTGTAAATCTAAGTCTCTACCAGTCTAGCTCACAGTTTTAATCTGTCTCCTAGAGTGTTACTTTGAGGTTACTCTTTAGTTAGTTCTTATTCTTCCTGTTTTGTTTTGACCCCTTTATTTTGAGATTTTCCCCTTTGTGTTCTGTTTTGGTGAATAAACCCCAATTTTGTGCTGAGCTACTCAATGGATTGTCCCTCTTTTCCGCCTGCACCATACACCTCCGTAACAAAGAATATAGTGGTAAACTTGAACTAAAGTTTAAAACAATTCTGAGATTCAAGTCAGTGTACAATGGTAAGGCCAGCATCTCACTGTCACATCCCCTGTCAAAAAACTTCCTAGCAAGGTTTATTCAATTTAGCTGCATGAAGATATCGTCCGATAAACGTCAAAAAATTCCTCATTGCAGATGGTTGCAAGTGTCGATGTTAAATACACTGTTAGCCCGGATTTTGTATCTAATTAAACAGTTTAATTGCAACATACTTAAATAATTTAAGATTTAGTTCATTAATATAAAAATGCAAGTCAATTTTACTACGTTTGTAGACATAGTGAAATGTGTTAATAAGTTTAAGTTTAATTAACTAAATTTAAAAAGTTTTTGATTGACCACGC
>JAODJU010000001.1:5288300-5333047 GCA_026776725.1 Gnathonemus echidnorhynchus
TTCAACTTAAAATGGTTGTTAAAATGACTCCTATATTTAAGTAATGATTACTTCAAGTTTTCCAGTAAACGTTACTTAAATTTTTTAGGGCAACCAGTTTCCTTGAGTTTAAGTAAATTCAACTTAACCGGGTTTAGAGTGTACAAACTAGGCTGCACTTAATGCCTTAACCACTGTCGCTGTCGATTAAGAAGCAGGAGAGTAGCTGGAGATATAGGTGTGCATGTGAGCAGGTCCAAAAAACAGCTGATGGCAGAAACACTGAACAGGATCCCTCTTTAATTTTTTTAGGGCAGCCTGTGCAGCTTGAAACGCTATAATAACGTTACATGAATGTAATAATCCTGCCTCAACCATGTCAGTTTTACATAAATAATTACATTTAATGAATACGTCTAAAAAGCCATAAATAAGGCAATATATGTATATTATGGATGGGAGGTTCCATGCTGGTGCGAATATTGCACATTGGAGAAAGTGACGTGGGTAAGTATGAATAATTGCACATAGTACCACTTAGTGGTTACATGGTTAACACTGCAGACAGAGTAAAATGTCTTTAATGTATATTGGTAACAGTGCATTGTGGAATGTTTAAGTGCCCCCGATGGCTGTGAATGGGGCTGAGCAGCCACACTCCTCCCCGGCACTTTCGCTGACGCTGAGACACCAGGCCAGCTTGTCACTTCACTCTCCCCTGAGTCACCAGGGGTTTTATCCTGCCCTGTCACTCTAATGCCGCTCGCAGCTGTCAGTTATCCTAGCCTGGAAATGCTCCCTAAATCCCTAAGTGCAGGGAGTGTGTCAGTCTCTGTGAGACACAGGACTTTCTGGAAGGAATTCTGCAGGTACATCACCAGAGCAGGCGTGTCATGGACCGTGAGAGGAAGCGGAAGATGAGGAATACGGAGAAGTGGGAATGAAGACTGAACCTCACCCTTCGTGAGACGGGTACAGCGCGAGTCGTAGGAATGTCCTTAGCTACAGCGGGTTGCTTTCCATGGCATGTCTACATGGGCTGGGGGGGGGGTCTCGCTCAACCAGTGCCACATTCAAACTCATTAGGTTACCATGGTAACTGCCATGATTGCTTAACTTCAATCACCAAATACCTCAGCATGAAGACCGCCACCAGTAATTAATTCATATATGGACGATATGCCTTTATATGTCAAACTAAAATGATCGCATTGTGCCCAAAGGATTATGATTTATCTGTATTTTGTAAAATATATTTTTATGACGTTTCTTAAAAGAATACAATAATATTTAATTTAAAATCACACCTTCTTTTGGAACTGTGAATAGTGTATATATACACACACAAACATTTTCATTTATGTAGCGAGAGGGTTCAAAATAAAGGTGCAGTTGATTTTTTCATTTTTATAGTGAGCGGCATAAAATCACCAGGAAATATATCGTTCTTGCATCTTTTGTTTTTCCGTCTGATACATGACACACTGCACCGGCGCCTGACCTGAACAGCAAGGTGTGCGGTATACAGCGGCAGGAGATTTTTGTAAAGGTACCATTACTGCCACAATGTGGCTGGGCGTAGGACCAGAAGCTCCTGGTTGCTCTCCAGCTCTCCCAAGCTAAATACTCAGTTTCCAGAATTCGGTTTGGCTGTGTGCCTTATGCCTGTAGCCTCCAGGATATGCTCCTGGCCCCTGCAGCCATGAATAGGATAAGTGGTTACACAAGAGGGGTGGATGGATGGACGGATGGATGGATGGATGGGTTCAGTTGTGTCACATGCTTAGGACATGGGAGGACACTTCTGCAAACACACAAGCGCACGTGGAGAGAGACTGCCGCTCCTGAGACCGAACCTCCTCTTATAAGCCTATAATCTAAGACCTTCATCCTACAGCAGTGACGGCTGAGCATGGAGAAGGAGCCTCAGGGCACTGAAACCTTAACCTCCTCTCTCCTCCCAACAGCCAATGGGTCTCATACTACATCTTCAGGACAGCAGGTGGCGCTGCACAGACCCACAGCCCTGGAGGTGTGAGGCCCCAGCACAACCTTAAATCAGTCGTCTGCTGATACTAAACTGCTCCAGCCATCCCTAGATGTGGGATGTAGGAGATTAGACTTCATTGAAAGAATTAAACTTATAACCAGAATGTTACCAGTTCAAGACTCAGAAAAGCCCCTTCTGTAAGCCCATTAAACAGGGCACCTATGCATTCTAGTTGTTGGCTTGTTAGGAAGGATCATATAAAAAGCTCTTTTCAGACAAACACTTACCACTAGGAGCTACATCCACTGATCTTTTAACCGCTCTGACGATCTCTGTGCTGTGTAAGGCCTGGAATTTAGGGCACATGGCTGGATGGGATGTAGGTAGCTTGAGTGACAAGAATCAGCAGGAAGACTATGATAAAGTTACTAATGTATTTTTCCATCAACATGAGGGCTATGATGCAACTACTAATGTGTATTTTCTTTATTATTGTATGCTTTCATTCTAGGGAACCTCCAATGCCAGAAATTAATTAGTGTGGCAGGACCAAGACCTGGGATTTCCACAAGCATGTTTATCTGCAGAGCAGTTCTGTACCATATAGCAATAAATACCATTTACCGTATAGTCCAAGGTAACTTTATTTGTTTTTACTGAGTGCATGCTTAATTTTTACTCTTATTTGGTTTGATAAATTTTATACACCTATTGCTGAAATCAGTTCATGTAAATGCCATGTTACTTGACTTAATCTGCAGCCAGCCAATGCTTGGGAGGTCAGGATATTTTTGCAAAGGTCAGCGAAAACAGCCCCTATGGAGTGGTTGTAGCAAAATTCAGCAATGCTGAGGGCCAGACAGCCAATTCTGCCCGCTGGTGCCTCACCGGAGAAGATGTTGATTGGTTCTTCTTGGAAGGGCGAACAATCAGATTAAACACATCCTCCTCGAGGACACTGGATCGAGAGGTACCAGAATGACCCGTCGTGTGCTCATTTCAGTGGCATTAGTCACATATCTGTTGGATAAGTGTACATTTTGTACACCCTGGGGCACGTGGTGGGGTGGCATTCAACTCAGTGGGCTAAGCCTCTGTGGCTGTGATCAGGAGGTTGCTGGTTTGAGCCCCATGGTTGTCATGGAAGAGTAAGAAGCAGAAGAGTCAAACCTGAAGGCCCTCAACCCCCAGCTCCATGGACACCACTACAGGTGGCTGCTCTTCACTGCCAAGCTCGCTCTCGCCTATATGTGTGTCATGGAGAGCAAGGGATCCCCTTTGACAAGGATCAAAGATAGGCAGTGGTGGCCTAGTGGTTAGGGAAGCACACTTAGAATTGAAAGACTGCTGGTTTGAATCCCTGAGCAGCGAAGCACTGCCTCCCCAGGTGCTGAATTAGCTGCTCCCTGCTATGTCACACATGGGTTAAATGCAGAGGACACATTTCATTGTTGTGTGTCATCACTGATCACCTAATTCTAATAAAGTATCTTCATTACCCTTGCTCTCACTGTACATTAGTCAATGGAATCTTTCTTTTTAATTAATCAAGGTGCAGGGATCAGTTTTAATGGCCACATTAAAATGCCATGAAGATCAAACAATACAGGTAGGTTTTTCAGCTCTAAAGGTCAAATTACAAATCCATTTTACTTAATTATATCACAAAACAATCTGTGCGCGATATAGAAGCAATAGCTGTTTTTAATGATTATCTCTTTTTCATGCTACAATGTTGACTTACATGCATCAGAAGACATACATAATTCAATAGAGTCATTGTTCCTTTTCAGAGTGAATACAGGGTGATGGTTGAGATCCTTAATGAAAATGACAACAGACCCGTCTTTCTGCAGGAAGGTGGTCTGATGTTTGCCATAAATGAGGTGAGGAGGTCTTAAGGGCCATTCAACTCCACAAATGTCCCAAGACAAGTGATGAGTGTGTCCTTTCATGTCTATTGCTAGCTAACTCCCGTCAACGCCGTGGCGTTCACCGTACAGGCCCGAGACGCTGATGATGACACCATCATGTACGTTATTGATAAGTCACTGGTAAGTACTGTAACTTGTAACCTCTAGTGAGAAGTACTCGACCAAAAGTCTAGCTGCCAAAAACATCTGTTTCATCTCCCTACAGCCAGATGCCAGCCATTTCAGGATAGATCTGCCCAACAGCGGTGACGTGATCTTGGATAGACCCTTGGACTACGAGACCAAAACCCAACTGCACATAATAATTTATGCAGTAGTACGTTACCGTTCAGGCTTGGTGAAGGTCCTTAACACTGGAGAGCGTGCGGTCAAACATCATTATACCATACAGATATTAGGAATGTGTTCAACACTTATTTAACACTAACGCAGGAAATGAACACCATGGAAGGGTACAGCACCTCAACCACGATCACGGTCAACGTCCTGGATGGAGATGACCAATACCCACAGTTCCAGCCATGCACAGTCCTTACCCAGGAGATGGTCCACCCTGTGTGCACTAACCCAGTCTACACAGCCAACATCACAGAGATGCAGAAAGTAGGTTTTCCAGCCAGGCTGACAGCAGACCTACTATAGGTGACAGATGGATGGACGGACTGACGGACGGATGGATGGATGGATGGATGGATGGATGGATATAAACTAGAATCCTACACTTATCTATTTTCAGGACGCTGTCTTATTCTTCTCTCCGGGTCCAATTCATGCTGAGGACGGAGACAAAGGCTTGGGGACCCCGGTGGTCTACGCCATTGTGTCAGGTGTGATACGTGCATTTTCCCATCACTTTACCAAATATAATATGGCTATTCACATAAAATCCCCCCAGGCATAAGAAGGTAGCCACCCTTCCTCTTCGCATAATTCCCTGAGGAACGTCTGTTGCAAATAAGTACAGGAAATAACGTGAGTTATGTTAGTCGGCAATGTCCTGGACTGTTGCATTGGATTATTTGCCATCTCGGTACTGGAGGCTGGGGATAACATGTGAATGAATCTAAAATCTGAAAAAATATCTACTGTCATGTGTAAGTAAATCTAAAAGAAAATTTACATAATATGTGCCTCCTGCGATAGGTTCTGACGACGGCCGGTTCCACATTAACAAAGAGACAGGAGACGTAGCACTGAGGCGGCGACTGAAGAACCGAATCCAGACACCCATTCAGACATTCAGATTGCGGATCATGGTGAGGGGGCGCATCACATTCACAGGAAGTTTATTAAAACAAAACAGGACAGGGCGGTCCTTCCTGCCCGTGGGATAGTTTGTTAAATCCAAAATACAGCAGATTGCAGCCTAGTAAATACAAAAGAAGGTTATCAGATCAGCCACAAGTCTTGCCAGCAGATAACAGACAGATTTGAACTATGTCCAAATAACTCACTGAATAAAAGTGGGGTGATCAACTATATCAACTGTGAGTTAAAGCAGGAACAGAGTAAACATAAAGCTAGATAAAGAAAAACACATGCTATAACCATAATTGCGTTAATTTGGCCCTAAGGCCTCTCAAGTTGATGACCCAAGAAAGTATACAGTGGCAACTGCCTTGATCCGGGTGCTGGCAGAGAACCGATTCCCACTCCACTTCAACAGAACCTCGTACAAGGGTTTTGTCACGGAAGACACCAGCCTGGCCACGCTGGTTTCCACCTACGGGAACGAGGTTCTAGTCATCCAGGCCACAGACCACGACTTCAAAGACGTACGCAGTCTCGTCTTTATTATCTTTAGCTAGGACGCTAAATGCTTGTATGATTAATATAATGACAGACAGTGAGGTAGCTATTTGGGTTCATTGTTAGAATTGCTAGGGTGTGAATTAAATATCCCATGTTTATTTGAGAACCTGTGTCATAATTCTATAGCTGTCTCTGCAGCAGTGAAGGCAGATTAACGGCTAATTCCTTTCAGACTTGCAAGTCTACTGACAGCAGCCGACAAGAATAGAATAAGCTAATTACCACACGAGAACTTTCTAGCAGCTGAGGGAACCACGGTTTCTGTCAGTGCTCTCTCTGAGTCACACCATTGTCGCATTTGGTCAAAAGTACTGAAATACTATAAATATTGAAATCTGTCCTGATTCTAGTGAATACCTAAAAATGTGAGCTGAAAACAAATAATAAAATGTGTTTCCTCTGTTTTGTTTCAGGGAGTGAACCCGAAAATTAATTACTCACTGCGGCAAACATTCAATAGCTCAAAACTCTTTCGCATTACAAATGAGGGCTTTTTAGTAGCTATGAGCAGTCAGCTGCGAGCCTTTGAAAGGCATGTCCTGCAGGTGAGCACAGGTTTGCGATTTCCAAGGAAAAACGCTCAGCGAAGCCACATCACTTGAAACCTTCATCTACAGTGAGGTGAAAGAGAAAGTGCCCCTTCTTCCGGGTGTAAAATGAGAAGCATCATACAAAGATTAACAATGTCTAGTCAGCCAGTCTTCCCCGGAGTGGGCGTCCCAGTCAATTCAGCCGAAGGTCAGACCATGCAGTGCTGAGACGAACTTCAGAACCTGAGAGCGGCATCTAGGGATTTGCTGTTAAATGTTAAAATAAATAATCTATGATGACAAAAACACTGTATAAGTATGGCTTTCATGGAAGGGTAACCAGTAGAAAGACCCTTCTCTCCAAAAAAAAAAAAAACAAAAACAAAACGACTGTGGCTGAGGCCTCCAAAGTAACATCTGAACAAACCATTTCTGGGACAATGTCCTCTTGGCAGATGAAGCAAAAGTTGAAATGTTTGATCATAACGCACAGTATACGACCATAAGCACTTCACACCAACCCTCAAGCAGGGTGTTGATGCTGTGCTGATTTGGGCTCTTATTGTAGCCAAAAACCCTAAAAGGTCATCAAGTTGACCATGAAATTTGGAACCATCTGTCTGACAGCTAAAGCTTGACTGAAAGAGGGTCATGCGACGCGACATGGAATACAAGCTCACCAGCAAATCTACAACTGAATGGCTGAAGATTAAGAGAACGTGTCAATGTTTTGGAAGTTCAGATCTCAACCCCACTCAGAGACTGTGGTGGTACCATTAAGGGAGCTGCGCATAGACAAATTCCCAGGACGCAGAAATAAACTGAAGCTATGTAGGGAAATCTGGTCAAAATTCCTGGAAAATGACTTATAAAATCATACAGAAAACAGTTATTCATGTTACTGCTGCTAAATGAAGATCTACGAGCTATTGAATCATAGGGTTTACATGGCTTATGCTTTGTTAAATAATGACATAATGGAATATGTTACGTCTTGTTTGTCCCCAGAGGTTAGATTGACCTAATTTTAGGGCCAGCTAAGGATCATATGATATTTTGTTTTGTACTGTCACATAAAACCATAGAACTGAAGGAGGAGTACTTTCTTTTCCACATCACTGTGTTATGATAACTGTAGAAATAACGTGATGATAAAATCTAAATTGGATATGGTAGATGTGATTTCTGATAAGTTTATGAATTTCACTAGAAAATTACTAGAAAGTTCAGTAGGCTGCTATGGGCTACTATAGCCAAGTCCTTCTTGGGATTCGAACCAACGGGTTACTGGTCATGTGACTTAACTACAGTAGTACAACATCTGCTGATCTTAATAAAGATTTATCGTTTACAGGTACTTGCAACAGATGAAGAATCGGGTGACACAGCAAATGTTTCAGTGGACATTGAGGTTCTCCAGAAAGGTCAACAAGGTACCATCATGTACAGTCCATGCAGCTTTATGAATATCATTCTCTTAAAATATCCACGTAGCTCACCATGACTGTTCCAGCAAAGCAGTAATGGACACCAATCATTGAACAGATCTTTACAAACTATTTTTTTGGTATTATTTGAGAAGCATCCCCCTTTGTAATTGTAAAACTTTGGTGCTGTTGGTCCTTTAATTGCATATATACCATCCACTAGTTTGTTTTATTTATTTTTTATGTGTTTGCACCACATTTTTGGCTGACACTCTGTGTACTGTCTTTACACTTTACATAAGAACATAAGAAATCTACAAACGAGAGGAGGCCATTCGGCCCATCAAGCACGTTTTAGTAAACCTTAACAGTAAACAGATTTACACCTGTAGCGCCAACATAATATTGCACACCTATATCCTCCGTTAATTCCATATAGCTCGGATTAATGACCGCACTTCTCTCCGATCGCAGCTCCGCGCAGCGCTTTCGGAGAAGAGCGTCTCTACGACGTGAACGTCAACGCGAGCGCGCTCGGCGGGCTCGCGGCCGCGGTCCTGCTGCTGCTGCTCGCCGCTTGTTTAGTTTCCCTACAGCTCGCTAAGTGCCGAAGGAAGCGACTGCACCGAACAGAAGAGGGCGCCGCGGCACCAGAGAGACACCGCAACCTGGTGAGTAGGCGCCTTATCGTTACAAAAGTACCATGTTGGTATATAGAAATCTGCAAGCAAAAAAAAAACTCCTTCAGAAGGAAGAAATACAACAACTACACATAAGGAAAAATATTCTGTTGGTCAAGTACATCAAAGTAGGAATTTCCTATTGTAAATGTCTCGGCGATGTTGAGTATGAAGTTGCTTTAGATTAATTCTTGAACAGATTTGAAACGAAATTAAATATTCAAACAAAAAAATGATTTTCAAAAGTACCTTGTTGCCTTTTAATTTCAATATTTCTTTTCAGGGACAGTTCAGGTATATATATATATTTTACCAGTGATCCTAAAGGCAAAATAAAACAAGTTTCATACAAGTAAACTGTGGTAGCAGTTTTAATAATTACACAATCACTTAAATTTTATTTTCCCCTTCATTCACAATTCCAACATATATGCCCGATATGAACATCGATGCAGCTTTTAAATCTTTAAATCAGTGTTGGCACTGACGGGTATATAAATGCCTTTTTTGCAGGGCCAACAGATCAACCCAAGAAGGTTTCTGACTTTTTCCGAGGACGTCTTCTGTCACGATGATGCATTGCAGGAGTGTGACATAATAGGATCCATCCTGTATGGAAAACAAGGAATTTATATCAAGAAGGAAGACATGCCCACCATGATGATGTGTAACAGGGAGTGCGATGGATCTGAGGTCCCTAGCATAATGGCGCCAGTTTTTGTTCTCTCTCAGCCACTCACGAGAGGTGCATCAATCATTCATGCTTCGAGGACTCCACACGGGTCCCTGACTGACCCAACCTCACGTGCGGAAGGGGCCACATCGAGGGCAAACGAGGCCACTGAAAGTCCACATCAAACCGCCGAAGACGAACAGGCCCCTGAAACAGCTCTGCCACAACGGGAACAGGGGAAAGCAGCAAAAACGCGTGTCACGTCATCGCCGAGGACTGCGGCTTTACGCGAGGCGACATCGTCCGCACGGAAGATGGAAACGGAGCAGGCTGGGAGCGGATTCCATTCGGCAAATGCCGTAAGGGACAGCGTGACCTCTGCAGCAAGCCTAACAGAGCAGACGGACACTGATGATGACGGCATCACTGATGAAGGATGAGATAGAGGAAGTGGAGAACCCCTATGAGTCAATGTGATCTGTACCGAAGACTATAAACCAATTCTATAAAAAACTATTACAACCCATCTACCGCAGGGTTGGCAGAGTGATGTCACCATTGGGCCCCTGAGCGGGGCCCTTACCCCCCAGCTGCTCCAGGACTGGCTGGCCCTGCTCTCCTGAATATATGTCACTTTGGATAAAAGCATCTGCTAAGTAGATAAAACGTGAAATGTAAATATATACCCCAGTGCTGCACAGAAATGTAAATATATACCCCAGTGCTGCACAGAAATGTAAATATATACCCCAGTGCTGCACAGAAGTAGCTGTTCTGATGTCACTTTAGTAATATTACATTCAGCGAGGATGCAGCCCTTTTTTAAATGTATACTTATTTCCAGATTAACGCTGAAGAAGTTTAATGCTATTCTGGATGCCTAAGAACAAATTCTTCCTTCATTTGTGAATATATGTTTGTAAATAAATCAATTTTCTGCATGAAATGCCCGTAACGTTTTGCATTAAAAAAAAAAAAAATTGCTGCCTTGTTCCTCCTGATTGTCATCACTGGTCGCTAGATGTGGACCAACTGCACTGACAGCAGGGGACTGATCTTGTGACTCTCCTGCCACCATAATTATCCTGGCTACCACTTGGGCAGAAACAGACAACACTGACAATTTGCCCACTGTATCCTTCACATAACAAAATCTGGCAAAAAAAAAAAAAGCTGGTTTTAAGACTTTGCAGACTTGTTTTTTATTAAAGGTGCCAACAGAATGCATTTTTTCAGTATTTAAAACTTTCTCGGGTTTCACAGGCTCATTTATAGCCCGACTAGCCCCAGAAAGAGGTCTTTTTGTGTGATGGCTCTCACACAACCAACATCTCTACAGAAGTGATTCCTAACCCGGTCCTCGGGAGCCCGCAGACAGTCCACGTTTTCGCTGCCTCTCAGTTCCTGGGAGCAGTAACGTGGACTGTCTGCGGGCTCCCGAGGACGGGGTTGGGAAACGCTGCTCTATGGTCATGCACTGCATATGAACATTTAGGCCAACGACAGACCAGATTTACGATGTCCAATAAGATCATAAATGGAACTGAAACCTATCGCATAGTGATGTTAAAGCACAAAGCATTACTCACGTGTTAGTGGTGATACTGGTGTAAACAAAGCTACTCCACTGCCAGTCGTGTAAAAGTACAGCACATACAATTATATACAGCACATAAGGCTTGATAATAACTATGCTATTGATTTATGTATTACTGTACTTGTGACTTGGTGGGCCAGGCTCTATCTTGGCCCCCCTTCCGTGAAGCCAGATCTCCTCAGAATTAGTGATTTCCCTACCAATCACTACAGGAGTTTCACAGCGTGAATCTTTTCCTCTTTTTTCTGGTGCCAGGTAGGCCTGCTGTCTCAGGCAGACTAACCGGGGAAGTCAGCCTGAGGCAAAGCCCTGAGCGGGCCCAGGAGAGAGCACCATGGGGACCTGCTGAAGTAAGTTTTTGCCAAGCTGGGGAATTATGCGTGGTTAGCCTGGTGTCAGGTCCTTATTTATGTGTGAGACAGAGAGACATAATTCACTGATCATCTTTGAGGGAGCACCATGCAGAGGTGCTGCATTCACTCCCTTACAATCCTGCATATTTACCTGTTGACCATTTAAGTTTCTGCAGCCTACGGTTGATTCAAAGAGGGAAAGCATCGTAGTTCATTACAGTCTCGGATCTTAACGAGAGACAAGCGTTTTCATTTGTCTCGTTTCACCGTGCGTCACCATTAATGTGTGTGACATGTGACACCGTTGAGTGCAAAGTCGACAAGATGAACAGAAATAACAAAAAAAAAAACAGACATAGGTTGCCCCACCCGTCGAGTGAAAAGTTGTACCCTGTGGTTTACACTGGTTCAGCTATGAAACCTGCAACAGCCTTTCACCCTGTTCAGCTTTCACGTGAGGTTCTGAAATTTGTCTTTTTTTAGAAAAATTTCTGAGGAAAAAATCAGACCAAAATTCAGCTGAAATGAAACAAAGGAACATTCTGGAAGTATGGTGTCACCTTTAAAACTTGCACTTATTCAACAGAGAGGTACATTACCCACAGGCTTTGCCAAACCACAGGCTACAGTACTTAATTAAATCACTAAGAAGTGGTTTAAGTCCACTGTCACAGGCGAGGAACTGTTTGATGTTAAAAATGCAGTTCTGAGAGAGCTCTGTTTGGTGCATTGCAGGTTGTAGGGAGTAGCACTGCAGAAGCATTAATCAGCTGACCCCTCCACCCTAATCAAACAGGCATCAAAGGCATCAAGGAGTGTAAACCAGGACAGCTGCTAATAACAACACTGATCAAGAGGTATCTTTAATTTAATAACATTTCAGAGGTCCTTAACCAGCAGCTCAAAAGTACTAATCAGGAGAAGCAATAACATCAACTTAAGACTGACACGTTACTGGATTTCAAAAATTACCATATTTTCCTTTCCTTTGTGTTCCAGCACGGAAACTGGAACAACATCTGCATAATTTTCATTAATTTCATACACTCCAGGGAATATCCCATGCTTATATATATATATATATACATATATGGAGTTTCATGAAACGATCGTTTGTTATCCATTTAGAGAGAATTGTAAAGTTGCCCAGGTTGCTGTGATGTGATGCGTACAGCAGGCAGGACACACCCGTAACGTTAAGCGATAATCACCAGCTGAGCTCTCGCATTCCTTTCCTTCCCCGCCTCTGTCTAGGCTTCCACCTGCTTGTTCTCCATCAGCAGGCGTTGCCGCTGTTGGTGTCGCCCGTGGGCTCGGTGCTCCATCGGGAGTAGGGATGGGGCGGGGCGGGGCGGGCGCCTGCTCTCCTTCACAGCTGATCCTGATCATGTGGGCCGTCCCTGCTCCATGAGCTTGGCGGCTGCCGCAGGGATCTTACAATAACGCTTTTAAACACCTCCAATCATTCATGAAAATCGTAGGTACATAAAGTGGGTATTTATTTAGCATGTGTCTCCTGAGAATCAAATGACTGCAAATTTGTTGAGAAGAAAAATCATTTGCGTTCAGACAGATGCTGATCGAGTACTGGGGTCAATACACATGTTTATGTTATGGGGGAATCGGTTTGAAAAAGTAATACCACTGATCAAACGCCAAGCCAACGACGCGATCAAGTTCGAAACATAAAATACACTTCATACCTAAGCTTCAGTGTAGATAAATTACTTAAACCTAGGTAAAGGTGCAAAATAAACCACCGTTAATTTACCTTGCTTAAGCTTGACGCACACTGCCATCTGTCGGTAGGCGGACCGCCTGCATGTTACTGCGAATACTGCATGTTATTATTTCAAAGGCGAGCGCTGGGGGTCAAACGTGTGCTTTTAAAATACCAGTTCGAAATGTGTCCAAAAAAAAATCCGACAGCAATCGAGCTGGTTAAAAAAATACCCCTTTTCCACATACCTTACCCCCGGTTTACGTGCTCGTGCCTCAGCACCTTACAAAGTGAAAACAGGTGGGACAAAAGCGGGGAAAGCATATGCATTATTAGGGGAAATGAATTAGGCTTTTTCACGAGTACACTACAGTAGCTGTTTTAGCAGTTATAAAAACACCCAAAGAGTACCGAAACACTAGTCAAACTTCTTCCGTCTCGAAGTACTCATGATACCCGGAAGGGTGGAACCGTCTTCAACTTTGCGTCACTTGTTTCACATCTTATTTTACTGTTGAGTGAGACTTTAGGAGGGATTGATTCACTATTTTGCATTGATTGTTAAGGATGATCCTTTATTTCCAGTAGCGTATTTTAGTTGCATGCGGTTTATTTAAATGACTTTTATCCAGCCGTGCTTACCTGAGGACTGGCGTGTTTTTTTTTTTTGCCCGGACCACTGCGGGGAGGAGACTTATAAAGCTGGAGGAGTACTTTTCAATCTAAAATCAATTAAAACAACCGAATAGTTCAAACAAACCTTATCAGAGGTAGGTAGGCACGATCACATGTTTCCGCTGGAAAGGCGTCTTTTCAGGTGATGCATGTTTCCATTTTGTTCGGTCTGTAAATGCAGACATGTCTGCTTAATAACTTCTCTTTTGGTTATTGTTATGCACCATCCGGCGGCGTCACACCGACCTTTCGCCGCGTCCTGCTGCTGCTGCCTGCGAAACCCTGACCGTATAATAAACGTATAAAACGCTCTCTGTCGGAGAAGTGTACAGATGTTAAGAAAGCGGTGATCGGGATAACATATGGAGAGTTTTGGTGTGATTTGTCTCCTTATTAAACAGCCATGTATTATTCTTGCTCCTTCAAGTCCGTTTATTTGAAGGTATGGCATATATTAGGCTACTTGGAGAAGTAATATTATAATAATATTTTAATAAAATATAAGAATATGGAGAGCGCATAAATAAAGGTAGATATAAATGTTTAAATATATAGAAGTGCGTGTTACATAGATACGTATGCATATTTAATATACTTGTGTATAGACGTTCGTTTTTAAGAGTGGAAAAAAACTTACAGTTGCAAAGTGGCCTGTATCTTTCACAGCAATACATCATGATCTTATATAATATGTCTGTCTTGGGAATTGGGTGCTTAGTGTCTTGTGGTTTTGCCTGCATGGTTATCTTCCCTTTTCTGCAGTAACATGCCGGCTTGTCTCTGACCCACTGCATGTCAGGTGTGATCACCCTCCGAAAACGGCGCACGTACATCTCCGCCGTTACTTTCTTTATCACTTATTAAACCAGATTTGCATTTAACGTACAGGCAAAACAGCTGGCATATTGTGAGCGGTTTGAGGTAGCAGAAACTCTCTGATTTGGATTATTTTTGGATATAAATACATTTTTTGGCATTATTAAATGCTTGGTGACTCACCTGAACTATAAACGCTTTTGTAATGTGGTTGAGCTTTTTGAGCATCCTGAAGCAAATTACAGCATTGAAAATATTCTGTTAGATATGTTGCAATTACGATCTGTTTATAATGATGGATTGTGTGTGGATGGTAATAATTAGCGAAGACGGCAAGCTTTGCTCCTAAGTAGGTTTAGTATTACCATGTATGCATTATTTTATTATGTTATTTCATATTGAGGGGGACTATTTGTATTTAGTGCACATATAAAGTTTACAGTGGCTATAATTACCGTAGAAACAGTACTGTAGCATGAAGTGCCTGTTGCCAAACAGTTTGAGTGATTTTTACGCCAAACACAAAAAATCTATATAGAGATAAGTATGAACACACGCACGCACCAGGCTGTCTGATAACGTGACGTAGCATTACATGACTATGGCTATGACTCAGATTAATCAACCACAAAATAAATTCTGCAGATGTCAGGAAAGTAAAAGCCCCCTGACTGAAGTTCACGAAGATAGTATAAATTTGGAATCTCACTTTCACTTACACCGTGTGACCCTGAAATGACTTTCTCAGTCATTCTGATTTCACCTCTATACTCTGTGATGAGTTTGTGTTTTTCACAAATCTCTTACTTCATGGTGATGAATATTTTCATTTAACCCCAGATAAGGAAACTACCACTTTAACGTTGTCTTAATCCCATCTGCTACTCTCACTTTCAATCAATTTTTATGTACTACTTTTCCATACTATTAAACCAGTTTAGTCAGCCTATGCCTCATGATACTCATCTTAGGGGTCAACCAGTTCTTCTAAATCCTGTAATATTTTGTTCAGTAGTACATTCTCTTACTGACTGGGCTCTATGCTACCTCAGGGTTGCCAAATCAAGCCCCTGGCTCATCAGTCATGTTTTCCTTCTCTCGCACAAGATATCTTATATCAAATCTATATTAGTCTATTCCATTATAAACCTAAAATTAGCTACATGAAAAGCGGTGGGCTACTTTGCAAACCCTACAGACTGTTTACAAGATAAGACTGCTACATACATGTAAATGAGTGTGCAGACTTGTCTCAAATTCAGCTGACGAAAGTTGGCAACCCTGCTAGTTGAATGGTTAGATAGTAACATTAAGTACTTTTTATGAACATTTTCCTGCTGTGTGACATCCCCTTTTTACCCTTTTACAATTGATGTTGCTTTCTGTACCGTAGTGGGAATCTGTCCTTTCTGTTTTACCTCATTGAGGAGGTTCGTCTTCCTCCTCTTCATCAGAAAGTATCTTCATCTACAAAACAGGCATCGCAATGTGACTGTCAAGTCTATGCAAGACGTGCCACCGCACTCTTGTAGTTGCAGCATCACCTCGGATTTATCTGAGTCAAAAACGGGCCAACTGCTTGTTGGTGTTCAAACACTGACTTGTCCTGCACTTCCTGTACATGATTGTGTAATGAGCTATTTAATAAGCCAGACCGCTGACCTTCCTCTAATGGAGATTGCGATAGATAATGAATCATGTGATTTAGTTCCTGAATAGCTGGAACCTTAATAATCACCTCGACTGTGATTATTATTATTAGTCGTGCTGCAATGTAATTCATGACTTAAGTATGATTTTACTTCATACAAATTGCTTGCTGAGTAATGGATGTTGCTTACTGAGTAATGGTTAGCAATTTTTATGTGAAACATGATTATAATAGGATCAAAAATATTTGTAATATTTGTTCTAATCGCATGCAAGAACATGCAATGCCTATACCAAAGGCATTGCAGTTGGCGAGAACCCCAAGATCAGTCAGTCCACTTGACTGCTTGACACTATCATACGTACTTTGCGTTTAAGGTGTTTTCCAGGATTTCCATTGCCTATATTTCATCCCAAGGCTGTTTTATCACTATGTTTGAAAACTGGCTCTTAGAAGGTTGTGATTTTATGATGGTCGTGTGTTCAAATGGCAGCCCTTTTTTTGGTGCTCAACTCCTAGGCATCCATCAAAAGTAGAGCCCTTGCTGTCATGAGGTCTCCTGCCTCAAATCCATCTCTCCTTCCCATTCCCGCTGCACTCAGGATTGGCTGATCTGCCGTCATGAGCCTCCAACCGCGGAGGATCCGCCTGAAGCCATGGCTCATTGCCCAGGTCAACAGCAGAAAGTACCCAGGCCTGCAGTGGCTAGGGCCGGAACAGAAGCTCTTCCAGATCCCCTGGCGCCACGCCACCCGCCACCTGCCTACAGCTGAGGAGGAAAACACCATCTTCAAGGTGAGCTTGTACCTCAAGCTCCAGAGTGCTGGCCAGAGATTGAGATACCAGTTGGGGTGTAAGCAGTTACTAGCGACAGTCAGACACACGAAACTTCACAAGTGTACTGCGAAAATATTAAAGTAAATGAAAGATTACACCATGTGAGACGAGCACATGGAGGCCAGAGTAGACTAAGGTACGTGAAGGGGGCATCGTAGCTTATTGCATAATACCCATGACTGTAATGAACAGTAAGACCTTGAGTTTCATTTCATGCTTCTCCATCCTCTTGTGGGTGGAATTTCCTATTCAGGCTTGCCAGCGGATGCACATGATTGCGCAGCATAGCACTCAGTGTACTGGCCAGTTGAGGATCTCAAGGGGATCTTCTATTGGTTTTTGAACTTTAGTGAGCTGAAGAACAGGATTACATAACAGAGACCAGCTGTTGGCTTTTTGTGGGTGTACAAATCAGGTAGTCTATCAGAAATGGCAGGGATACTCACAAACCCCTCCACCCCTAAGTTTCATAATAAATGCTTCTCCCCACCTTCTCAACCACCTGCAGGCCTGGGCTCTTGAGACAGGGAAGTACCAGGAGGGGGTGGACGAGCCTGACCCAGCCAAATGGAAAGCCAATCTGCGGTGTGCCCTCAACAAGAGCCGTGAGTTCAAGCTGAAGTATGATGGCACCAAGGAGACACCCGTACAGCCATACAAGATATACGAGGTGTGCGACCAACCGATTACAGGAGGTACCCGCGGACCGAACCCCCAGCTGGCCACCCGCTCATACACGGGCGTCAACTCACTCTTCACGAAGCAGCGGTATTGATCATGTTGTGCTTTTCGCTTCAGATGGAGGTGATGAAGATGATGAAGATGAAGAAGTAAAGTTCATATTTCGTCTACTAGGAATAGTTTTCATCACTAAGCAAACTGAAACCACATGCACAGTTCACTTTTTTTGTCATTTTATTACTGTGACTGATTCAATTAACTTAACTACGTTTCTGCTTTCAGCTTCCAAACATTGTTGACCTATCTATTGGTAAGACTCTTCTATTTTGGTTACACTGGCAGCTTTTACTGGGGTTCAGCCAGAAATTTGTCCTGCATTTTCTGAAATTAAATCAATTTATACACACCTTTCTTAATATAATTTTATATTCGATTATCACTTTTTTTTTTTATATGAGATGAGGTCAGACAGAACAGGTAGAAAACAGAGGTGTGGGTGGGCGTGGAATGTTCCTTAAGGGAGCGGTCGGGATTAGTCAGACGTGTGTCAGGTGTGGGCGCGAACAGGATGCGAACGTGCGCTCAAATCCTAGTGGCTGTATTCATCCTCTGCTCTAATTTGCAGACAATCGGATCACTGAGGCTTCCAGCTACTCAACACTGCATGCACTTAACAATGAAGTACCCTTCATCCCGTCCCCAGTGACTGATGGCTACGTCCCGGCCCACCTCTCGATGATGCCGGTCCCTGGCCACCTCAATGGGGGCATCTCCATGGCAGGCGTCGCACCATCCGCCATGGCCCTACCGGAGTATCCATGCCACGTTCCGATAGCAGCAGACCCGAGGCAGGGTGGGTTCACGCACGGTGGCAGAGGAGGCAGTGTTATCGCTCAAGGACAAACGGACGCACCTGTGACTTCGCTCCCAGTAGCCATTGAGGATAGCCCCATGCCGGAGGTGCCGCAGGGGCAGCCCTGCATTTACGACCTGCTAAGCAGCCCCCACATGCTGCCCCGTAAGTCCGACAGTCCCCTGGATGTCTTGTACAGCAGCCAACTTCAGTTGGGAAATCGAACCAGATTGATTTGTACAGTTAGTTATTGGTAGTAACCTACTCTTATTGAAAAAATCGTGGTCATCCTAACTATTATGATAATCCAAAGTCTTCCTAGCGTAGACCCTACTGAAGACAAGAAATTCAAAAGCCTACCCACTGGCACAACTCATCCTCTTTCACAGATCAAACCCACTGATGTGGCTTTGTGCCTCTTCCCGGCAGTGACTGACCTGGACATCAAGTTCCAGTACCGAGGCAGGACGGCTGGCTCGCTGACCGTGAGCAATCCCCAGGGCTGTCGGCTGTACTACGGAAACCTGGAGGCCACTCCGGAGCAGGTGGACCTATTTGGGCCAGTCACTCTGCACCAGGTTCGGTTCCCCAGCGCTGCCGAGATCCCTAATGAGAAGCAGCGCTTCTACACGGAGCATCTGTTAGACGTGATGGACCGTGGCCTCATCCTGGAGATCCACGGGCAAGACATCTATGCTGTCCGCCTTTGCCAGTGCAAGGTGTTCTGGTCAGGGCCGGGAGTGCCGGAGCAAGCCATGCCCAACCCCATGGAAAGGGAGAAGAAGATCCGGGTGTTCAGCCTCGACACATTCCTCCATGGTGAGGGGTAGTTATGCGGGTTATGTTGTTCATTTCAAATTTTTAGAATCTTAGTCAAACCTCACTTTTGGTCTCATGATGTTCCCCCTGAATTTGTGTGAATTTGGAGGGGGAGGGTTTGGGGGGACTGCCTCATTCAATCAACCAGCTCCTGCCTTTCAACTTTGTTCCAAGTGCATCCTCAATTTCCCAGCTTCCCAAGTTTCCACAGCCACAAATTTGCTCTCTTCCCTGTTGTTCTGCTTCTCCTCGTGTCAGCAAAGGCATTGTGCAGACATCAACAGGGAGGGAGCCTGTAATTATGGGATTCTGTTAGATACGTGTTACTCAAATGCCTCTTCTCTTGTGTTGCAGAGTTGATCATGTACCAAAAAAGCGAAACGCCAACCCCGCCTCCCTTTGAAATCTACTTCTGTTTCGGAGAAGACTGGCCAGACAAGAAGCCCAAGGAGAAGAAGCTAATAATTGTCCAGGTACAGTTAGTCCTCCAAAAAGCAAAACAGCCAAATGAATACAAAAAAAAAAAAAACAGAAGTAAGTAGTCCGGTCTAGTTATTTTTGAACTATAGCTGTGATCTTTTGCGGTTGCAGCTTCAGTGACTGTTGTGGGGGGTTTTCCCATTGTTAATTGAGAACATGATAGGTCTCCATGTGATAGTTTTTTTTTTTCTCCCTGTAATAAGATTACAGAAAATGACACTTGCACGTACCTGCTCGTAGGTGGTTCCGGTGGTGGCCCGGATCCTGACGGAGATGTTCTCGGGCGAGCTGTCCTGGTCGACGGACAGCATACGTCTACAGATCTCCAACCCTGACCTCAAGGACCAGACAGTAGAGCGCTTCAAGGAGCTGCACAGATTGCTGCAGAGTCAGCATGTTCAGGCCCCATGGATTCCTCCCACCCAACAGATTGGTCACTAAACCCTCTCTGCAACATTCCCCACACCAGGAGTTTCTCCTACTCTTCTTGCTGGAAAACATCCATACTGTTCCATCTGCTGGCAGCTGGTCTAAACACAGTTGTGGTTCGGCTGTGCAGGCCCTGGATCTAGGCTGTTTACTAAATGTACTTGCTATTCTCTATGAACTGTTTGTGTACAGCTTCATGTTTAAATTTAATAATGGAAGGAAAAAAATAAAGTTTCTTTACTAAAACTGAGAGGCACCAGAGCGACAGTTTGGATTCATCCTGAAACAGCCACATATGATGCTTAACAGCAGGAAGCAAAGAACAGTTAACCCAATCAGAAAGTGACATTTGGTCAAAGGCTGTAGTTTATTTCGCTGACTGCAAATGAATTGGTCGTATTTGACAGGTTAATGCAAGTTTTAAGTATTTGAGTGAAGAAAGTTGAAAATGTATCAAAGAACTGACAGATGTCCCCAAAAATGTTTGTAGTCATTTTTGGGTGAGCGGGTATCACAACAGGACAGGAAATGGACATGAGCAGGGGCCTGTATCACCAAGCTGCACTACTTGCTTAGCCAGATAACGTTGGATTTAAGGTACTCAGGTTTAAGTGGACTTTCTTTGTTCACTTGGATTTAAGGTAGTCTGGGTTAAGTGCAAGTGAACAAAGTCCGCTTAATCCTGGGTACCATAAATCCAACAAGTTATCTTGTTAACCCAAAGATCCAGCTTTGTAATACAGGAACCCCAGGCATTACCAGCTGACTTTTCTCTGAAGGTTCCTCCCACACCAAGGAACCCAAATGTAGAATTGCACAGTATCTTAAGGACCTAAATATGAATTGTATGTGTGGGCAAAAATCTTTAAAAGCCTGGATTTTTAATCAAACAATGTTCAATTAACCACCAGTTAATCTCAGGTGTGACATACTAGATTGCACTACTGCTCGAAAAACGGTCAATTGTGTAACACCACAGATTAACGTTAACCACACCATGCAGGATGCATGGGCACGAACCGTTTCTCATCTCCCTCGTCAAATGCTTCAGCTGTGTTGCAACCGCGGCACGTAACGTGTGTCCCGCGGAGACCAAACCCAAGGGCTCCCGAGCATGGAACCTGTCTTACTCGTCTTCCCACGAACTCCAGAGCTCGGCACTAAATGACACTAGCAAGCCAGTCGTCCTCCAGTTCGTTGTGTTTTTATTGTTCTCAAGATGGTTACAACACTGGATGGCACAGCGTGTGTCCAGCTGTGGGCCCCCTGTTGGTGATACTGTTCTCACATCACAATTCGGGAGGGGGGGGAAACAGTTCTGCCAACTAAAACAATAAAACTCCCCACCGCTGTTTAAAAAAAGCATTAAAATTGACCGCACGACCTGAAGTGTCCTTTTAATAAAGACCCCAGATCCCCCAGCTGGCTGGGCTGTCTGTCCGGCTGGCGTCCACGGCTCAGTGCTGCCTCCTAGGGGCTCAGCGAGCCGTGTTTGTTCGGACAGTCCATGAAAATAAATCATTTATTTAAAAAAAAAAAAAAAATAGTCTTTTTCATTCACAGCCAAGCACATCCTTCTTCAGTGACTCGCCCAGCCTGTAATGGATCCGAGATCTGATGAAATCCAGCCGAACGAGTTCACTACCACCCCCCACCCCACCCCATAGTTTTATGTGGACAAAGACGTGCCAGGCCTTGGGGGTCAGGGTTGGGGATGCCGTCTCTAAGGGACCTCACACGCGCACGCAGTCTGTCCTGCGTCAGCGGTCCATCGTGTTGGCTCTCCAGCGAGCAGAATCATCTTGGAGTTACACAGTTCCAACGGCGGTCATCCTGTTATCACATCGCTGCCTCTCTGCATCTCAATCGAAAGATTGTCCTAAAGGAGAAACAAAAAGGCCATTAAACTCAGAACCGAATTACAAGTAAGGTACAGATGTATGTGCATACCACATAACACAAATAATTGAAGACGACCACTGAAACGTTTATACTTCCTTTATTTCACAGACCCTTTTATCCAAAGCAATGTATATTTTTTGAAAAAGCAGGGTCAAGTAGTTCCTGGAGCAATAGCAGGGTCAATGGTCGTGCTAAAGGACTCAGTGGCACGATCTCAGCCTAAATGTTGCACGATGTTTGAAATAAAACCTTGTGCACTATTAAAAACCCCAGAATGGTTCAGTTTAAACTGGGCAGGGCGCTTGTGCTTGCTGAACATGGATAATGTACAGACTGTAAGCAGGAACATGGATGATTGGCTGCCAACAGTCTGTACGACGATTAGAGGTGAGTGTGAACGAACGGACCTTGTCCTTACCTGGTCTCGTGGCAGCTATCGGAACAGCCTTGTGAACTCTCTGATGGCCCAACACACCTGTTTGCACTCTTCAGCACTGCAAGCAGACAGAGTATGCATGTAAGAAAAATGAAGGCGGAGGACATCAACATAGGCCGCTTGCTGTCAGGCTCTCAGTAGCAAATTGCCACCTTTCAACAGCTCTGCCAAGCTGAATGATTTCATTCCAGCTGCTGGGCACCATTGCTCTTCGGGCCAGCTAGTGCAGTGTTTCTCAATCCATTCTTCAGGGACCTCCAGTCCACATTTTTGCTCTCTCCCAGTCAGGAACACCAAATACCTGGTACAGATGTGCTGGGAGGTGGGAGGGAGCAAAAATGTCTTGGGGTCCTCAAGGACTGGGTTGAGAAACACCAGGCTAGTAAATTTAAGAAAAAAAAAAATAAGGTCATGGAACAGGTGTGTATCTAGGATGAGGCTGGGTCACTGACATGCAGTCAGACTGCTGAAGCTGGCCTACTTTCTGGAAGTGGGAGGACGGGGAGGCAGGAGTTTACAGCACCAGGTTCTGTTCAGACTTGCCCAGGAATCCAGCTAGATTTCCTGCACAGGTTCTCCGGCGTTCCAGTGACCCGCCTGCCCGTCTGTGCATGCCCGTGCCCCGAATTATGAATAAGTCATTAAATAAATAACCCAAAAATAACCAGAGGGGTTCCTGTGAAAAGCTCCTTCCTCAGGCCGAGGAACTTGGGGCACCAGCGAGTTTTAACGCACTTCAGCGCTGGATGCCGTTCATCAGGACCAGAAAGACGACGGGCACCGAGACGCCCCCTGACCTCTCAGGGGTCCTCAAAATGGACACAGAAAATCTCTTTCACTTCTGCTTCCCATTCTTGGGTTATTCAGTTCTGTACTTAGACTGTGCCGCGGGCCCCGGTGTACCGGTGTACCGGTGCGGTGAGTCACGGCAGCAGAGAAATGCTCATGATCCACAACGAACATTCTCCTTAACGGTCAGGTATGACTGTACCCAGACGTCTTGGGTACAGCCCGTCTCGCACACTCCACGTGACAGAACCGACTGAGTCCACACGGCAGATGAGGCTGGGATGAAACCGCGAGACGGACCCCCCGAGTACCGGTGCTCACCTGGTGACCTGCTTGTGGAAGTCCGTGAGCTGCTTGTTGGTGACGGTCACGGCCCCCCCGGACGTCCCCTTGGGGAGTCCCTTGAGGGCATTCTCCAACCACCGGCAGAACGTCTGGAATCGCCAAAGTGACATCATAAAGACTCATTAGATGCTCTCGTTTGTACTCTGTACACCAGCTCTGCCAGATGGCTGACAGATGACGCATGCAGACAGGATAATTAACATCTGACAAAAAGGTATCGCAGAAACTGTCAGAACTCTGGTGTCCAAACTGTACATGGTGCGCCACCTTGTGGTCTCTGCTGTGTGCAGCAGTTCAGCTAACCCTCCCAGCAAAACTTTCATTCAGTATCTGTGGTACAGTGTCCAATACGTACTGGGCTCTAGATTTCCAGACACACCAGCTGGGCAGGCACTGAGCTTTCAGTCAAAATGAGTCGAAATTAAAAATACAACAATGGACAGGGTGCTACACAGAATGCTGCAGGGGAATGGGGAAAACCGGGAATACCATGGATGTCCGTGGGAATGGGGGAAAACCAGGAATACCATGGATGTCTGTGGGAATGGGGAAAAAAATAACTTTTCCCCCGGAACAACAGGAATGGAGATAAAGTTTATGGCATTCCCATAGGGACGGTATGGGGACCGCTTTGGTCCGTGTGGGGACTGGAAGGGGACCGCTTTGGTCCGTGTGGGGACTGGAAGGGGACCACTTTGGTCCGTGTGGGGACTGGAAGGGGACCGTTTTGGTCCGTGTGGGGACTGGAAGGGGACCACTTTGGTCCGCGTGGGGACAGATGGATATGGGGATAGACATTGTCACTGCGCCGCTCTCTAGTGCTACATACAAACAAAATCTTCATGTTAACGACGGTGTGACGACTCACAGGCCGGTCGAAGAGCATGACCTCCCAGATGACCTCGGCCACGTCGGGCAGCGTGTATGGAGGCAGGAAGAAGCAGCACGCGTGGATGATCTGCGTGATGAGCTGCTGGCCGTGCTGCTGCATGGCCTGTCCAATCAGCTGCTTGCGGACCTCGAAGTCGTCCTCGTGCTGGGGGACACGCATTGGGTGAGTTGTAGGCTTACGGTGCGGATACGCAGCGCCGGGGGACCGGGGACTCACGTCGTTGGTGATGCCGGTGTGGATGAGGTCCCTGATGAACTTCATCACGCTGCAGTTCGCGTCCCGGTGGTCCAAGGTGGCGGCCGCGATGGCGCACTGGACCAGGTGCACGACGACCTGGCTGCTCAGGAGGGTGACGGGGCTCCGCTGGACAAACCTGCAGTGGGGGTGGGGGACAGGTGAGGGGGTCAGTTTGAGTAAGAGCAGACACACCGCAAGCCGCTGTGAAATTTGACATGAGAGGGAGCAGTAGTCAGTCATGGGAAGGAAGATGGGGCTCGGAGCCACAGAGGATGCGATTAAAACGGTGCCACTTTACAATAAGGCTGCCCATATAAAGGGTTTATGAATGGTTTATAGTCTGGTTATTAATTAGGTTGTAACACTTTGTAAATTATTAATAGACAATTTTAAACAAGTTATAAGTTTTCATCTTATCAATGAGTTACTACCATTTACAAATGGCAAAAAGGAGCCTTATTGTAAAGTGGTACCATTAAAACATAACGTCAATGACCAGTAGGTTTAACCCACTTCCCATTGGCTCCCAGTGCAGCCACAATGCACTTCTCAATCACCTAATTATGAGTAAAAGCAGCAGTAGTTATTATTGGAGTTCAGTGATACTAATGTGGAAAAAACCCAGGAAAGGGCCTCTGTTACGAGCCCAGCCTTCAGTACCTCGTGGCCAGTCTGAAGAGGTCGTCGACCGTGTCCGGATGGTTCCTCAGGCCATTGGGCTGCTCCAGCAGCTGGAAGGTGGGCATGCAGAGAGCCTGGGGGGGAGAGAGGGACAGTATTAAAATGGCTGGTAAGGGCGACAGAATCAATGAGGCCAATTCTAGAAAATTCCAAAGGTGTGAGCCGGGCACCTGCAGCATGTCCAGGAGTCCCTGTCGACAGCCCTCCTCCATCCCGTACTCGTCCACCAGGATGCTGCCCAGGTACAGGAAGCAGGAGTGGGGATATACCTGGTAGACGTTCACCATCTGCGCAGAAGATCACACACATAGATTCACTCACGAAAAACTCAACGCCTTTCGGGTCAGCAGGGACAGACGGGGACGTTTGGATGCACCTGTGTTACCAGCGGCTGTAGCAGGGAGGCGGAGCCTTTGCCCACACAGCGCACGGCGAAGCGGAGACAGCGACAGCAGCGCTCCACGATGCGGTTGTCGGCTTGGTGCTTGTTCAGCGTCTCCGACAGCACAGGCCAGATCTGGGGGGGTCGGGGCGGAGATTACAATCAGCACCTGCACCGCCAGCCATGCCACCACACACTGGGCAGAACCCACTTACATCATGGATGACCTTCTGGCACGGATGCATTTGCCCATTTTCCACTATCGGATTTGTGTGCCTGAAACACAGAATAGAGCTTCTGGATGGACCTCTCTAAAGAGCGGATGAATCTACAGTAGTAACAGCACCACCTACTGGATGGAATGAAGATCTTACCTGAAGATGACCGCTAACCTATCCAGCCAAACCGTGGGGTCGGCGGACTTGGAGTTGCTGTGGTCCTGAGATAGCAGCTGCGGAGGTGAACGTCAAATGTCAGCATGCAAACCTCAACTGTGAAATATAGACCGGAAGGTTCAAACAGAGAGAGGCACCCACCTTTTTAAGGGCAATGACCTGTACAGCGCATAGATCACTCAGACATTCAGCTATTTTCTCAAGTGGGAGACGTGCCAAGACTAATGCAGTGCCTGCAAAATTAAATCATTTATTACATTCACACCAGAGCCATACAAAACACCAGAGGCTGGTAAACACAGTGATCCCAGACTAGGACACATCTGTCGAGGTGGTACAGAGCTCACAGACATCAGTGATGCCACTCACAACTAACCGTTGCACTTGTTGCTTTTTTAAAACATTATTTATTCAAATTCTACAGTCCATTTTATTCCTATGTGTAATGTTTGCACTAAAAAAAAAGCCTTCGACTTCATTTTGTTGTGCATGTGCGCAATGGTATGAGTTTTAAGAGTGAGCATGGTTCCTGTTCGAACTAGGAGCTCTAAAGATTTTTATGGGAGAGGAATGCGTGTGTGTGGACAATTCCATGTCCCACGGGAGGTACCCCGGACCCCTTTGAAGAGGGTACCTTTGAGGAGGCCAACTGCAGCTTCTGTAGACAGGGCGAAGGAGTCGAGGGAGCGTGCGATCTCCAGCAGACCCTGGAAGTGCTGGGCCATGTGGTCCCGGCACACAGAGCAGATGCTGAGGATGGCCTTGGCCGCCATTGAAGCCAGTGGCTTCTCCCCCAAACCTTTCATGAGGTAATTCAGCACCGGGTCTGTGAGGAGAACGTCGCTTCAGTCAAAGGCGGGCAGATGCTCGATCACACTGGGAGGTATTAGGGGGCATCACCAGAGACGAGGCAAGAATGTCTCCGTTGGACCAAAAGTCAACGGGAGAAGGCTAGCAAGACATCCAACAAGCCTGAGGTCCAGTTATTCCCTGACTGCATAGTTTTATTAAGCTAATCACGTACCTAAGAAGCGGGGGTTGTGGTTGACCGCCTCACTCATCTCCCCCACCAGCTCGATGCTGGTGTAGCGGACGGCGATGTGGACCGTCTGGGGGAGCAGGACCACCTGCTCCAACACTTCCGTCAAGGTTGGGTTGTTCTCACTGGGTGGTGCAGAAAACATTCACATGATCACACAAACACCGATGTAGAAATATGGTTGGTGGAGATTAACATGAATCTGACAGAAGAGCAGACATAAATGGATCTAACCAGAAGGATGACCACTTCAAGACTGCAAGAAAGGGTCTATATGTGTATCACTTAGCATGGCACCGCAACTGAATTACTCCAACAAAGCTATTCATCAGTATTACCTGAATATCGGTAAACGTCTGTGCAAGCTAATGGATTAACACTTTTCTATAATGCCAGAAATATTTCTCTGGAATAACTTCATTCAGGCCCCCAAAAACCTCCACAGGCGTTCTGCTCAGACACCAGGCTCCACCAAGTAGACCTTATCCAACTCACGGATCGACACTCTTGGCGATGGCAGCCATGATGAAGAGCACTGCTTCAGTCACCTCCCAAGGCGGACTGCCTTCCTTCAGCGTGGAGTACAGCTGCAGAGTCAGGCCATTCAAAGTCTTAGCTACTGCGCATTTTAAACATGCAGCCCTGCCAAAACTTTTGTCATGAGCAAAGAGATGGGTTTTTTTTTGGGAGGGGGCGGGGAGAGCAGGAGATCTGACCAACGCACATCCGGCGCTTATGAAAAACAGCTAGAGATGCAAACTGCTGAAATGAGGAAGTTGCACAGAAGTAACACTTGTTCATTACAAGAGGAATGCTTGTTCACACCCGCGCTTTGCGTTTGGTATTTGCATAAAAAGGCCGACTCATTTCCGAAGAGGCAGGGACTTGGCCGCCTCTCTCCTCACCTGTGAGAAACAGTCCATCGATCCCACTAAAAAAATGACGTCCTTCACCAGATCTGAGACTCTCATCCGGAATTCTCCAAAGTCATCCGTGTCCTCAGGTATTCCTTCCTTCACGTGAATAAAGGGGGGAGAAAAAATTTAATCAACTTTTAGTATGATGTATATAAAACGTGCGAAAATCTGTGTTTTAATGAAGGATCAGAGCACAGGTGTGCACCATGTGTCGCTATGTAAATATAATGCATATGTGGTCACATGACTGCTCACATGGTCAGCATCCAGCTGGCAATGGCGGGCCAGCCCATGCAGCAGCCTCTGGATGTAGGGCCGGAAGATTCCGTGCAGCACAGCGTCGTTGGTCTTGTACAGGCGCTCCCCCAGCCGGTACCAGAAGTTGAAGGAGATCTCGGCGACCTAACAGCGAAGGCGCCACGATGAGGTGAGGAAACAGCGGCTCCGCGTCGCATGTGCAGAAGCCGTTTTCTTGCATGCTTGTGGTTGGGTGCATGTCTCACCTCATACTGCGGGTGGCCCGCGCAGATCAGCAGCAGCTCCAGAGTCCGAAGATCCCCCATGCCCTGGCCGGGACTTTGCACAATCGTCTCCAGGAGGGTCTCGCACAGCTCCGTGAAGATGCGGCAGTAGTTCAGCACCCTGCCACATGGGGGCGCACATGGCCACACACGTTGGTCCTCTGGAGTTGACTTGCTGGTCCGGCTAAGCCTTAACCTCCCTGTACATGCCTCTCTCCTTCACCAAAACTGATCCCAAATCAGACTTTTGTCCCCACAGACGACTACAGTTGCAGAGCGCAGAATATTTAGAAGCACCATCTGTTCGCTACCTTACGAATACAGCAGCTATTGGAAAAATCCCACCACCAAATGGGCAGCAGAATTCCCTCAGGTCTTCTAACAGAAGAGAGCCACAAAAAAAAGAAAAGAAAAGAAAATGATGGGGGGGACAGAACAGCCAAACCCAGCCTTACTTGTCCAGGTCCTCGCGGGCCACGGCCATGTGGTAGGCCGTCTCTAGGAGGAGGACGCCCCGAAACAACTGCAGCGCCAACGCCATGTTGTTGTCCACGTTCTCGATGGCGTACAGCGCCGAGCACACGCAGTCCGAGGCCGCCTCGTGCAGGTTGGTGGGGGTCTCGTCTCTCTGCTGCAGGGGTAAGAGCGAAGTAAGAACAAAGTGCATTCAAGAGTTACAAGGCCAGCGCGCCGTTTCACGGGAAGTGTGCACGGGCGACCGCCCCCACGTGTGCAGACCAAACACCAGGAAGATTCTAGAAGATACTAGTCAGAGGGAGGACCCACCAGCACTTGGAAAAGGAGGATAAGCAGCTGGCTGTTGGCCATGAAGGTGGTGTCCAGGACCCCAAGGTTGAACCAGCTGCCCAGGCACCGGAAAACCTTGATGAGCATCTTCTCATTACTGCCAGTCTTCTCCACGCATGACACCTGGGAAGGGGGTGAAGAGAGGAGTCAGGACAACACCCACGCATTCATATGCCGTCTGCTTTAATCCCCTTACTAGCTTTCCCAGCATGAGTAGACCTTGTTTAAATGCAGAAGCCTGATTAAGACATGAGTTTATACATAAAAACTGAAGGTGCATCGATTGCAAGTTTCTTTGCCAATTGCGATTTTATTGCAAGTGCGACCAGCCGATACCAATTTTTGGCAATTACGGTTTTCTTTCTAAGAACTATAATTGACAGCATATAAACAAAAATCAGCTTTTCTTCAATGCAGAATTAAATTTTTATAATAAAATTAATTGTTGAACTTAATAATTTCCCCAAACTGCACTAAGTTACGGGAGCTTCTCTCACTTAAACAAGTCTCAAAATAAAGTGCTCTGTGACCGGAAAGAGGTACAAATAAGAATTAATCGAGAATGAGTTACTGTACACCCAACTTAATCTGGCATATTTAACTTTACCAAACAGCAGGTGCAACAGATTTAAATAAAACAAATGTCAGTTACTTATATCATTTTCCAGTGTGTTTAAATTCACCCAATAACACAACACTGACCTTTTTATCTTTTTTTTTTTCCTATCTTAAAATTAAAAAAAGTCAAAAAGGTTACAAACCTCCAATTAAAACTGAAGTGTACTGTACTCTTACAAATCATAATAGGTGCAGGGTAATATTATTAATACAAACATCACATGTTATGCATATACAATTCTTGCATCACTAGTAAGCTACATTAAGATCAGGATGTTTCAAACCTTCATACTGTATGAACATTACATCGCAGGGGGTTAAAGTTTCACTAAAACATTTTTACTCTGTCATAGGAAAAAACCTTCATAAGGAAAAATCAGCTAGCTTTGCAAGTTTAATGGTTATTCCTTTTCACAGTTATCTAGTATATGTTTAATAATCAGTTTAAGGGTTTGCTTCCAGTGTTTCACCATGCTGTCATGGTGGTTCTCCTATGGTTTACTTTGGTTTTACATGTATTACAAATTGCAAACTTTGTGTCGTCTACACTCTCAGTGAAGAACTTCCATGCTAACGACATGTTAGCGTGAGGCTGTGGGCGTCCACGCGGCTGTGAGGGTATTGCCTGCACCACTGGGCATATGATGTGCAGAGAATGCGTAAAATGGACCGGTTTGATATCGGAAATACAGGAAACTGATTAGCCGGTCTCCGGTCCAGGTCGAGCATGCTGAAAATCCGCCGATTCCAGTCCCGTGCTGATCGACCTGCACTTATCTAATAAAAACCCATTTTAATGTCCGTAACGTACATATACATGTAATTTGAAAGCACTACATTTGTGGCTAAAGTGAAACATTGGTAAACAGCTCTACCAGCAGGGCAACGACGGTGCCAGAGTAGTAGGCCAGGTCCTCGATGATCTCCGTGCGGCGGTTGGCCCCGATTCGGAGGGAGCGGCTATGGACCTCCTCAGGCAGCACGGTCAGAATCTCCATCAGGAAGGTCATGGAGGAGACATCACCGCTGTACCTGAGTGTAGGCAGGATGACACTGAATTCAACGGGGCTCCACCATGTATGACCGGTGAGGCCAAGTCACCCATAGCTACATCCCAGATTGAGATGTTTCCATTATGCTTATGGTGTAATTAAGTCCGTCAAAACTCCACATCACTGTAATATTATGTGAATTACAATTGGTTACTTATTCTTCGTTTATATATGGTTGTTCTTTGTACTGGGTGTGGCCAAACAAATCAGCATTCATATGCATTTGTAGTATGTGGTCAATAAAACAATTTAAAATCCTATGTTCTTAGATGCATTAAAAATATTCCAAAATATATTATGGTATATGCTTGGGTTGACCAAGTCAGACCAGCAGAGGAGCAAACTTACTTTTCGATGAGTGTGTGAACGCAGCCCTTCCAGGATGCCATCTGGAGAGCCAAATCCGCGATGGCGAGAGCGAGCTGAGGGAAAGGACAAGCACATCAGCCCAAAATTTGCAGCCCCCCCCCCCCCCCCAACCGCAACCACAGTCCTCAGTTATCAGTGAGCCAAGACCATAGGTTCACAAGAGCATCCATTCAAAAGGGAGGGAGTCACAGAGAAACTTTTTATCACTGTCACCAGTGGTTTGTTGACTTTTAAAACCACATTGCAGAGATGTGATAAAGGCGACAGGCAGGATAAAAGGCTCAACATTATCAAAGGGACCAGTATACCAGCAACTAGGTCTACAGACAATTCAGATCAGGTCATGAGGATGACAATGGGTACTGCTGACTCAATCAGTTTGTAGAAGAAGCAGATCCTCCCTGGGGTTAAAGACAATGTGACAGCAGACAGGCAATGGAGTTCATGTCAGTCATCAACAATGACCAGTTTAATCACAACACAGCCAATAAAACTCTGCTGTATCATTACCCGCTTCTATGATGGTCAACCACTACTCTATGGCCCACTGGTAGGTCCAGTGAGCTTGAGGCGGTACCTGAGTGATGATGATCGGGGAGAGGTCCTTGAGGTTCTCGATGTGAGAGAGCAGCGAGTCACGCAGCGCTATGTGGGTGTCGGCCGGAAGCTCATAGAACGAGGTCTGGATCTTCATCTTCATCGTCTGCGCTGCGAAGTAGCATGACTCCACATCTTGCTTCAGCTGGAGGAGTTGGTCCGAAATCTCCCAAGCGTACATCTGCGGGCATCGGGGAGGATGAACAGTACTGAAGGACTCTGTCACCATGTCAAGAATTAGCAACAAGACTAAGAGTCATCGTCAAGTCTAAATGGAGACCTGCAAGCCTGTGAAGTTAACAACTTCACAGCAGAAAGGGAAGCCCAGCAAGCTTCCAGATGTAACTTAATGAAGTCAGACTGAAGCTTATCAATCCAAACAAAGCATGTGTGAAAAGATCACTCCAGCAGTTTAAAGAAAATACTGAAAAGTGATCTGAACAAATCTCCAGTAATAAATCTACAAAACTATGTTAGACACAAACCAGAATTACCCCAAGACGAAGGGCAATATTAATAAAGGGCAGCAACAGTAATCCTGGTTTGAACTATGACTAGCATGTCTAGAACCTTCTTCATGAAGACCCACTAGTATGTTCTGGATCATCATCTAGTGATGTGACCCCGCCACACTTCACCTTAACCTCACACGCAGAAGGGCTGTAGTTCTGCTGTAGAGTTCTCTGGTTCAAGACGAAGCAAGTATTCCAACAGGAAGTTCCGCTTAACCATGACACTGACATTACTACCTGCTACAGCTAACGTGGAAAGCCGGGAAAGAATTATACTAACCATGCAAGTCTATTAAAAAAAGACATGAACCAGTATCATAATCATCACCAAGCATCCATATGGCACGCACTGTGAAAGACAGCGCTTGGTTTTCATCACATATACATCAGCCAAAATGCTGCACTGTTCCACAGCCCTGAGGATGACACTGATGGTTTCTGGCCAGTATGACACAGGCATTCACATCGTACATATTGACCAGTGGTTTCTGACCTACTATGATATGTATCCAATATCAACCCATCCCTTCTTTATAATGGTAGCTATCAACTCGGATTTCAGGTTAGGCAAAGGAGGTCAGCAGACCCCTCCTATCATCATAGGATTCTTTGGAACTTCCTGGAAGATTTCATGTCTTGCACATAGAGATTCTTGCAAGAGACCTACTCTTTGGAAGGTACACCACTGCCTCAAGATTTTTTCATTTGAACGGTGGGTTTGACTGTAGTTCAATAACGGACTAAAGTTTCTGACTGACTGACAAGCATCAAAAACTGCCTACAAGTACTTGCGCCAACCCCCTAGACGGTCCCTATTCAAAGCTATACCCTTAACAGGAAGATTTCACAGGAGAATTTTGCAATAAACAAGCATTCTTTAAAAAAACATAAATCACACAAATACTTTTGCCAATTCAAAGTATAGCAAACCAAAACATCACATTCACACAGAGTGGAACAAGCATGACAGACAAGTCATACCACTCACATCCTTGTCATGTTTAGCCCAAATGCTACTAACCGCTCGCAATCTTGTATAAAAGGCTTATTAAGCACACAGAGAGAATCACTCGGTTTACTTTTGCAAAGGACTTTTCACCCTATCTAATAGTTTAGAGTTCACTGTGCGGTAATGGCCATTTCATAAAAATTAAAAGTGCAGCTGACCTAAAACTTGTTATGGCTGTTTCCTCAAGTCTTTCGGTCACCGCAATGTAAATAAAAAAAGTCCGGCTTTTCTTTCTCTATCAAAACTTGTTAGGTGCAAAATGACAAAATCACCCGAAGAACGGGGAAAATTTTAATCCCTCGCATGCGGCAGACGGCTGAAGGTTTTCAGTGGTCGGTTCTCCTGCTAATAATAACTATGCGAAGAGTTCGCTTTTCCTGTGAGGTACAGGCTCATGCATGTGGAAACCGGAACGATACATAAAAATTAATAGTCACAGCAACAGCTACCCTACAAGGAAACGGATTTTCTTTCAAAAAGAATCAAAGTAAAAAAAATCACCAACACGTATATTCTCCTAAAAAAAAAAAACTCCAGTTTTACTCCCCAAACTATTACAGAATTAGCAGACTGACCAGCTTAGCCGTCAACAGAGGTTAGCACTTTTTTAGCAGCTATCTGGGCTTGAATGTAAATAACTGTAGCACAAACACACGAAAACACTTTTATTATTGCCGATATTAATGCTGGATACATTTCAGAGAGAAGCTAGCAATCTCGCTAATTCAACCCTTGCTTTCCAGCATCGCTTCCTGTTCAAATAAATCCCCAAAGGACTCTCCGGCGTGCCATAATGTGCTTATAAAGCATTTAAAATCTATTATATCTTCATGACTTAATTTCAAATTGCCCAGACACATCAGCCGCAGATGACTGCCTGCGCATTCATTTAAGAGAAGGAAAGGCTTAGTTGAGCTAAATGAGGCGCTCAGTCTCAGCCGCATTTTGAGGCTAGCTACTTGTCGGCCTCTTTACAGCCTCGGACTCTCCTGAGCGATTCTTACCGACTTCTGCAGCTCCCCGAGCCACACTGACGCCCTCTCTTTGCCGGCGGGATCCGGATCGTGATACAGAGCTTGCACTGCATGGTAAACTAATGCAAGGGACGGCTTTTCACCCTCCATGGCTCCGTACTACGAGGCTAGGCAAAAAAGTGTAATGCAAATATATTGTTAATTTAAAATATACGCCTTTTAATATCTACTTGGCTCTCGTGCGAACTGGTCTAACCGCCATCTCAGTCACACACACACACACAGCATCCCCGCGTGTGCTTGGTAAACGCCCCCGTCTAGAAATGAACCAGTGGGAACTAAAATCAGCGTTTCGCTGGCCGGGGGGTGACCATTTGAGGTTACACAAAATACGCGCGCTTCCCCTTCTTCTTCTTCGCTGGAATTTTATGGCGGGTCGTGAGCTATATAAATGGTACATGCCATCTGCAGCGCCATCAGAATAGATTTTTTGGAATTGTTCGTTCATAAGCTTCATAAAAAAGCCTCAACCATGGGTCAATACCTTAACAAATTATGACGGGTATTGTGATGAATGCAATTTTTACCAAGGAACACATGTACAGATAGGTTGGTGAAGCCACTGGCCTCATAAGATATGTTAAGTTTTAAATACAATTTTATATTCTCAAATTATAAATTTATACTAAATTTAAGGAACAAATTGGGCCATCCTGAGCCATGTAGCCTCCTTGCCATGCCCTGAATCCAAGTCCAGTAACAGTTGATTACTTGGGCTACAATTCTGGAGGCCATTCTTCCCAAACAGTCATCTCTCTAATTCCCCATGTGTGGATTGACATCTCTTGGTAGGATCACAGTCTGTAGGGGGTATCCTGTTTAGCCCCTCACCGACTTTCATTAAGAAGGCTGATATGAGCTGCTGTTAATCAGAGAGACAAACCTTCCCCTTAACCTTCTACTTTTTGGGGAAAGGTCGAGGAGGAAAATTTGCATGTGATTAATGGGCTTCATCTGTGTGCTTTCTCAGTCAGTCAAGCCTGTAACAGGTCACTGTTTTCTGGGGATTGTATTGTTTTCTTTGGGAACTTGTATGCTGTCAAATGTAGGTAAGTACATTATATTGCCCAAAGTAATGTGACACCTGCCTTTACACACACATGAACTGTAATGACATCCCATTCTTAATACTTAGGCTTTAATATGGAGTTGGCCCATCCTTTGCAGCTATAACAGCTTCAGCTCGTCTGAGAAGACCACAAGGTTTAGGAGTGTGTTTATGGGAATTCTTGACCAATCTTCCAGGAGAACATTTGTGAGGTCAGGCACTGATGTTGGACAAGAAGGCCTGGCTGGCAGTCTCCGCTATAATTCGTCCCAAAGTTATTCTGTCAGGTTAAGGTCAGGGCTCTGTGTAGGCCAGTCAAGTTCCTCCATACCAGACTCGCTCATCTGTGTCTTTATGGACCTTGCATTGTGCACTGGTGTGCAGTCATGTTGGAACAGGAAGGGGCCGTCCCTAAACTGTTCCCACAAAGTTGAGAGCATGGAATTGTCCAAAATTGCTTTGAATGCCATAGCATTAAGAGTTTACTAAGAGTTTCACTGGATCTAAGGTGCCAAGCCCAACCCCTGAAAAAAACCCACACCATAATCCCCTCTCCACCAAACTTTACACTTGGACCAATGCAGTCAGGCAAGTACCATTCTCCTGGCAGCTGCCAAACCTAGACTCAACCATCGGATTGCCAGACAGAGAAATGTGATTTGTCATTCCAGAGAACATGTCTCCACTGCTCTAGAGTCCAGTGGCACCGCGCTTTACACCACTACATCCGATGCTTTGCAGTGCACTCGGTGATGTAAGGCTTGGATGCAGCTGCTCGGCCATGGAAACCCATTCCATGAAGTTCTCTCTGAAGGCTGCACAAAGTTTGGAGGTCTGTAGTTATTGACTCTGCAGACAGTTCATGACTTCTGCACACTGTGCGCCTCAGCATGCATTGTCCCCACTGTGTTTTTACATGGCCTACCACTTCGTGGCTGATTTGCTATTATTCCCAATTTCTTTCACTATAATACCACTAACAGTTGACCATGGAATATTTAGTAGCAAGGCAATTTCAAAATGCACAGGTGGAATCCTATCACAGTACCACGCTTGAATTCCCTGAGCTCCTGAGAGCGACCCATTCTTTCACAAATGTTTGTAGAAGCAGTCTGCATGCCTAGGTGCTTGATTCTATACACCCGTGGCTATGGAAGTGATTGGAACCTGTATTCAGTGATTTGGAGGGGTGTTCCAATACTCTTGGCAATATAGTGTATGTGATTGTTTATACTATGTGGGTTCATGGTATCTGTTTTATAGCCGAGAATCTGTTATTTGAACAGTGTCAAAGTGAAATGACTAAGTACTGATTTGAGCTATGGCCAGTAAAGTTAGCCCACGGTGCTGTTAAGTCATGCACCATCAGACCATATGGCCTGTCTTGCACATTTGCTGGCTGTCCTTGCTTCTGATAGGTCTACAGTCATCTGCATGCCCTGCTGGAACGTTACATCTGGCAACACTCAGGCACCATTGGCAACCTTCACCTGGATAACTGGAAATAAAGCAGAGACAGTGTACTTTGCTTGATTTACAAAAGCTTTACAAGAAACCCATAGACTTATCTGGACAGTCTTTTAATAATAATATATTGCAAGATATGAGTGACACTGTTTGAAAGTGTGTCTTACCTGAATCACTTAACTCTAATATTTGGTAAAAGTTTTAAAAAAAGAAAAAAAAGAAGAAGAAGCTAACAGTTTTGGGGAGAACACTGCTTTCAACGGTCATAACTACTAACAGGTTTCAGTGCAACGTAGAACAACCCTCAAATATTTTTATATGTAACCCCAATACAGTAAAACTGTAGGCCATATACAGTAACAGAACACAATGCCAAAGTACGAGACAAAACCAGTATGGAGAATTGTGTAAATGGGTTATCACGATGGCATCATTGCATGGACCAAATGCACACTGCTGTGATTCATCTTTCATCAAATTCTACAAATTATCCTCTTAGAGCTACGGCCAGATGATATCAAATGCTAAGCAAGCATTCATTGAGTACACTGGGTTACTAATTTCCCATTGAGTGATTACCAAAATCCACAGTAATTCCCAAGTATATCTTAGTAATGTTAGGTTCATGCTGAAAATGACAACACTTTTGAGGCAGATAGTTTGATACCTATAGACTGGGGAACTGATTTGTTTATTGGATTTTGTTTTATTGACAAAAAAAATTAATATCCAACCGCAATGCAGTTACAGAACTTGATTCAAATCCTTGTATTTTACTGCTCCTTTTGCGTACAAATTGAGGTAATCATATACATAGGCTTTCAACTTACATACAGTAAACAAAAGTAGTGTTACTAACATTGCATTATGCAGACTATACAAAAGATCTATATGACAATTCATCGAATTCTGAACAGTGGTTAAGAAAATCGTGTAAAGGGGAGGGGAACCTTCCTCAGAGACCACCTGGCTCACTTCATCCATTGCCCTAGATCTGTGACTTTCAACCCTGGTCCACAAAGACTGCAGTGCCAGCAGACTAATTTTCCCCATTCTCATTAAACCGCTAATAACCTCAGTAGTGAAATATTGGTTCAATTAGCATAATAGCAATTAGCATAATCAAGTGCGTAAGTGCTTGGGTACACCAAACCCCCCTCCAGCCCAAGCAGCCTGCGGGGACCAAAGCAGACAAACACCTTTTGAAATGGCTGTTGCTATTGACAGATATATCTATCTGAAAAACCATATTTCTACAGATATTTACTCCAATTAGTACTACACCTTGCGTAACCATCTAATAAACTGCCTAATAGCTTCTTTTTCCTTCCATTTTTTTTAAGATCAGCTCCCATTTGGAATACAGGAAGTCAAAAAGGAACAACACTTGAAAGGAGTTAAAGCCCCCGAGAAATAGTGTGGAGCTCAGTTTGTTAAACTAAACAAATCTATTAAGGACCCATAAAAGAAACAATTTATCAAAACATGAACACAACGTAAAACATTCAAAAAGTGTCATCAAAAAACAAAAACATCAAAGCTTGTTCTTCATTCATATATGGCTTCAAAAGATCACTAGCAAAGCCAATATCAAATCCTCCCATGCTTTATCACAACTTCCTCCCCCAAGTTAAAAGTTGTACAGTTAAAGGCTGAACACGCCGAATTGCCATCTGATTGTTTTAAAATTGTGAAGGAGCTCCTGTCAGAGAATTTGTTGCAAACAAACGCACACACTATCTCTCAACCCGCTACGTGCCGAAATGTCTTTCAACTGTGAGTAATCAAGTATAACAACCGAGTGGTTGCAGAAATGCATTTTACATACCAACAGAATACATTGCATGTCCTCATAACTGTCTTATCTGAGACCAAGTACTTGAACAGGAAGCCATAAAATAAATTATTTCTTATCAAGTCAGCATTAAAAGCCCCATGTGGGAAGATTTAAAACTCGTCATGTCGTACTAGAGCTTCTCCAAAGTCGGTGGCTTGACTTCCCACGAACAAATCATACTTTGCGATTATTTCTTCTTTAGTGAGTTGACCATCCTGAAACAAGTAAAACAGAATTCAGTTAAATTTTATATCCATTTAATTATATAAACACATATTTCACACAGGACAGACCAAGGACTCACACTATCTTTCCAATTTGGTTGCATTGTAAGAACTTTCAGAAAGTAATTTTGGGCTTTATAAGTGCTTCCAAACAAAGTACATATTTGACTTCTAAAAATATGTCAGTTTTTTGCAATTCAGCTAGTAAACAACACTGGTGAGTGTCTCAAATCTGCAGTGAGAATAATTTATACATTTATTTTTAATATAGAATTCTGGACTCACCTTGTCCGTGTCGGACTCGTAGACCAGGTGCTTGGCTTCTGCTTCAGCGTGGTCATAATCCGAAGGCAGGATCCAGTCTCTCGTTTCTCCCTTGTCCATCTTCCCATCTTTATTCTTGTCCCGGAACTCCACAAACTGCTCTCGCTCCGTCTTCACCCACTCAGGTTCCTGGGGGTCACCCTCATGGTTGTACATGTCCCCTGGTAAGAGGAAGAACCAGTTTTTTTTTTTTTTGGGGGGGGGGGGGGGGGGGGGGGGGGGTGAACTTTTGTTCTGGGTAGATTTAAAGCAGTTTATCCACTAGTCTATAGATCACAATGCAGCTGCCTAGCTAACAGAAACTGTCTTCCAGAGTAACCATAGCAACAAAGCCTCAGTCACACAGTGGGTAGGCTAATTCTGACACTGATTAAAAATCCTCCCTGACCAAACAATCCGATTAATCATGTCACCAATGTGCATTTTTTCCACAGGTGTCGCACGCACCTTGCTTTTCGGTGTACAGATTTCACAGTCTCAATTATTCGCAACGAACGGAACAACAGATTTGCACTTCAGGCAGCATAACAGCTTAGTGACCCAGGGCATATTGCACATGTTAACCTTCTTTTTTTGTTGTGGAGTAAGTATAATCACGAATTATCTGCAGACGATGTTGATGAGGCACTGTGACAGTATGAAGGGCTGCTAGTGATTTGATAATTAGTACATTTACAGAGGTAGGTTGGTGCTAAGGGATCGTTAGCAAACTCAGCGATCCATAATGAAGTGAAGAACAGCTCCTCTGTCAAGGATCCTCTATACACTTCCAGCCAGGAGAGGCTCATCCCTCTCAAACGGACCCTAAGGTCCAGCAGCTGGATGCCCTAAGGATAGTCTCAATTATACTCAAACAGTGTCTGTCTTGTGAACTAGAAATATTTCAAAAAAATTTCACTGGAATTTCCTTAATTCAGTAAGAAAGATAGTTTATTAAAGAAAATACATATGCAAATTCAGTCTTCCAAATACGCAACAACCAAAATTTAAAAATCTATAATCTATAAATCTATAAATTTAAAAATCTATCAAAAAAAATCTTTATTGCATTGTTGCTGTATGAGAAAATAAACATTTCAAAAGGAGTGACACTGTTCCTTTTAAGTACCGAGGATGTCTCTCGCTGTTAGATGTTTTATGATTTGCATGTTTCCACAGTCTGTAGTCTTTCATGTCCCATGCAAACCAGCTAAGTTTAAGGAACTGTACTAAACTGCACGTCAATTTTTTCCAATCAATCTGACGTAACTGCTGTACTTACCAATGTATTCCTCCAAGTCAATAAATCCATCCCCATTCTTGTCAATGTCCTCCATAGTTTCCTACAGAAGATAAAGAATAACCACATCTAGGGTGTTTCTCAACATGCATACTTGACCGTACTTGTGTTTTTGTGTGTTCATCTTCCACTGCTGAAGACCAGTTCCAATACTCAAGAACAAAGTACAGAGGACGGTAAAAATCCCCAGATGTCACTCTTGCGCCACAAATATCAAGGATGCACCGGTTGCATCCTCACCAAACAAGACCAATCCCATGATTCATTGAGCCCCAAGTTAGTTCTTGGGAGGCAAGTAAGCAAGACCGGTCCTGCCAAGACCACAATTACGATTTTTGGTATTGAGAAACACCCCTAAACTCTGATTAATACACACAGACACTTTCCACATCTTCTCACTTGGGGAAGCACACACTACTTTCCTCCGTCATACACAAATAATTTTCCACTGCAATGCAGACACACCAGCACCACAATGTCCTTCATGTAGTCAAACTCCTCCGGGTGCAGGAAAGCTGTAAACTCTTCCTTGCTGGCGATGAGGTCGCCATCTTTATCGGCCATCTTGAAGCGCCTCTCGTCCCGCGACATCATCTGCTTGTAGTTGAAGCCGTCGTCGGGGTCATTGTCATCTGTGGGTCACACAGCATTACTGCTCATGTGACACTTTTCAGAGCGGCATTAGTGTCACATTAGAAGTGATCGGGATATGTTGGAGTATACACAAGAAGGGCCAGAGTTTACTGAACACAATAAAGAAGGCACTGATGACTGATTCTGGCTGTAACTTCTGCTGAACTTTGGACCTACTCAGCTCCCATGCTCAATTCTTTGCTCTTACCCAAGAAAACGCCAAAAGTTACAATTTGGTACTATTTCCTCGAGATCACACCAGCCTTGCTCATAGTGAGACCATCCCATAATAGATACCGCCTACCATTTATCTGATTCTAGTGAACCCTTTTAACCCAGTCAAGCAAGGTTGTAGAAAAAGAAAAAAAAAAAATCGATGAAGACAAAGACCATACCAATACCATACCAACGTATGCAATCAATAAGAAAGTTGTTCATGTCGGCATCCATCTCACGTATGACCGTTTGACAGGAGAGCAACAAACCTCAGAAATGGAGACCTACCAAGCACATAGCCGTAGGTCACATTCTTGTATTCTTCCCAGGAAATGACGCCATCCTCGTTGAGGTCGTGGCCCTTCCACTGGCGGTCCACGTCATCATAAATCCAGCGCTTCTGCGCAAACTTGATCCAATTCTTCATCTCCTCTGTCGTGACGAACCCGTCTTTGTCTTCATCGATTTTTTCTACAATCTTGCTGTGGAAAGACGAGGCTACCCAGGTAAGTGATGGCGTGAGGTAACAGACATACCATTTCATGGGAAACATCGTTGGAATAAACTGCTTAAAAACAAAACATGCCATTCACCTTATACGTTCAGCACTGCAAAGCTAAGGAATTTATTAAATATGAAAAAACTTCAGGGGTTTACAATGGTAGGAGAACCTGCCACAGAATGACAGATACATGCAACCAAATAGGTACTGAGAATCCAGTGACCATCACCGTACTTAACGTTCAAAGGTTCCGTACCCCAGTCTCTCTTTACTCTCCTCGGGGGTGAGCTGGTCAAATGTCTTGGCCTCTTCCTCACCGAGGAAGGCGTCGTGGTCGTAGTCGAAGCTCTCGCCGTCATCGTGCTCCTTGTCGCTCAGCGGGTCATCATGGTGAACGCGGTCCTTCTTCTCCATGGGCTTGCTGGTGGCATACACCACACACAGCGCGAAGCACATGACCAGCGGCCGGAGCTCCATCACCCAACGCTCTGTCAGGACATGAGAGGTTCGATGAGAATCAGAACCTGACCAAGGCGCCACATCAACCTGTTTGGGTCTACTATAGCTGAAGATGCATGACATAAGTGGTTAACGTATCGTTATTGGTTGATGTCTGCTTAAAAAAACTTTTTTTTTTTTTTTAAATCAAGGCATTGGCATCAGCTCTATGTGTCAGCTGTGGTCAGTTTTGCCAGCTGATATTTCGACTTTAGTTAATATTCAAATTTAGCAGCACCAGAGCTAAAGACATAACTACTAAAACAACTGAGATGTTTGCAGTGGGCGATCAGCCATTTTCCGTAGTGGATGATGAGGGATTTCATCAGCACATTCAACACTGAGAACCTCGCTACACTCTCCCAAGTTGGCGCTGCTTCGCCGGTGTCACACTGCCAGCGTCACAGGATGGAGACGCTACACACGTTCATGGGATCTAAAGTAGGAAACGTCTTACACTTGTTGATCACAGTTCCAGTTCCTTAACATGACAATACCGAAACAAAGAATGTCACAAAAAGGTAATCAAAAGCCTTTTATAGTTGCTTACTATAAAGACGACGTAGTCTGGTTATTGTAGTTAAGTGAAGAATGATGTAAAATGTAAAAGCACATTTTAATGACTGTTCTCAAAGCCCTGATCTTCCTAAATTATATGTCATTAGCTACCCAGTCCCTGAGGATGGTGTGAGAGATAGAAGAAAACACGCCGAAGCCACATAAGCCACGACCTAATCCACAATAAAGACCTGTACTTCGAAGACAAGCTGCCATTGAGATAAATTAATTTATTTAACAACCACGGAGTTTCCTAAGCGGCGGCCACATCATTCGTGAGGACCAAGTTGAATTTTAATAATGTATTGTTAAGCAAATAAATACTTCGAGGAATCGACTGAAACATTAGATCGGAGCATTTCCTTTATGTAACAGACGAATGGAAACGATATTACCAATAACGGGACTGGGACATTAACGCTTAGATTCCTAGACATTTCTCTCCCCGACGACACAAACCTTAAATTATGTATGGCATATCTATTTCAGAATTTGGAAAGAATACCAAGGCCAACGCTTCCATTTTCGTACGGTTACATAAAAAACACAACGCGCACCAATTAAGTTCATTATTAATTAAAAAATTTGGCTGGACGCACGAACTTGTTCGTGACACATAGTGACATAACCCAATATTCTTCACTTATACAGTAGACTATGAATTGGAATCTAACAGCGTAGAAACAACGATAATAATTAATAAATCTAAAAAGGCACAAATTCCGATCGGCAAACATAAAAACACACAAGGCAAATCAAAAATTCATAGCTTCCAGCCAGCCATCTAGGGTATGGTGTGCGGAACGTTATTTCCCGGCAAGATCGGATAGCGGTAAAGCAATGATGTCAGTGTAAAACGACTAAGTAAGAGAAAAAACATGATATCTGAATTACCAACCCAAACAGAAGTACAGCGCCGAAGAAGCACACCTACCAATAGATATAGTGTCAAACACCTTGCGCGATCTACTCAGTAACCACAGAAGTCTGAATAAAGAAGAGAACGGCGGATCTACGCCCCTTTGCTACAGTGTTTCCTGCAGAAAAAAACAAGGCGGACCAATAGAATCGATCTAGAGGCTCCGCGCGTCAGTGACGTGCCGTTCCTTTGGCGTCTTCCGATTGGTCCGCCGCAGTAGAACACGGTTATCTGATTGGCTATGAACCGCCACGTCCTCAAACCCGTGGAAGAAATTTATTTTATACTTCATATTGGATACTCAGAAAAAATTCTGAAGAAGTTCATCTATTTAATCCCCTCCTTCAGAACTTAAATTCATTTTAATTGTAAACAAAAGTATTGATTTTTATAAAGCAAAGTTATTAAACGTTAAACGGGGGTTGCTGGAGCAAACTAATGGTATACCCCCCTCCTATTGAATCAATTTCTTTGTTTAACTGTTTATTTTCTTAATGTGATTAACTGGAAATGAACAGGTCAGGACCTGTTAACAATTAACAATCCAATTGCTGAAGGTAGAATGGCTAATTAACACGAGTGGCAGCCCTTGTCCCTTCAAACGCTCAATGTGCCCCCTCTATTAATGTTTATTCTATTTTACATTTAAATGTAGAATATTAAATCATAACCTCGCGACCATGACATGGACAGAAGGCAGCAAGGGTATGACTTTGGCTGGAACATTGAGGGGCTTGAGGTCTCCACCCATTACGGGGGAAACATGATTATT
>JAODJU010000001.1:5341331-5369623 GCA_026776725.1 Gnathonemus echidnorhynchus
CCTGTTCTCAGGTAAATACCAGGAACAGGTGTGGCTCATCAGAAGCCGGGTAGGATAGAAAACTTACTGAATAGTAGCTCTCCAGGACCGGAGTTGGTGACTCTTGGGCTAGGTACACCTGCATGTATTAGGAATATGTCTGGGCAATATTGGTACATGCATTCGAAGAAAATATAGAACATAAAATAAAAAAAGAATAAAATAGAAGATTTAAATATAAATATTATCATGCAGTATCATATAAATCATAAAGTTTTCATCTGGCATCTTTGACACGTAACTCACAGTGGAAGAGGACGGATATTTGAGAGCACTGGTCTTACTGGTCTTCATGTGCGGACAGGTCAGCCTTAGGTGGGGGACTGTGCACTCTGAGTAAGAGGCTTTTCTCCCCTAATCCCTCCAAAACTTGTAAGCATTTAGTCACCTGCAGGTCAAGGTATCACAAAGGGACCCGTTCCACCCTACTGCCTCTGATACAGCAGGGTCTGGTGGCCCAGGGCTGTCGATTAGCCAGGGTGTGACGCCATTGGCTGGCTTCAGGGTCACTACGGAAACAGATTAGCTGTTTATGGGACAGCAGCCACTCAGTGTACAGAGCGTGTAATTAATGCCAAGTCATCCCCATTAGGAGGTGGCATGAATCTAAACCTGCAGTAGTGTCTATGGCAATGCCTGCATCAGCACTCCATAAACAAGTAGAGAAAAATCCCTACCAATGAAAACTGATGTACATAATTTATTACTCTCACTCTATTAATTCCAAAATAAAATACACTTTCGAACAGGCACTTAGCATGCCTGTTATTAGGACATTCTTCTGAGAGTACGATGGTCTCTGCCTGATAAGAATCTCAGCATACCTCAGTGCCATGTGTTTGCATGTATGTGCTGTGCTGACTAGAACTGTGCTACTTGTTCATCGGTATTTAATCGTTCTCATTGTGTTGCGTTTAATGACACTAGTCTGGAGGAATTCTTTGCATGTGCATTGGACAATGAAACTTTGAAAGGCCTGATTCTATACCCAATAGGCTGATTAGGGCCTCTTTTCCAAAGGCATGCTGGGAGGGTTTGTGTACAATCTGCTTGCAAAACTGCTTTCCATCCAAACAGTTCGGAATAGGACCTCAGGTCAGAAAAAGCAGCCCACTGGGCCGCGGGGCTGCAGTGTGCGTCAGTCGCCTACATCACAGCATCACCCCCCCCCCCCCCCCCCCCCCCCCCCCCCGAAGCTTGCCCGACACAAATTGTAATCAAGTTGTTGTTGATTTAATATTGCAGGCCATGGCTGATGAAAGCCCAGGTGAACATCAGGGCCTATGTTTTCCCTATGACCATGTTTGTGCAGTGATTCCTCAGTGGGGTTACCCTTCAGGGAGTACCCTGGAGAGAAAGGGCCTTCACACGCACACACACGTGCACACACACACACACACACACACACACACGTAAGGGTGTAGCATCTTTACTGCTGGGGTAGGCTTGGGAGTGGAAAATTCGTATCTTTAAGTGTTTTCATTTTGCCCCATTCCACCCCCCCTCCCATATATACTCCTACCCCCCCTTTTTTAGTTCTCCAATCCTCTTTGTGAAGAGTGACGTCCGCTCTGGTCAGGGACAGAGTTAAGCTAGGAGCTTCCCCGGGGTGTACACCAGAGCTGAGCGCTCTCCACCTCTCTATCCCGCCTCATCGCAGCATCCCGCCGCCACAGTCCTCGCCCCCCCTGCCTCTCTGCCCCGCGGCTGCCGCTACAACCCCGCCGGGCATCACCCCTCGTTTCTCTGCCGGATCTGCTCCTGGGCTTCCTCTATCGTCTGCAGACCGTGCCGAGAGAGTCGGAAAGACAGCTGACGACTGGGAGGAGTCCCAGCAAACGAAGCTTGGAGAACGTAAACGATCCACGGGACGCAATGTGCTCAGTAAGATAATATTGTTTTTAGTTATTGTTTTTCAGCAGAGCCCCCCCTCCCCGCCGCCTGGGCGTCCTGCTGTCTCTCTCTTTATCCGAGCACCACATGTGAATTGTTTCGAGACCCATTGTACGACCGCGGGTCTGCAGAGACTTGAGGCAGAGCGCGGAGCAGGGGCGCAGGAGAGAGGCCGCTGCTCTGGATTTCTCGAAGATGGAGGGGCACAGGTGTGACCGGCCCGGAGATGACGGCGACGCGGATTGGTGGAGGATGCCGACGGATGCCGATCCTGCCCGACACTTTCGCCGGCCGGCTGTCCACGTGCATGGGCATGAGACGGCAGCCCAGCGCTACACCGCCACCCGCATCCAGGCGGGCTACGAGCCAGAGAGGTGAGTAAACCAGCACCCACCACTGGGTGGCTTAGCGTTAGCTGCTAACGTCAACGCCAACGACGGTCACATCAATGGATGAGTCCTTGACATGAACTCAAACTGCATGCATCCATTTCACATGCAAGTCTAACTAGCATATTTCACTTGATATTTTAAATTTGCAAAATTTTAACAAGGGGGCGGGGTCTAAATTTATAGATAATAAAATCAGCACCAGTACTAAGTTTCTTTTTAGAGGGCATAACAGCCCAACGAAAGTGCAATCCCCACGGAAACGCACAACTAAAATCGCTATTTCACTCTCCTTTGGTCGTTAGCCAGAGAAATGACACATCTGCTGAATTCCATATGAAAGAGGCGAAATGAACACAAAACTCGATGCTACAAAGAGCGGCTCACGTGGAGACGGAGCGTTCATTATGGCAGGGATTAATAATGCACCGTCTGAGCCAGGCAGCCTTTTATCCGGGAAAGTGCGGTTACAGGGACTGCTGCGTGTCAGGCTGCCTATGATCATCACAGCGGTGTTTGCGGGAAAAGCAAGAAATGTAATATTAGAAACATGGCCCTCTGCCTTCTGCCGTAACCTGTGGCAAAGGCACTAAGGTCAATACTTAAGCATTTAAACGGCTGTTATTTTTGTTACTGCGGTTGTTATTCATTTGTTTTACATTTTGTTCATTCCAGTGTTCCTGTTTCAGTACAAGCTGTTGGTATTAGCTGATTTTGTGTATTTCTTATTTCTGCCAACCTGCCAAGACGCCGAGCATGATGGGTGGTTAGAGGATGGATGGATGGATAAACTGGTAGATCTGCCTTTTTTCTGCATTCAGAAATACGTTTGGAGACTCTTCCACTTTTATATATTTTACAACAAGCTTATGGCACATTCTGTGACAAATATGAGGTTAATCTCCTATACATTTCTGAAAGATTTTAAATATGTGTCATGTCTCCTTCTCTGGGAACCTTTTCTCCATCTAGATTCTGAAGGAGCAGAATCCACAGGGGCAGAGGAACATTAATGCTGACCTTCTCCAAATGTCCAAATGTATGACTTGCCTTTAAATATACTTAACCAAACTACCATGTTTATTTGTTAATCCATCAGCAAAGTAGCCCTGATCTTACCTAATGTCACATCATAAAAGCTTCTTGCACAAGCCAGCAAGAAAGCCCACTGTTTGGGCCTGCTGAAGACACGTAGGAAAAATGCAGCCTCAAGTACCTCAGGAATGAGGGAAAGCAGAGAGAATTAAGCTGTTGCCAAATGCAAAATTTCCCAAAGATTACATATGTTGCCATTTTCGATGATTTTTCTTTCTCCCAGAAGACTCTACAAGTTGTTCTTGTAGGAAAACCTCAAACAGTCTGTGCTGAGTGATTTATAGAGGGACCCTGACCTCTATTGTCAGGATGTGATGATCTACAGTATGACTCTTATCAGTCCAAGCACCCCCTCAGGTGTGGTTAACATGGTCTTGCCTCCAGCTCTGGGCACTTTCTACAGCACGTAGGAGCTGAACGCTCAGTCGTATGTGATTTTTGCTACATTAATGTCCAGGTGAGGTTTCCGGATCACAGGCTCCTGGCTTCACGATTAAATTTCACTAAGTGGACCTGGAATAAAAAGCAGTGCAGGATTAGACTGATGAAACTGAGTGTATATATTCAGATGTAATTTGCGGAGTGAAAAAATACCCAAATCCCTGTCTCTACAGCTGGCTTAATCCCCCCCTTCATGGGATCCATAGAGCACTGCAGTGATGTCGAGGGCAGCCACTTTACCGAAGCGCATCCCAGCAGCGCTGATCTGTTGCTGACTGGGAGCATCTATCTTATGATATCAGTATAATCATGTGTATGCATTAAAGCAGCACTTCTCAGATGTTTTGCCTCAAGGCCCACATTTTTCCTTGTTAATTAAATCACGACACAATTTTTGAACATTCTGAACCAAATTTATTTCACAAAAATAGTGCAGTAACAGTAAATAGAACATCAGATATCCTACCTTAGGCTCATTCATTTTGGGGGGTATATAGCCCACTTCTAGGCAAAGCGGGATCTTGGGTCCAACATATTCAATATGTATGAATTATGTGTGAAACAGCAACTTCATGTCATTGTACATTTTTATTGAAACTGTGAAACTGTAACCTTATTCAAGTAATTTATTTGATTTGCTTTTCTTATTTACATTTACCTCACTGTTATTCACGTGTTTATTAACATCTTCAAAATACTGTCACACCTGGCATTTCACAATAACATCAATACGTACCTTGGCTGCATGTTCACGGAGGTTTATTAGCTGGCCAAAATTATTATACTTCAACTACTTAACTCCAGAAAACGCCATTTACGACACTCCTTCATTTTACTCCCCCAGTACAGATGGTGCCCAGTCTCGTATGACTAAGCGAAAAGACCATATTATCTTTTTTTACCCACGTAATCACAACATGCGGCTGTGTAATTTTAACGATGAACCCTGAGGGCTTTCAGCCTTTCAGACCGATTCAGCGACATGCCTATAATTAGCTTAAAATATATCTGCGTCTCTCCTAAGGGGCAAAAGCTGCCTTTGTTTTACAGGGCTACAGGCTTAATCTGCCCCACCGTGGCACTGGGGGGAACTCCTACCATTACGGGTTTATAGGAACGATCAATCTAAAACAGTGAATGAATCCAATTTATACGGGAATCGAGGGAAGAAACCTTATTCCGGATATCAAGTGTTTCCCAATCTGGAGGTAAACAGGCATGCAAACCAGGAGTTAAGCCGGGTATTTAACGCCTGGATTGGGAGGGACACTGCCGATATACCGCCGAGACCTGTTATCTTCAACCGCTGCCTGAGTTGCATCATCCTCATGACACTGAAGCGACATGACAAAAACTACGTGACATTAATCTAATCCGACATTCGCTGTGTGTGACAAAGTGTCTGCTGTGGCACGCGCCCAGTTCCTTTGAGGGGTCATTTTATGTTTGTTTCACCTTCATACTTGGCATCGCCAGCATAGATACAGCCCTAGCGACATATGTCACATTTATTGACTGAGATTATTTTACATACATCTGGTACATACATCTGGCATAAAATGTATTCAATACAGGGGTTGAGGTGACCCTGGACACACAAGGGACGCCAGTCCGTCGCAGGACACGCACACGCTGAGTGATCGACGTACAGGTGTCACTTTGCCAAACTGCATGACTGGACCCGCACAAACACGAGAACATGCTGATCGCTGTTGCCACACAGATCTGGATGCTTGAATCAAGCCCAAACCCCATGTGCCCGGCCTCAGTACTATATACCCGCTAAACCACCGTTGGAAATTTCCATGCATATTTTAAAATACAAGCGATTCATTTAAGGGGCTGAACTCTGTAAGCAGATAATGCGATCTGTTTAAACGAGTTACTATAATTCCTACATATTTTTGATTTTTAAACAAGTTCCAATTAAAGGCATTCGCACGTACATTTTAAGCAATATGAGTTCAAAGTAATTATAGCAGGTTTAAAATGCCATGCAAAGTCTCATGCGATTTAAGTTAGCAGCAACACCGCATTACATGTGAGATATTAAACGATATTAGTGCTACTGCAAAAGAATAGGCTCCCTGTGTTGCACGTAGATGCAGTTTGGACTAATGCAGGAATGGGATTAAGGAGTTAAAAAGTACCCTTACAGGGACATGTGACAAGGCTGAAAGGCGCGACGCTGTTTGCGAGCAGGGCGCCACATCCAGCTCCGGACCAGGGGGGCAATAAGAGATCGGGACCGTCGTCCAGCGTCGCCGGGCGTAAAGGCTGCAAAGGGGCCAGGGCTTCATCGGTGTCTCCGGTATTGGGTTATTATATCTGCCTTTGTCTCGCCGTCTTTCCTGCCGGAGGCTTCAGTCTCACGATAACCCCCGAAGAGAGACGACTTCAGTTTCATTTCGAAAGGTATAAACCAGAAATCGGGCTTGTTTCCCCGCTGTGGTTGAAAATCCTTTATTTTTTTGTATTAAAAAGCATTTTCAGGACGCAGAAGGTTCATGCATTTTTATTTCCTGGTTTGCAGTGCTGCGTATTTCAGGGAAGGATCAGCGAAAACGTGCTCGGCGCATGGGAGGCACGTGTGTTTATTTCTGCCGATGTGTAATGAATTAGTGCTTCTGCCTTTTAAAATGTACTTTTTACAATAGATATATATCTTGTTTGTTCCGTTGATGATAATTCCGCGTATGTTTTATATTTGATTGTACATCGTCTGTGTGATCATGCGATCTAGGTCACTGGGCCGTTTCTTCGTAGCTGGACGTCCGTGTCGTGTGGAAATATGCGATCTTACTGCGATTAGTTGCTGGTTTCGGGCGTGGGGAACTGCGGTGCAGACGTGATTTTTAAAAATAGGTTGGTCTACATTTATATTTCAGAGACCATCTGTCCAGTAGACCTTAGGGAATCAGGTGGCGTCAGGCTGGGTTTGGGGGGGGGGGGGATTGGGGCGAGTGTGATTTTTCTGCATTTCATGCAGATTATTAAAAAGAAATCCGTGCATTTCGGCTCTTTACACAAGCGAGGAGGCTCCGGGCCGTGCATTTTACTCTGTCTCCCCTTTCTTTTCCCGGTAGCATGGCGGATTATCTGATCACAGGAGGCACCGGCTACGTCCCCGACGACGGGCTCTCAGCCCAGCAGCTTTTCTCCATCGGAGACGGACTGACCTACAAGTAAGTCGGCCCGGTCTGTCGCCGGCGCCCCGTTTGCTTACACGATCCGCATGAAACGGGGACAAAAACGCAGCGTCTTAAACCACAGATCAGCTCAGCAGTCCGATGCTGATGGACTCACAGCAGAGCAGCTGATCGCTAACGGGGACGGACTGACTTACAAGTAAGGAGCCTCGGCTTTGTGCATCGCTGCCACCTCCTCAGACAGCGACCGACATCTCCCAATCTGCTCCAGAGCTCCTCTTTTTAAACACCTCTTTCCTCTACATCAGTCTGCTTTGATCCATAATGCCATGCCTTCCGTTCCGTGCAGTCACCACCCGGTGAACTGGTTATGATTTTGGCGTAATGACACCGACTCAATCCACTGGCTTAAACACACACCTATATACAGAAATCGGACTTTCCTGTCTGTTTATATAGTCGTGTGCCCAGGGGTGTAGGAATCGCGGGAGACGTGTATCTCCCAGTATTTAATTTGGCTTCATTTGTCCTCCCCAAACAATAGACCTTTTGCATGTAATTATTAAGCTGTGTACCCCGCAATATTAAACTCTCTCCTACTTCCTTGCCTGTGCCAACTGAATATTGCATTGCATGATCCCAGAATCATAATTTATGAAAGCAAAGTTGCACTCATTTGTCAAAACCAGCATGGCACCTTTGACAGAATGGATTGTTCTTCACCTTTTTTTCATTTCGGGATGTGTATTCACTTAACCGACTGTGGGCTCTGTAAATATGCCTTTGTCTTGACTTAAGGCCATCTGTGTGGGGAGTTTAAGGTGTGATGGTGCGGGGGTGTAGTTTGCTTTTCTCTGGATGGGTTGTGTTTGCGTAACGCCTGGTCGTCATGTCTGTGTGCGTGTCTGAGGGAGAGATTTTACGGCATGGTACTTTTTCTTGGGGAGTACTGAACGTTGCCCGATAATATTTGATATCCTATAAAGAGGTACTTCAGGAAGGCCTCTGGTTGAGTTATATAATCTGCGTGTTGCACATGTAAGCATTAGGGAGACATGTCTGATTCGCCTAATTCGGTCTGGAATGCTGTCTGTTGGGGGCTGTGCTAGTTCTGTTGGGTTTGTGCCGGATAAAGGTGCATGTCTGTACATATGCTGGTTTGATGATGATTTTGGATCGTGTCGCTGATCTAGGACCTGTCGGGAGACACGTGGAGCTCTGGGTGGGATAGATGCCAGGCAGGATTCCAGTCTGTTGTGTATGCCGGTGTACACAAAAACTGTGCCTTTGGTTTGTGGGAGTTAAATCGTGGGCTTCTGTTGCGAGGCCGGATCCAAGGCTGTGCTCCTGGGGAGAAAGCTCCACCCTCCTAGGAAGGTTCTGGATGCAGAGATGTGAGCAGAGGAGGTGGTGAGGCTCCCAGTCTGCTGGGATCACAAAGAAATACGGTCCTGAGATATCAGTGTAGCACCCTGGCAGGTGTTACTGAGGTCAGCCCCGGCTGCTTAGCAACTGCTCAGTGGTCACCATAGCAACCGTGTATATTTATGCTTGGTTTTTACTGTTTGTTTGTTTTTTTTTTTTTTGGTTCCTGTAAATGAAAGTTTGTTTAAAATCTGCAGTTCTTGAAATAATTAATAATAAAAACAACAGGTGTTTGTTCTGAGCATGTATGGATGACCTTTAAAACATGTTGCTAATTAAATCACAACACATTAGTTTCACATATGCATGTTTGAGTAATTTAAGTCACAGCTAAGTGGAGTTTCTCAGTCAGACAGCTTGTTCATACATATGCAGGAATCTACACCGTGTCCCTGGCAAATCTTCAGCCTTCGGGTTTCAGAACGTGCCCCACGGAACGTACCCCAACACCCCATGAGTCGTGTACTGTGTGTGTACTGGTGACGCCCGACCGGGGAAGTGATGTGGAGTCGGACGTCGGCTTTGCTGCCCATTAAAAAGCTGCACATCATGGCGGACTGAAATACAGTGCTTTTAGTCGGCTGTATTTATTTTAAAGTTCACTGGGGTGTATGCTGGGTATCCTGTTGATATTCTGTTCCAGTATCTGACATGGTACACTCTCTTTATTGTACTTAACGGTAAGTGTCTCATGGCTGTACCATTAGAGGAATGTGGGGAGGGGGGCTGTAAATGGGTGTCAGAGCTCTGTGTAACATCGGAGGCCTCTGAACGGCTTATAAATCACAAGGTGTTCAGGGTTAGGCTTTGATTTCTAACCAGAATCTTGCAAACTCCTGTCCCCAGAAGACTTGTCTTGTATGTAGAGCAGTCGCCCCTCCAGACGCACGAATTTGACATTTGCGGTTTTGGTAATTCCAGCCCTAACCCTCGCGCCTGAAGGCATGACTGTACTATGGAATAAGACTAAAGTATGAATAAATGAATATGAACAGTGTAGAGCTGTCAGGATTACTTGACTAAACTCGGTTACGTAAAAAGCATCGACTTAAAATTTTCCTTCTCGGTCACTTGGCAATATGGCGGAAGGAAGACGCCCATAGCGTATGAGGGTCCAAGTAATTTCATTCACGTTAACAGTGGATGGAAATATAGTCGTCTGTAAGTATTGCAAAGCAGAATGTAAATATCACCACAGATATTTACAGAATGTGAGGTTAGATATGTGCCACTTCGCCTCTGAGTAGCCTGGCCTGAATCGTCATCACATTGACTTAAACTATTTTGCTTAATTTACTTTCTATCATTCCTGTATGTCAAAATAAACTAAGGTCAGCCCCGTGACTTAGCCTCATTGTCTTGCAGAATACAGGGTTGCCACCTTTGGTCAGCTAGCGGGTGTGAGGTTTTCAATTCCAGACAAGTCTGCACATGCATTTGCATGTATGTAATCATTTTATTACCTTGCAAATATTGCGTATGGTTTGCAAGCTGCCCCAACGCTTCAAGCGTGGCAAATTTTAGGTTGTTAATGGAATAATATAGATTTGGCGCAAGATTTCTTGCGTGATTCGGAAAGCGTGAGTGTCATGGGAGATGCCTGAGATTTGACAACCCTGTTATACGTAACGTGTGTGCAGAGCTCATGCAAAAGCAGCCGGGAAACTTTAGACTGATTTTTTAAAATTTATTCTTACATATAGTAGATAATTTTGAAAAAGAACATCATCATTAAAGTAAAATAAAACGTGCTAAGTTTTGTTTCCAGTGAGTTAAGCTATCCAAGTATGATAGCGCAGCTTATCGATGCTTGAAGCCAGCAGACTGTCATGGTCCTTGAGATGTGACGGTGACATGTGGATCAAATGCCATGTTGACATTAACATCACACGTCGTGCAAGACTTGTCAGGGCAGAAGAATGGCGTGTGTGTGTCTGTGTGTGTGTGTGTGTGTGTGTGTGTGGGCGCGTGTGGCCGGCTGGCACGCTGCCCGGGGTCCTGCCTTCTGCCCGTCTGTCTTTCCTGAGTCACCCTTTCTCGGGGGGGGGGGGGTGTCCTCTGGTGTCCTTCCACTGTCCAAAAACATGCCACTTAAATAAAGTAGTGTGTTAAACTGAGTGTGTCACTGAGTGTGTCACTGAGTGTGCATCTGGCAGTGACTGGTTGATTCCTGCCTCCCGCTAATTATGTAATATAATATAAATTATTACTCGATGAATCGTCAGATTCCTGTATAACTTTGTGTGCTTTTCCTATAATATAATTGTTTGGGGACCTTTGGGTGCATGCCTGGGAGTTACAACGCGGCCGTCTGAGGATGATGGGCTACGGGGGAGCACTCAGCATGTTCTGCTGCTGGCTTTCTGGATGCCTGCTCTCAGGATTTTGTTTCCTGCTCTTCCGGCTGTTTCCGAGGTCCCTGTCGCCGTGTCCCTCGTTCGCTCCTCTGTCTTTGCTCCAAGCTCCCAAAGATGAGTTGAGTGGTGCCCTGTGCTGGTGCCTCTGCCCGGAAAGCCTCCCCTTTCCTGTGTTGTTCCTGGCTTGTCCGTCAGACGAAGCTGTCAGTCTGGATTTTCAGGAAGATCCACCTGAGATTTTAAAAACTGTGAACCCAGGAGCAAAACTTTTGGCGTCAAGGGATATTGAGTGTGGGAGGTTGAATTTGGCTTTTGGTCGACTTTGGGTTTGGATCCTCACACCTCTGGGTTTGATTCCTGCTCCCTCTGTCTGTGTGGGCAGTTGACATGTTTTCCCCATATTTCCATGATTATTATTTATTTTTTTGTTTTTTATGTAACCAATGTTTCCTCCTGTGTTCCAAAAACATGCAGTCTGGTCAGTTTGTGTCTGAATTGCCTGCAGTGTGTGACTGATTTTGTGTGTGTGTTTGTGTATTGTGGGGGGGGAGGGGGTATTTATCACATTGTGGGGACCAAATGTCCCTCCACAGTGCGGTGAAACGTCTTTCTTTTCTGGTCCAGACAATATAAACCTCAGTTTTATAAAAATCTGTCACTGCAATCAAAAAATCGAAAATATGCAAAAGTCTGGTATTTCGTTTAGTTTTTGATGGTTGAGGTTAGATGGTTATGGCTGGGTTGGGGTTAGGGTTATCGTGGTTAGGGTTAGGGTTATGCCTCGTGCCCTGCATTGCCCTGAGATAGGCTGTAAGCTCTCTGTGATCCTGAACCAGCTAAACGCTTCCTGGAAAACAGAGAGCGCCGTTTAGGGAAGCTATGCTAACATCGTTAGCCTCCTGAAATCTCGTGCTGCTGATTTTCTGCTGATGTTCATGCAGATGGTTAATCAGGAGTTGCGCTGGGTCCACGAGATTCCGATCCACGGTGAGTGAATTCTCTGAATCGTCCGGGCCGAGGAGCTGAAGCTGTTTTCTCATGTTTTATTTTTGCTCCATGTTTGATAGCCTCGTGGTTCTTGTCTGGAGGTTTAGCAACTGTGCGGGACCCAGCCTGGGCCCCCATGCAGATCACTGTGCGCCTTATTCTGCGCGGAGCAGAACCAGACTGACCTGCTCGGGGTGGGGTCACTATTCTGTGGTTTCTGCATTTAGCCGCTGGCATTTGTCCCGGGACAAGGCTGCTCTCCACCTCCTCCGCTTCTGCGTGTTTGTGGGCTCCAGCTCTTCCAAATCGGGCCCCTCCCTCACTGACACACGTTTCCCATAGCGAGGGTCACTGGTGTTATGCCACTGGGTTGGCGTTCACGGACTGCTTAGACTAGCAGTCTCTGAGGAGTCTCAGATTAAAATCATGTGCTGTTTGTGTATTTTATTATTATTCATGTCCTGGGTAGCAAATGTAATGAGACTATTTTCCTAACATTTTGGCATCTCCATCGTAGCTCACTTGTCTTGTGATATGACATAAAATTGGTACGGAGCTTCCGATTGGCCGCTGTTAACATATTTGCTAATTGCCGCCATGCCCTGACCCCCGTCTCCCGATTTCTCTCCCGCCAGTGATTTCCTGATCCTGCCCGGCTTTATCGACTTCACCTCCGACGAAGTGGTAAGTCTGACGGCCCCGTCGGCCACAGTCACTACACTAAGTACATGAAACAAACACGTCCCATATTTAGGAGCAACGTGACTTTTCGAGCTGAGCACTGGATTCAGCAGAGCCGCCCCCGGCTGGCTGTCTGTGAGACATGGATGCAGGGGGGGGCGGAGGGCGATCGCCCCCCCCCCCGGTTTGGTCAGGCCTTCAGCAAACGCCAGAGCAGGATTGGATTGTAATAAAAATTACATTTTGTTTAAACGTTCGCGGCAAGGAAAAACGCTTTTGGTTTGTGTGCGTCTGTGTCTTCTGGTCTGGTTCCTGCCTTCTGTTTCGTGAGCCAGTTCCAGCACTAAGAGTGGAAACAAAGCTGTTTTCTGTTTTGTCAGATTCCTCAAACCCACCACCACCCGCGGGCTTCCCTCTCCTTCTGCACGCGGGACAGTTTCCCCGTTCCGGCAGGCCTCGCCTGTCGGGTGCTGCTCTGTCTCAGCAGACCTGTTTATACATGTAGCTGTGACCCTCCCCTGGCTCCCGGTGGAGATGACTGATGGGGCGGAGCTTGTGGGGGGGTGTGGCTTCGCACCAGCCGCGCTTAAATTAGAGAGCGGCACACCTCCCGTTTCCTACCAACATGCTCGTCCCCCATCCTTTGTCGAGACATGCTTTGCTCTATTTTTAATGGAATAGAGGTTTCCTGATCACCGCCTCGCAGACTGTATTTATGTCTGACCTAACTTAACACAGATGGGTTGCAAACTCTTTCCCTGCTGGTCGCCTCGTGGGAGTCAAACATAAATCCCGCTGAGGAGATAAAAGCAGGCCCTTGTCTCTTAGCTCGTGTACTGAATTCCCTTTTTTCATGTAAAGTGCCATTCCTAATATTGGAGCCCTAAAATTCAAAGACAAACCATTTTCTTATCTTGTCATTTTCAGTTGTGGGAAGATGAGTGTCCACTTTAGTGTGTTTTCAGTTTAAATCTGAATATCATTCAGGTTTTCTTTAGACTCCTGTTAGATTGTGAGGTTGACCATAGATATGTGCCACTTCGCCTCTCAGAGTAGCCTGGCCTGATTTATCATCGCATCTGTCATCACATTGATTCTGTTGTAGTGTTGGATGAACACCTGACCTGCCTGCGAGGGGCGACCCAGCCAATGGCGCCGTCTCCCAATCACTCGTAATGTCATTACGTTAATCTTTAGCTTAATGCAGTGGTGTCATGGCTTCGGAAGAGAAACTAACTCCACGTCCACCAGGGTGCGGGGTGATGGGGAACCACCACGATCTTCTGGAAGTTTCTTTGCCAAGGGGATTAAGCCTAATTGGGTTTAATGTTGAAGAAGCGACAGAATGGAGTCGAGGGGCCTCTCTGGGAAACGCTGGCCTTTGCTTCCACTTCACGTTCTTTTTGATCACCCACGCTGTCCTGGTCGTCTGATTGTCTAGACTGTGGCAAATTCCTCTCTGGGGAGCCACCCCTGGGCCCCCCCCCCCCCCCCAGGAAACCAGCATGCCCACGTTTCAGACGCTGGCCTGAGGCGAGGACGTCTCAGTGTACTGGCAGTCTGTCTCAGTCTGCTGGCAGTCTGTCTCTGCCTCCTTCCCGCCATCTGTTAATTAGCCACAGATGTTTGGGAGCTGACTTTACACCCCGGGTTTGGATGTTACGTTTGCACCGGTCCCGTGGGGCAGCACTGTGGCTTCACCCCCCCAGGGTTGTAGGTTCGACTGCCATCCCTGGCTCTGTGTGGTGTTTGTGTGATTTCCACATCCGGTTTAGGAAGGACGTCTTGCCACTCAGTGGCAATATTGGTGTGTGTGTGCGTGAGTGCGCGCATGCGCGCGTGTGGCCGGCTGGCACGCTGCCCGGGGTCCTGCCTTCTGCCCGTCTGTCTTTCCTGAGTCACCCTTTCTGAGACCATTTGGTAATATCACACCTCTCTTACTGTGGTGCATTTCCTGCTTTCCGAACCCGTTACCTCTCATGGCTGCCAAAACCTTCATGGGGAAGGACTTCGCTCCAGTGGTAGAGTGACCTCCTTGGCTGAGCTGTCCAGTACTGACCCGTTAAATCCCCGACACAATGTCCCAAAGCCGCTTTCAGATATTAGTTAGCTGGGTACTGATCATAATCTATAATACCGAACGGAGTCTGAAGGCTGGTAGTTTTGTTTGGTGGGAATCTGTTAGGGCTCCGTCCTGCCTGGGAAGGTCACACTTTCCTCAACTAAGTAAATAAATGTAAATGTACGTCCTTATGGGCACAGATGCAGTTGGCCTGTCTTTGGCCCGATATTCTGAAGCAGCAGGATCTGTTTGGTATCGGAGGCGCTCTGTGACGCTTCAGGAAGGAGCGCAGCAGGTGACTGGCCACAGCTGGAGCCTCTTGCTCATGAGGGGCACTGGTTTTAAGACCAGTTCTATAATGTTATTGTGTGTTGGAGTATGTTTCCTAATGATAATAAACACCGTCTGTATGTTGTTTTTCATTGATCTCTCCTGCCTTTAGAAGGTCTTGTTCCTTTGTTTTGGTTTTTGTGAAATGATCTCCACCACTATACTGGCCACATAAATGAAGCTGTTTCGGAAAAAAAACGGGGGTAATAAGAACAGATTCTGCGTTTTCTCTTACTGAACCTCCAGATCAGCAGAGCGAATCTCCCATCTGTGTCATCAGCATTTCAGTTCCTACTGGCCGTTTAAATCGTTTACGGCAGGGATCTTTAAATCTGGCCCTCGATTACAAATCCATTGTTTTCAGTTCCCCCCGGTAGTTAGTTTAATAATTACTGATTCTGATTGGTCAGAGGCCTCACACCTGACTGACAGGTAAAGGAAGGCTGGAAAACCAGCAGTGCTCAGTCCTTAAGAACCATGATTTGAATAACCCTGATTTATGGGAAGCTGCAGACTGGAGCAGGTGCTGAAAGTGTCTACTGTGCTGGTCTGACCTCTAGTGGACAAAGATGTCGATGCATGCCAATAAATTAAATGGGAATTAAGGTGTGTAGTGTGAAAATGATCTGTCAGTCATGTCTAGGGCATTTTCAGAAGTAATTGTGCTAATTTTTATTTAATTTTGTCCCCTGTGATCTTGGTTACAGGACCTCACCTCTGCACTGACCAGAAAGATCACTTTAAAGACCCCCCTGATCTCATCTCCAATGGATACGGTTACAGAGTCCTCGATGGCCATCGCCATGGCGGTAGGTTGTTTTCGAGGGGTGTGGAGACCTAAGGTGCTCCTGTTCCTGCGATTCACCCCAACCAGCTTGTCTAAAGATTTTTTTTTTTTTTGTCTTTTCCCAGCTTATGGGTGGCATCGGAATCATTCACCACAACTGTACTCCGGAGTTCCAGGCCAATGAAGTGAGGAAGGTTAAGGTAGGTTCCTGGGCTTCAAATAAAGGACAGCAGGCGGGTTGCACTGTATCCTACTATCCGTGCATCCGCCTTCCTGCCCTGTGCAATGTGCTTCCTGGGACTGATCATGTGACTAATCAGAGGAGAGTGACAGGCCTTCTCCCCAATGGCAGAAATTCGAGCAGGGCTTCATCACGGACCCCGTGGTGATGAGCCCGCGGCACACGGTCGGGGACGTGTTTGAGGCCAAGGCCCGGCATGGCTTCTCGGGAATCCCCGTCACCGAGACGGGCAAGATGGGCAGCAAGTTGGTGGGCATCGTCACCTCCCGTGACATCGACTTCTTCACGGAGAAGGACTACAGCCGGCCCCTGGAGGAGGTGTGTCCACGGCCGTCTCTGTGTCACCGCTTCACTATCCCGCTCCGACAGAATGTTCTCCCTCTGATGTTTTGGGTCCCGTCGCAACAGGAACCAGCAACTTCACTGGCCTGGAACAGACGCTTCAGTGATCACATGTTCCGTCGCTTGGCAGAACTTATCCAAAACAGCCTATGATTTGATCATAAATACAGCTGGAAGCTCTACGGGCAGCAGTAGGCCCATCCTGGGGCTGAAACTATTCTCTTTCAGGATATGACCAGTGGCAGGGTTTATCACTACAACCATGCTTTTCAAGGTTTGCCCCCTGTTGGCCACAAGTGGTCACTACACCAGTGGTGGGGCAAAGTGACCGTCATGGGGACCCAGGCAGGACATTCCTCTCTCCTGCTAGTTATGTATATCTCTGTTATCTATATCACCTCTGGATCTGTTTCCCAGGCGATGACCAAGCGTGAGGATCTGGTCGTGGCCCCAGCTGGTGTCACCCTGAAGGAGGCCAACGACATCCTGCAGAGGAGTAAGAAGGGTGAGTCCCAGAAGCCGCCCCCGTGCCGCCCGGCTGGTGGACGTCCCCGGGTGGATGATGTCATTTGGTTTCACGTTGACCTTGATCGTATCAGTGACCTCATCCCCTACTGGTGACTCTCACCTCCACACTGTCGCTCTCACATTCGAGGCCAGTTCATAGGAGGCTTGTGGTTGTCTCACCTGGCAAAAACGATCCACCTTCCGACTTTCTTTTGGGGAGGGGTGTGTTTTTCACGGGATGCCACCCCGAGCTTCGAAATCAAACCGGTTTTGTCTCATGCACGGTTTTACAATGTGCAGTGAAATGCTTGCTGGTCCAACTCCAAGACGGCGCTAACAGATAACCTAAGTGTGAAAGAGGGCATTGAACATGGACATTACATATTAATGTGCAATTAGCAATGAAGTGTTAGGTGCAGTGCAAAGTGTCAAATGAATAACATAGTATTTACTTAGGTACACTGTACAGTGCGAGTATATACTGGAGCTGGACAGATGTAGGCTGCAGCGGAACATTCTAGATCCTAAACGCAGTGCTTATTAAGGATCCGAATCGCTTGGGGAACACTCTCGCTCACTCTTCCTAGCGCTACTCCAAGCTCTGCACAGAGAAGATGCCATTTCTGAGTGGGCTGGGATCCCTAATGGTCTTCCTGGGCCTAAAAGCTATATCTCCAGTGTGTCGGGAGTGCAGCTCCAGGAAAACACTGATATGCTTCTCATTCCCCCCCCCCCAGGTAAGCTGCCCATCGTGAACGACAGCGACCAGCTGGTGGCCATCATCGCCCGCACGGACCTGAAGAAAAATCGCGACTACCCGCTGGCCTCCAAGGACTCGCGCAAGCAGCTGCTGTGTGGCGCCGCCATCGGGACCCGCGAGGACGACAAGTACCGACTGGACCTACTGGTGCAGGGCGGGGTGGACGTGGTGGTGCTGGTGAGTGTCGCCTTCGCGGGAGCCGCCGTAACTCCCGACGCGACAGAGTGATGTCACCAACGTGGACAGAGTGATGTCACCAACGTGGACGGAGTGATGTCACCAACGTGGACGGAGTGATGTCACCAGGTCACTTTGGATAAAAATGGCCGCTAAAAAAGTTTAAATAAAATTTGAAGTATTATCTGTCGCATACGTGGTCATACACTGTACCACCGTGCAGTGAAATTCCTTTCCACTGGAATGTACTGGATGAAATTTGAAATGCAAAGAGAAAAATCAGTGTAACAGAATAAAAATATATAAGAATGAAATTAAAATAAAATAAAATGAGAAAAAGCTCCACATACCTATGACCTTGCATAGGACAAGCGGGGATGGATGGATGGAAGGTAACAAATAAAGATAAAATGACTGCAAAATGGACCAAAATAAAAAGCAGTAAATCGGCAATGGAAGTGCGCTGACAGTGAGGTGTAAATGTATTCATTTTGCACCACAGGACTCGTCACAGGGGAATTCTGTCTACCAGATTAATATGATCAACTACATTAAGCAGAAGTACCCGGAGCTGCAAGTGGTGGGGGGGAACGGTGAGTGGGTCGCGACTTGGCCGGGGTCGGGTGGAGTGAGCTAGGTGCTAAGCTGTGCCCCCCCCCCCCATGCAGTGGTGACAGCGGCCCAGGCCAAGAACCTGATCGATGCCGGCGTGGACGCTCTCCGCGTGGGTATGGGCTGCGGCTCCATCTGCATCACGCAGGAAGGTAGGAGCGCCGGCGTCTTTCCGGGCTGGAACCGCCACCCTGCCGGTGATCACGCGAGTGATTTTCTCTGCGTGTCCCGCCCACCATCCCCGCAGTCATGGCTTGTGGCCGGCCCCAGGGCACGTCCGTGTACAAGGTGGCTGAGTACGCGCGCCGTTTCGGCGTCCCGGTCATCGCCGACGGGGGCATCCAGACGGTGGGACATGTGGTCAAGGCCCTCTCCCTGGGCGCTTCCACAGGTATGTTCACATCTGACAGCAGTGGCTCCTTTCGATCAAGCTGCTTATCGCATGTAACATACCTGACCCCTCGACCCCTTGACCCTTACGTTCACAGTGATGATGGGGTCGCTGCTTGCTGCCACCACGGAAGCCCCGGGCGAGTACTTCTTCTCCGACGGCGTGCGACTGAAGAAGTACCGTGGGATGGGCTCCCTGGATGCCATGGAGGCAAACAGCAGTAGCCAGAAGCGCTACTTCAGGTAAGGCGCCCCCTAGTGTGTCAACAGTCCGGCCCGCCCACTTGCCCTTTGCAGTCATGTGACTCTGTGTGTGTGTGGCACAGCGAGGGCGACAAGGTCAAGGTGGCCCAGGGGGTTTCGGGCTCCGTGCAGGACAAGGGCTCCATCCACAAGTTCGTGCCCTACCTGATCGCGGGCATCCAGCACGGCTGCCAGGACATCGGCGCCAAGAGCCTGTCCATCCTCCGGTGAGTGCGTCCATCCTGCGTGGCTGTGTGTTTGGTGTGCGGGTTCCTGCGAACGAGCGCCATGTCTATGGAAGTGAGGAATGCAAAGGAATCGCGGCCATCTTCAGTTTTAACCATCTTTCAGCCACTTATCCTACGCATGTCCATGGGGAAACTGCCTTATGATATTGGTGCCGTTCCAGTTAGCTTCACTAATTTCTGTTGTGATAATTAGCACTTTATTTATTACCTTCCATCACGGACGCCGAGCCGATTTGCCATCCGTGTCAGCGGAGAATGACCGTCCCTATGACTCTGCAGCTCCATGATGTACTCCGGAGAGCTGAAGTTCGAGAAGAGGACCATGTCAGCGCAGGTGGAGGGAGGCGTCCACGGCTTGCACTCGTAAGTCCCTCCCTCTCCACCAGGGGGTGCTCTTGGACCCCCTCATACCAGAGCTAGACAAACAGGGTCCTCCTAGTCACCCGTCCCCAGAATCGATTACTGGGGTCTGAAATTCCATTTGATTTGTATTTTTCCCTTTTATACTTTAAGATGCATTTAATCCAAATTCATAACCTTTTGGTGATTAACTTGCATGACGGCTGTTAAAAGCTGGTGATGGTCAATGGATCCACTTGGATCCATGCTGTCATGTCAACCCCCAGCAGCCCGTGGGAGGCAGACTACTGACTGGGGGGGGAGGGGGGTTCTTTTTAGAGCAGTGATAGTCTCACTTAGTAGTCGGCCAAAATGTCTGGAGAACTCATACTGCATTTTTAGAATAAAGCATGTATTTAATGTGTGGTATCATGTTTAAGAGGTGAATAGACTTCAAAATGTCTTTTCTCCCCCCTGCTCATGCATGCACCCTAGATATTCCTTTGTGCCATGTAAGTACGTCACCTCCATACTAACCACCCGGTTCAGTAGATGCAGCTGGCTTGGTGGCGTGTTTGAGCTCTGGGAAGGGGTCGGTCCTTTCTGACTGTGTGTGTCCTCGCTCTTTGGGGACGGCTGCCTTCGGTGTCAGCGCTGTATGCGTCTTCAGCCTGTTTGAAATCCCTCCGTCAGGAATCAGACCTGACTTGGGAATTGGCTTAAGGACAGCATTGATGTATTTTGGCCTAGTTCAAAAAAGCCACATGATTTTGGGGATTGAGTTTTTTTTTTCCTTTTCTTTGACAAATTTGGGATACGATGTACATTGCTGACACCAATGAAGTGTTTTTTTTTTCTTTTAATGAAGTAATTTGTTAGTAAAAATTCCATCTACAACTGTAATGAATCCTACATGCCCCTCCACGCTCTCTATCTCCACAGTTACGAGAAACGGCTTTACTGAACCTGGATGCAGGCCACCAACCAGCCTGGCTCCCAACATCCCATCTCCGGCGGCAACCAGACACAACGGGCACGTCTGATACTCTCCCAACTAACCCAACCCCGCACCCCACACACACTACCCCTGCCCCCACCTGCAGATTTGCACTATCAATTTGCCAGTGGAGCACCTGGGCTTTGAAGCACCCCCGGTCATGTGCGCCCTGAGCCAGCGTACCCCACCCTAAAGTAACACTGCGATTATAAAGGTGATGGGTAGAGGGGGGGGGGGCGTTTGGATGCATGTTATCCTTTTTCAAATACCACGGGTTCCTCAGTCCTTTCCGAAAGCGTTTACAGCCAGGCGGAGCGTCCGGGATCCACCGGCGACCAGGTTTACCCTGATACATGGCGTGGCCCCAAAAATCTAGCCTCGTTCACTTAAAATTATCACGTGAAACGCAGGACAGGGTCCGTCGCAGCGCAGTTCCAGATTTGAACAGTAATGCAAGCGTAATTCCGTAGCTGCCGTGGCACCTGGGGACCTGGAAAAAGTGACTTTGAGGCCAGGACAGCGGGCTGTCCATTTCTGTCAGCGCTGGGTGTCGCGGGGACCAAACGTCAAACGGTAGCCTTAATGCAGGGACACTCTCCACCCGAGAGCCTTACCAGTGTGATCGTCGTGTGTGATGCTGAACGAAGACAAAAAAACTGGAATTTGACCAATAATAATTTTTAAAGTACAGATAAATCATGAAAAATCCAAGTAAATAGGTGCTATTTTCACCATTTCGTCATTTATTTGTACAGCCAGCCTTCATTTCTGCCCAGTTAGTACGTTATACCACCATGCTTTTGTGTAGATAGGCCTGGGTTCGTCAGCTCTAATAATGCAACCAAAATAAACGTGGTTGTTTAGCTAGCAATATACCAGCCTGCTTTTCTGTCATGGGTTTGTGTTACAACGTTACATGTGGTGATAATCAGATGATCGTGTGACAAATCATTTTATTTATTTTTTTTGACGGAGAGCGAAGCAAATCCTAATGATCCCCGTTTGTGTTCCTGCTTCAGCTTCTCCCCAGTCGCCCGACCGCAAAACTTCCACGTCCCTAAAACGTCAGTTTTGTTCGTGCAATGAAATTGTTGCGTTTTTTTTTTTAAAAGCTTTCAGTCAGTTTCTCTTGTGAAATAAGGTTGACTGAGTTACTGGGTCCTGACTGAGAAGGTATGTCAGAGGTCACAGGAAATGCAATAGCGGGGAACAAATATGCTATTTCCATCTAATAAATTTACAACACAGATGTTTTTTTTTTTTTGTTTTCCTGCCATTTGGATATAGTTGCATCTCAGGTTTTGATTGGTTTGACCTTGAGTAATTTGTATCAGCAGAAGCGTTTACAATGTACAAAAGGTTATTTATGCATAAATAAAATATGTATTGAGTGTTCCGGTACATATGCTGTGGATATAAATGTAATAGATGCTGTATGAAATTCGTTTTCTAGCCATACTCGGAGTATAAGTTGTTTTTGTAGACTGATTAGAATATAAAATTTTAAGTATATTTTCAGTTGCGTTAAGTAGTTAATTATCAGAGGTGAAATGACAACGTTAGCTGGACAAACCTCCAGTTTTATTGTGGCTTTACTAACTTGCAGTTTTTTAAAATTGACATTTCATGTAACAAGTCAGACTGCCACCCGTAAAGGATATATAATTTTTTTTTTTTTTTTTTGGTCGTACATAGCAACGCTGAACTGCCTGACGTCTGCTTTTCACTGCCCCGTCTGATGTAATAACAAAAAATTAACAAACTGAGCAAAAACCACGTCACCACAACCTTAAGTTCTGAGTCCGTGAGGAACAATCATGGTGAGAAAACATCTTCTCATTTTCATTGGAAAAGACTTCATGTGATGTAGGTCAGTATAATTTTCTTTGTGCTGTTCTTGTGGATGACGGCTCCTTGGTTTTAGGCCCTCTGCGATCACGACCACCGGCTGCAGCGTCCTGTCACGCCGGCTTTCCGTACTCCTCGTGCACATCAGTGAAGCGCGTTCCATCTTCCGTCTTGGTTTTTCCATGCGCAACGGGATATTCGAAGCTTTAAGAAACGTTCACAATGTTATTGCTAATTAAAATTAAAATTCATTTTAAATAAAACGTTGTATATATTTCATTCTGGGTTGCACTGCTGTACACTTTATAGTAAACCTGTTAAATGTTCAGATCGAGGGTGGGGCACCTGTTCTACTGAGGGCTGGGTTTTTGGGATGATTCTCAATCAGCCAGTAACGGTGGGTACCCAGGACTGGAGTTGAGAACCACGGTTTTATTACTGGCTGAGGTTCCCCATCCCTGGTTTAAATGAGGACCTTAGAGTTGTTTGTGAAATACTCTTTAAATAGTTTTGTCTTAAGGTGACCAGTTGAAATTCTTTAGTTTATTAGATATGCATCAGTTCAATGTCGTGCCATATTTTAATGATATGTGGACCATCGGTCTGCAGTCAGTTTCGTAGATGTCAGTGGGACCTACATACCGTAGTATTGTACCAAATTCACAGATTGCACCTCTTAAATGTAGAAATGACTTTGCAAGAATCTGTCAAGTTCTTTTATTTGTTATAGGAAATGAACACCATTCTGAAAGAAGCATATCACTGAAAGCTTTTCTCCATATACGTTATCACAATAGAAATCGGCTATTTTTCCGTAAACATTTTAAAACATGCACATAAGAATAGCACAATAAATTAACTCTCTCCATGTAGAAAATATTCAATGCCTATTTAACAACGCAGAGAAGACTTGCAGGTAAATGTCACAATAAATCTAAAACTGAAAAATAAATCATTTTTTGAATATAAAGTGAAATGGGTGTTAAGAAACGTTATAACAAATATTTTAAATAAAGCACATGGTGATGTTTTGAACCTTGCAGGTTTCCAGTAGATGGCACTGGAGCGCTGCTACAACACTGCTGATATTTTCTTCCTCGTTACGTCTAACGGTTACAAAAATAGTCCTGTTCCGTTTGGAAATGACAATGCGGAACAGATAAAACGTCAGTGTTTATTAAATCATAACAGCAGTCTGGCGATTTTTTTTTTTTGTTTTTACCTTTCAAAACCTTATTTTGTAATAGTTTTTACTTATATAATTTCTAGTACAAGGTATCTAATAAGTAATATGTGGATAATGAATTCAATTATTCTTTAAGTGCTTTATCACAGTATTATTTAAGTCTTGGCAAAATGTATAGAACTGTACAAATGTGTTTTTGAATAGGAAAAAAAAAAAATCAGTGTCCCAATTTGAGACACAAATATAATAAAATTTCTCTTGGCATCTCTCATTCCGTGGCACTTTTGCGACACACTCCTGTTTCCATTAGGTCTGGTGTCCGCCCAGCTGGAATGAAAACCCTCAAGGATTAAAACCCAGGAATTCGGGGGGGGGGGGGGCGGTCCAAATCGGGGATTCAGAAAGCTTAGCGTTTCGGCAATGCTACATGATCCATGACAGTGTGCTGGTTGGCGTTTGTTTGTTTTTTATTTTTTAATTGTGAGCGGAGGGATACAGCTAAACAATAGCACCTTGGCTACAGACCTTTGCTATATTTAGGCACCCCAGTGAGTCCTGGTGCTTCCCGGTCTGCATTGTCCATGTCATTGCCCCACCTACAGGTCAATGGTGTCGCTGCAGACACTAAGAGTATCAATCTGCCGACACGCGCTAATGAACTCTGCCTGGATGGCCAGGTCCTGTGAGTTGTCCCGGTGCATGCTCTCCTGTGAGGCTGACCCCAACACCTGGTACCGTCTTTGAAGGTTGAGGTTGCTCTGGGACAGGTGGCCGGGCCCGACACGGCCACTGCCTAGGGGGGCGGCACCCTGGCCCAGTCTCTCTGGGCTTGAACAGAGCACCAGGGAGGAACCATCCAGCGAGGTCTGGAACACAGAGCTGGAGTTGCTGCCATGCCAGTGATCGGCGGAGGAGGAGAAGGAGGCTGCGTCCTGCGTGCGGCGCCCAGACAGAGTGGGGCCCTTCAAGGGAGCCGGCAGAGCCTGGGGGGCCTCCACGTCCGTGCAGGAGGAAGTCCGGTACAGGCTGCGGTCAGCCGAGCTCTCCCAGAAGGAGTGGCCGTCGGAGGCCGGCTTGGTGCTGAACGACAGGTTGCTGAAGGAGCTGAAGATGCTCTGGGGGAAGAGGGCCTCGCTGAAGAGGGCCTCATCGATGCTCCGGCGAAGGTTGATGGGTGAAGGAGGCCTCAAGTCTGCTGTGGAGTCACTATCCAGGTGCAGGCTGGCTGAGGAGGACTTCAGGGAATCAGCCTTGGCCTTGACGTGGTCTGTCTCTCTGGCGGCCAACACCCGGTGGCTGTGGTAGAGGAGGTCTAGCCCGTCGACACTGTCTAGGCGGTGGTCCACCAGCGCGTAGAGGGGCAGGCACTCAGATTCGCCACGGGCGATGGTGTCACAGATCACCAGCTTCTCCTGCGGCGACCATGGATAGTTGTTGGGCAGCACTGACGACTTCATGGCGAGGTGGCCGCGGAAGACCTTGGGCCAGCAGCTGGGCTGGGGGAGGTCACTGGAGCAGCAGAGCGGGTGCATGACGACAAAAGAGAGCGTCAGGCACACGCTGGCCTCGCACACGCGGCAGCTCAGGTGGAAGGCCCACCAGGGCCAGGGCAGGAAGACCTCTGCACCTCCCAAGCCCAGTGCATGGAGCATGGCGTAGAGCTGCAGGCCAGCGCATGCCAGCACGAAGAGGGAGGAGAATACGGCGGTAGCTGCCGCCCGGTCCCAGTCCTTGGCGTCGGCAAAGGGGCAGCGGTTGTAGCGCTCGACGGGCGGTGATGTGTTGTTGAGGTGGTAGATGTGCTTGGAGTCGGCTCGCACATAGCAGTAGAAGACCAAGTAGGTGGTGGCTAGGGAGGCCGCCAAGACCACGAAGGCCCCTTGGGAGATGAAGAAGAGGCAGGGGAGCTGCGTGAAGACCTGGAGCAGGGCCACCGAGCCAAATGTGGTGGCGAAGTGCAGCAGCACCAGGACAGCCAGGAAGCAGGGGTGCTGGAGGACGGAATGCGAGAGCTGCATCCGGGAGCGCATGGAGAGCAGCAGGAAAACGATGCCAAAGGCGGCCGTGAGGCACGGGAAGGGCGCCTCGTACAGGAGGAGGGTCCCCGCTGCTGGCAGCTTGTCCTGGTGGCTGTAGGCGTCATAGAACAAGGAGAAGGCCCTGCTGCTCCCGGCAATCAGCAGGAAGACGCTGACCAGCGCAAAGTAGCCGCAGCCCGACGGGCACCGGAAGGGGAGGCACGACAGGTTGATCACGGCAAGGGCAGCCACCACGGCGAACAGGGAGCCCAGCCCGTAGATGTGGGCCTCCCATGCCACCCCCCACGTGGCCATGGCCGTGTTCCAATCCGAATACAGGGGCACAAACATAGGCGGGGTCAAGAGCAGTAAGGGGTTGTACGATTGGTTGGAGGTGGCGTTGTCGTCCGGGAAGGCGGGGTTCCAAGCGTCAGAGGCATTACAGGCCCCGGAGATGTCCGAGTTGCAGTCGGGTAGTGAGTACAACTCGTTGGGCGTCGTGTCCAGCAGCCAGACCTCACTGGTTGGGGTTCCTACAGAACAGAGGCAAGTTACCACCACTGACCCTGCTGGACACTTGGTCATTAACACCCCAGGTCTCAACAGCTTTCAAGCGCATGCACACCTCCCAGGAACATTGAAACTCTCTCAGAAACATGGGGATGTTCTGTACATAACCTAACACGCTTAAATTTCAGCTGGGCTTTCCGCTGAAACCTCTGCCAGGTCGAACACTCATGTTGCTGTCTAACAGGTTATTGCATTATAAGTAAAGTAGAACAAAGTAGGTAATATCTAAATGGGTCACACCCTAAAACTAGATTGAGAAAGACCTGGGATATTGACCTGGTTGCTGCCCTCATTAATGAGACTATTATTCTGCAGGAAATGTGAGTTGTTTTTTCGATTGTGTTACATTATGTATTGTGTCAGTTATTAAATAGTTCTTTCCAGAATATTGTTACTTCATGTCTATATTCTCTTTCGTAATCGCAATATTATCAAATATATAATTAAAATGTACTCTGCTAATGTAAAAGTTATTTTATCAAATCTTTTAATCCCTCCGTACATCTGTAGAAGTATTAATCACTCAGGGGCTTTTGGAATCATCTTCACTTTCCCACCCCTGCTAATTAACCTAATATGCTTTCCACTGTTAAACTAAATGTGTGAGATGTCACATTTTTCATTCAGAAACATACATTTTATTCAATAGTTAATTCAAACAATAGACTCACCAAGAAACTCACCTTTTAATACACCAGGTTTGACTACAGAGACAAATGTGAGTTTCAAAAAATGTACCTATAGATTTCCTATACACCTATACTGGTACATGTGGTAAAAATATCACTAAACAGTGATTCATAGCCGTGATACATTGTCAGGTGTTTTTTTTTAATTATTACTGATTGTTATGATTTATACATAACTTGCCAAAGTGATGTAATCGTTTAAACACACACCCTGGGTAGAGTATATCCGTCACAATCCACACTGAACCGCCGGCAGACATGTGGGCGGCACCGACTTCACCTTGCCTTTCTCAGGACCGAACTGGGTCATTTTTGTTATCCGCTGCAATCTCACGATCCACCCCAGTCCCCTTTAAAAAACCACACCAAACGCACACATTAATCACGATGCACACCCTCTAGCCTGGACGGGGAGGACACGGCATCGATCTACCTGCACAGCAGAGTAAAATGCGCCGTAGGCATAAAGCGTACGAAGCGTTACAGGTTCGGAAGCCTAAACGAAATAAAAGCGCAATCGCTGACTTCTTATCTATAGCTCCAATATGGGAAGAACAGTAAAACGACAAAAGGGAAATATTTTTAAAGTTTGTTTTAGACTTTTATAGTACTAGGCTGACCTCTGAGGTGAGAGGACTGTGATGGTCCTTCGGCGCCCTATCTGCGCTCTGCTGGGGGTCTGTTCCCGGCCGCACCCTTTCCCCGCGGCCGATCAGTTGCTTTGTTACCGCGGTGTTGCACCGGGCATCGCGTACCGCCGCCTCTCTGGGCGGGTTTACTCTTCCCTTTCCCCTCAAAGCCCTCTGGCTCTAAATATACTTGCCTTACTGAACATTTTTTGGTCGCTCCAGTTAGCATCGGGGCGCGCACTGTTCTGACCATTGATTTTATTGCGCCGCCGCATTTTTCTAATTACTCACCCGGCGTAGTTTCCTGCTGCTGTTGCGTAACACCGATTATTATTTTTGACAATTATGTTTATTTTCTTAGGAATCACTGACACCCACTGTCAGTCACTGTTGAGTTTTCATTCCTGTTTGACCTATCCATAAAGCTAGACATTTTTTTAAAGCTGATCACAAACCTAACCCAATTCTTCATCGCCCCAACCCCGTGATTAAACCAACAGCAAAGTGGTTTATCGTATTTCTCACTCTACAGTCACTCCAGGGTTTGAATTGGGTTGGAAATTACCTGTACGCAATACCAGCACCTCTCAGTATCTGCTGACACTCAATAGCAAGTGGATTACCGGCATCTGGTACTCAGTAACAAGGGGAGTACCGGTGCATGGTACTGAATAACAAATGGAGTACTGGCATTTGGTACTCAATAACAGGGGGAGTACTGGTATCTGGTACTCAATAACAAGTGGAGTACCAGCACCTGGTACTGAATAACAAGGGGAGTACCGGCATCTGGTACTTAAAAACAAGGGGAGTACAGGCACCAGGTACTCAATAACAAGGGGAGTACCGGCACCTGGTACT
>JAODJU010000001.1:5369723-5389878 GCA_026776725.1 Gnathonemus echidnorhynchus
GGCATCTGGTACTTAAAAACAAGGGGAGTACAGGCACCAGGTACTCAATAACAAGGGGAGTACCGGCACCTGGTACTTAAAAACAAGGGGAGTACAGGCACCAGGTACTCAATAACAAGGGGAGTACCGGCACCTGGTACTCAATAACAAGGGGAGTACTGGCATCTGGTACTTAAAAACAAGGGGAGTACAGGCACCAGGTACTCGATAACAAGGGGAGTACCGGCACCTGGTACTGAATAACAAGGGGAGTACTGGCATCAGGTACTTAAAAACAAGGGGAGTACAGGCACCAGGTACTGAATAACAGGGGGAGTACTGGCATCTGGTACTGAATAACAGGGGGAGTACCGGCACCTGGTACTGAATAACAAGGGGAGTACTGGCATCAGGTACTCAAATAAAAAGGGGAGTATCAGCACCTCTTTTTCTCCACTTCAAGCACTGAGTCACCCCCTTTAATCAAAAAGATGCTATTTATTTGAATACTTGTATTTTCCATTTTCCGTAACTGCTTATCCAGTGCTGAGCCACAGTGATCCTACCCCGGGAAGCACAGGGCACAAGGCAGGGGGCAGTTTTTGGACTATTGAATGAAAGCCGCCTGATGTGGGGAGATCATGCCTGCAGGGGGGCAAACCAAACTGGCAGCCCCGTACTTGTGAGGCCACAGTGCCACCCGCAAGCCACCGTGCCAAATACTGAAACTGTACTGAGTCATTTGGAGGGATTCTGGCCATTAACCAACACAGGATTCCTGCATTGATCATCCTGAGTGTCGTGCATTGGTAATTATCTTATTATCGTTCATCCGCAGTGTGACTTTTATAATAAAATGCCTTTTACCCATCGTTGTAAATTCCTGCTGAAATATACTTCTCTCCCTTCAATCTGATTGCTTTTCTCTCTCAGAAAGCAGGTTGGAAAACCCAGCTTTTCAACACGGTCTGCAAAATTTTTAATTGAGCTTTAACAAGCCACTAATTGCTAAATTCCTGCACATATGAGTCATTTTACCAACTGAGACGTATTAAGGCATTTTACAAGGCGAGTGGGACGTTTTTTTCGTGTGATATTGAGTAAAAACCTCATGCTGAGAGGTTATTTTAATGCCTAGTTATCTCACAACAGCAGCAGCAATGTAGTAAACACATTTACTGACCCACAGCTGGATAAATCCTGCTCACTTAGGCAAGGTGTCCTTCCTCAAGATATTTTTTCACACCCCTTCGAGAGTCCAGGAGCTCTACTCCATTACTGCAGGTGATACTGTGACCGGGATGATCGCAAACAGAGGAGCCCTGGATTCGACCCTGCCAGCGTCTAGGCCGTCTACCACCGTGGATTTGCCTGCTCAAGGGCATTATGGGAAACGGGGTCTTGTTGCGGTGTTGTCTTGGCACAGATGTGAATTGGAAATGGACCACAGCCCCCGAACAATACACTGGAAAGAGCGAGATCGTCAGTAATATGGGTCATTACGGTATAGTTAGCACTGTGTCCAATTCTGGCTAGAACGGTTTCTGGCAGAGAGTTCTCAGACTCTTTAAAACTCAATAAGGTTTATTTATTTCGGCTTTGTCCCCTTAACCTTCAATTCAACTCTCTCTCTCCAGAAAAGCAAAAGGTGCTCAGACTTCTAAACTAATACACTGAGACGGGCCAAAATCTCAGCCTAATGAGAGGCCAAAATACATCACTCCGCTAACAGCAAAAGCAAAGCTTTTATGAAGTCATAGTCTTGTTTGTAAATTAAGTGTTGATGAGCAGTGGTTTCACACATGTGACACATTATTTGTCGTGTTAGCAGCTTGCTGTACAGAGGCGCCAGACTGTGCAAAAAAAACAGCGACGCTTCTGTGTATTTTCAGTCTCACGCGGACCCAGCGCAGGAATCCGCAATCCCGTGGAGAAGGGACCTGTCTCTTTATCAGCACTTCCCTCTCTCCCGTCGCTGTTTAATTTTCCAAGCCCCGAGTATGATCAAGGGCCGTGAAACGCGATGGCGTCGATTGCCGCTCAAGCCACCGGCTTCTACATCCACCGGCTCCGGAGGGAAGTCCCTCAAGCAAAGGCCTGATTTTCTGAGCAGGAAACATCACACGAGGCTGCTGAGGGTGTGCAGATCTGAACGAATTCACAGAAATGCTATTTAGCTGAGGCGAAACCCGATGTCCTTCAAGTGACCTTCACAGAGTTACGTGGGGTTTTTTGCACGTATTTTGTCTGTAACCTTAAGCAGTCTCACTACGCCTGAAAATACCTTCACATGCTGTCCTGCTTTCATCTAAGTAGCACAGCTATTTCTGTTTTACTATAAAAGGGTTGTGGGTTAGTGGATTAAAGGTGGAACCATCTTGCATGCTGCATTCACAACTGGGTAACAGGATCTGCATTTGCAATACATGGTTGCTGATGGCCATCATTCCGAGAAGATTAATTTGGCCTAATTTACCACATTATCGCTGCTAACTGATAGTTAATAGCTAGCTGCATATGAACTTCCAATGAACTGATCAATTATTATTTAAATAGTCTAATAATGAAACTTTGTGAATACAGGTGCTAATTGTTAGCTGTCTCAAGCTATTTCATCATAATTTTGTCTCCCATAAGCAGCTGCTTACAAAGGGGTATTTGTGTGTTATTTTATGAAACCACGGGGTTGGAGCACTGAGATGACGCTGTGTGTTTTTATAGCTGCCTGCAAAATCTGGATCTGGCTGTAGAATGGTGGGAAAACGGTTTACACTGTTGTTTTGTTATGGGGGCATGTACTGGTCACTAAAATGGGTTAATATGATGGAAGGCTGCATGAACATCACAGAGCTCTCAGCGTTTGCTGGAGGTCTCGCAAACTTAAGAAGGAACGGAACAACGGAACTGAACGCTGGTCTTGTAAGCTGTGTGGCAGCTGGTTAGCTGGTGCGGCGTCGATTATTCAAAACAGAACTGGCACTATGGGCACCGAAACGGAACGTCAGCCAGCCAAAAGCAATAAAGCGTCTGCTGGTCTGACCTGGCACAGGGTCATGGCTAAATGTGGCCCCGCCTTCAGAGGAGGGGCACCTAGGGTGTGCTCACAGTGACTGGGCTACCCCCGCCCCCTAGACTGGCAGATCTTTGAAGTAGAAATCGGACAATTGGAATTGAACAGTCAGACCGGGGGGTGTATGGGGAGGGGGGCAAATGGACAGGAAAAGGGAAGTGCTTTTCACCACTCCCTAGATGGACAAAAACATCAAGCTCTTAAGAGGAGCGCCCGGCTGACGCCTGACCGTCAGATCGATCCCGGAGTCCCTGAACGCGTTTCAGAAGAACACCTCGCTACTCCGCTCTCCTTCTGCTTCCCTCACGCAGCCCTGCGGCCGTATCTTCAGAGACAGAAACTCATTAGTGGTCATTTGCAAATGACGTGTGTCCATGTGTAGGAAGGATCGCTCTCTCGCATGCTCAGCAGACTACAAAAACAGCAGATAGTTTAGTTGATAGTTTGATTTTTGGCTTTTAATTAGTGTATGACTCTGCTTGTGACAGTTTCTATCATTGTTCTCAGTTCGATGTTTGGTTATTATGCTGATTGTGTGGGTGACTACCTAGTCTACCATTATGATTATGTTTATTTTTATCTAAATACAGCTTGTTCTGATTTTAATACCAATCATGTTTTTAAAAATATTTTTCCAGTTATCCCTCTTGATTTTCTTTGCTTTTTTTAATACCCACCTGAATCCAGTGGACCCAGAGTGGTGACGGAGGTGACGGTGGCCGTCCACTGGACCCTCCGCTCCTCCGCCCCCACCCCATCTTCCTCTGCCTCCCTGGGGGTGGCTGAAAAAAAGGAGGCGGCAGCTCAGAGCAGCGTTCACAGAAAGCTCCAGAAAACTGCCGGACCCCCGAAAACCCAGCTTTAACCCAGTTATGTCAAACGGATCTCTCTCATCTTCTTCACCCGTCTCCAGCCATGCGTAGCTATGGAATCGGCCATGTTGATTAATTACGCAGAGATGCACAGGGAGGAAGGGAGCTGCGTTTCGCTGAGAGACATAAGGGGTACAAAACGCCCTTTCATCCCGGATGCCAACGCACAATGTGGGCGACTTTACGCAGGAACGAACACGGTCCTGTCTCTCCCTGCTGAGGCCTGAAAGCAACGCCATGCTGCCACCCCCATACTGACAGGGGGCCTGACACCACAGAGCACGCCCCGAAACGGATCAGCCCCGCCAGCTGGGTTCCATGGCAACCACAAATCCGGCTCAAGGGAAGCATTGTGAGGGCTCTGCGTTCTTATCTAGAAAAGATACGACGCGGTTACTGGACAAACACAGAGGAACGATTTCAGCATTTCCAAGTTGTGACGGCCTAAACTAAACTTCAGGACATGGGTATTGACCACCTGTCGAGTGCCTCAGGCGTGGAGCAGTGTGTGATTCAGAGCTGCTTGTTATACTGCAGTGTAACATCTAATTGCTGCCTGACATATTCGGAGCATAATTTCGCTCTAAACCTTGACAAACTGCTTGTAGCTTCATCATTCAGGTGCGAGGAAGGATACTGTCATCGTAATGTGTCTAATCCAGGGTTTGGTGTTTCCAAAATGTGTAAAACTTCATTCATCTGAATTTGTGATCACTACTAAGCAGATACTCTCTGCACTGGTCCAGAATAGCTGTGATGTTTACCAACACTCAAACCACATATTTGCACAAGGCCCCCTGTTGGCTACAAACAGTCACTACAGCAAATATTTAAATAATCACTTTGCTCATTTAGGAGATGCTAATGGGGACTGTTCCGCTAACCGGCTAGCTAGCTATGATCCGCTAACCGGTTAGATATCTATGAGCCGCTAACGCTACTCACTTGCTATTTATTTCGTTTTTGAAACATCTGAAGAGGGGTTGGGGGGGTGCAAGTGATTTGATGCAATTATCGCACTTCTGTCAGTTACCGATGAACATGATTCGCTGCCTGGTTTTTTAAATTGTTTTTCAGAATGTACTGTTTTTCTGACTACTGGTTTAACTAATGATTCTCCTCCTAAGTCCTTCCCTCTCTTAAATCTGCTCCCCAGACTCTCGTAAATAAAAATTAGCAGCACTGCGGCAAAGTTACAGGCCGATACCTCCCCCCCACTTTAGTCCTGGCCTCCCCCCACGTGGAAGCCAGACTGCGGGCCATGCTCTCCAGCACCCAGAGAGCTCAACCTGGGTTCGATTCCCACTCCTAGCTTCCGGCAGAATCCGATTGGTCTGGTAGCAGCTAACAGATCCATTGCATTGGGGTACGTGAGATGTCATGTTTACAGAGCCAATGTATCCACACAAGCAAAGTGCAGGGAGACCTTTCACTGTTAAAGTGGGTCAAGTGCCCCCTGTTTGTTAGACAGCTCTGTGCAGATGTCGGCTGGGAGTATGAAATCATCAGTACGAAACACAAAAATATTTGCTCCCCCTCCCTCCTGATTGGCTGGCTCAGAGTACAGGTGTCTGCATCAACACCAATAAAATCATAAACAATCGAGAGCATCCTGGGTATCCAGCAAAACACTGTCTAAACTATAGCCAACTGACTGAAAATGGTCCCCACTGACCACAACGTTTCAGGGGTGACTTGACCATCTAACACACAGCTACCTCTGCTCTGCATCGGGGTGGGTGTCATTTTCCTACGATGCAGCAAATGGCGCATTTTACGACGTTTGTGTAGCTGCAATAGCGACATCATATGGATGGGCTACGGCCACGACAAGCAGGACAAACCAGGCCCCGCTGGTGTCGCTCCATCCTAATTCCCCTCACACAAGCCTCGTCATGCTCTGCGCTGTGCTCGAAGGCGCAGGGGCCACGGTACACCAGCCTCTCTTCCTGTTAGCCTCTGCGTCAGTCGCCTGGAGCTGAGTGTTTCATTGAGTGGAACTCTTCACGCTGCATGAGTAACAGAGTGTCGGATTAAGTGCCACCATCGTTAGTGTGAATTTAGCATATAAATACAGAAGCCAACCCATCCCTGCACACCACCCCAGCCTGTTCCATAGCCAATCTAGTCAAGGGTCATTCTCAGAGCCTGTCTAATGATTTAATTAATGCTGAGAATTATTGTAATCTTAAGATGCACTGCAGAACCTTGCCCTGTTATTGAGCTACAGCCCCACAGATTCCACTCAAAGTCATTTTTTAATACTTTATTGCTACGTATATTTTTCTTGATATATAACAGGCAAACCAATGGTGGCTGGTCTGCCTGAACCCCTGGCAGCATAAGGAGAGGCTGGAACTGTGGATAAATGGGAGAAGCAGCGTCGATAAACCCCCTGTTAAAAGCTTTTGCAGAAGATGCATTTAGGGTGCCCTGTCGAAAGAAGGGGTCAGCCCTCCCAGTGGTATTATATTTGTGGGTCTGAGACACATTTGTATTCAACAGTGCTTCATTCGACTGTCTTACAGTTTTTATGCAGTTTTACCCTAACTAGGCTAACGTCATGCATATTTTCAGCGACGCTGAACCGTAACCACCGCTGGTCGAATGACGAGTCGGGTTACCTTGACAACCTTGCTACAGCGTGCTATTCAATTTAGGTCGTAATTTCCACCGAAGCCAGTGTTTCTGTCGAAGTGTGTGTTGTGGAGGGGGCGTTGGTGCTGAAAGCCACACATTCCCGGCCAATTACAGCTCTGAACAAGGCAGTAACGCTACTGCAAAGCCTGTGCAGATACATCGTTTGGCTGTGCAATGACAGGCAGTGCCCATGTAGTAATCCCTTTGCAAATACATGTTTTTTTCAAGGCACTCGTGTCTTTCTGTTAGGGAGAACGGGTAGGAACAAAGCTATATCTAAATTTAACATATTTCATGTATTTAATACATCTTCAACAGAATTAAACGATGTGAAATCCAATCTTCTGTAGGCTTGTTATGAAGCAAACTTCCACGGTCTGCTCTCCTTTAAATCTGTAATTTATACAGCTCCCTGCCCATATGACTGAGACGTATTTACGGCTTTAATGTCGGGAGACTTTGAAATGTATTAGAATGTGTCGCTTTTGGCTCTGCGTAGCCTGTCAGACGCGCGGCATTTTATGGACCCTGGAACCGGGGCGGATTAGCCAGAGAGGGCAAACAACAGCCACAAGTCACGTGCCGTCGCGTTTCTGCTGGAAAACGGCTCCACCGAGGAGAGGGATGAACGGGCTACAGACGGCGAACGGCGCACCGGCCCCCGCTAGCGGCGTACGGAGCGCTCCCGCGGGAGCCGGCATAAAAACGGCGGCGCGCATTGGCGGAATACTGATCCGCGCTGCGGCACGAGGGCCGGTCCCTTCGGCAGCCTCCGTTCCGCCGCGCGCTGCTCAGAGCCTCGGCTCAGCCAATCGCGGTGCGGCTGTCCGTGAGGACGCGCCCCCTTTATGAATTAATAATTAAAAACATCAGTCTTTCTGAAGGGTATAGTGTCGTTATATAACCTTTGGGTCTCTCACTAGTTCAGTAAAGATGATCTCAAGATGGAGATTGTGTTTTATGTACTTAAAACGATCACAATGCAGATTCTTTTCAGACACTCCATCCGCAAAGGTTTTCTATCTTAGTATCACTAGAAACTTACAACGCCGTTTTGATACAGACAGAGATGACACCAGTGAAAAACATCTACATTTAAATTTCAGATCAATTTCTGTTCGAGTAAACAAGTAGATTGAACATTCATCCATCCATCCATCCATCAATCCATCCACCCATCTTCCATAAATACTAATCCAGAACCTGGTCACGTTGAGCCTAAAGCGTATAAAAGCAAGCACAGGAAATGAGGAAGGGGACATTCTGGGTCCGATGTTGGTCCATCACAATATATTTTGGGTCACCATGGTGGAGGTAGTGCAGTGGTCAGCACTGTCGCCTCGCACCTCTGGGACGAGTGTTCAGGTCTCTGCCTTGGCTCTGTGTGTGGAGTTTGCATGTTCTCCCCGTGTCGTCATGGGATTTCCTCTAGGTACTCTGATTCTCCCTGCCCACAGCCCTCAAACATACTGAGGTGAATCGGAGTTACCAAATTGTGAATGGTGTGTGAGTATGCCCTGCCCCCCATCCTGCGTTATTCCCTGCTTTTCACCCATAGCCTCCATAATGGGCTCTGGACCCCTTACAATCCTTAACAGGACAAGTGGGTACAGAAAATGGATGGATGGAAGTGAGGATCCATTTCTAAGCCAGAATGGACTTCAGCCATCTAGTTCCCTCTATTTGTGTTTGTGTGTGTGCGTTGCGCTGGACTGGCATCCTTCCCCGGTGTTTCCTGCCTAATGCCCTGGAATAAGCTCCAAGGCTTCTGCACTGTAGTGTAACAAAGTGTAAGAGAACACATTACTCAGGTTTTATTGACCCCTGTGTTTCCAAGGACACGTTATTCCGTTCTGTTGACTTCTTCACAAACTCCAGCAGGATCACAGTTCACCGAATGTCAGCACAAATAGAAGCCAATATTGGAAAGAAGAGGGAGAGTGCAGGCGGGAGGGTCAAACTCACGCAAGTCGTCTCAGTGTCACAAAGTGCACATGTCAGCCGTGGGTATAGATTGTATTTGTATTGACATAGGGTTTACTGAGCATCAGTCAACAAACAAACAGCATGATGATCCACAGACCACCGCTGGTGAATGCAGTGTGATTTGTGGTCTGCCTTACCGTTAGCAGGTGTGCTGGGTCTTGTCCGCTGCGTTGGAGTCGGCCTTGTTGCGTTTTCAGGCTTTTGACTCCCCGAGGAGGGTCCTGCTTCTGTCCGATCTTCCGGTACGTTCGCTCCATCCCCCGACAATCTGATGCTTATTTTTGATTCTGTCCCTGGAGCTCTCTTGGCATCCTGGTCAGTAGCTATTGCTGTATCTAGGCCAGATGGAGTAGCTATCATATCAGGAGGCTTTGTGGTTCCTATTTTCTCAGAGAGCGACACGTGTGAAGTACTATTTTTGACAGGTTGCGTTTGTACTCGAGTTGGTGTTTGGGAGGGAAAATTCTCACTACTTAAACTCTTCTTTGGCCAGGAAAGCTCAGCTCCATGATCCTGGGTGCTACTCTGAAGTGTGTTGTAGGAGAAGATGGATGCTGATGGTCTCGTATCTTCAGTGGGGCCTGCTGTGACTGGGTCCGGGGTTGTAATTAACGTATTCCATGATGTGTCTGTTGCTGATGCAAAGGATGAGCCTCCGCTTTGCTTTAACCCTGCATCACTCGGTGCAGACGTGGAAGTCGGTGCCTTGGGATTCTCCGTGGATTTATCTGCATCTTCCGATCGCGTCTGGGAGCTCCACAGGCCAAAGGGGAAAGTTACTGGCAGCGAGAAGAAGGAGGAAGTCTTGGTCTCTATCACTTCCTCAGGCGGTGCCCAGATGGACCAAAATGAGCTGTCCCTCTGCATGCCTGAAGATCCTCCATGGCCGCCGGAATCTGCCTGTGGTGAGGACGAGGGCCGTATCACCTGCGCCCAAGTTGGTGACACGGCAGGGAAAGTGCCAAGACACAGCGCCAGTGTCCAGACGTGAAGTAACATGATGTTTCTATTAAAGCATATTGTGGGGATCACAGATTATCCTCCATTTTCCTTGTCGAATAACACGTGGTGTTAGCAGCTAACGCTCGCTGACCTACAAGATAAACAGAAGAAGACAACAGACAGACCTTATTAATCTCCTACACCTACGGGGGAGTAAAAATGTGTGCATGCTTTTAGCTATACTGTTGTTTACTACAATAGTGCTGTTTCTCCTGCACTCGACCCATTCTAATTTAGATACATCTGGCGTAATAATAGATCGCGTGTCAAATTGACCCCAGCTGATCTTCTTCACCCTTCCCAAAGACGTCAGATTGCCAGTGTCTTTCGAGGACATGTGGGACCTTTTACGTCGCAGGATCTGAGCCGCAGCCGAACCGTTATTTACGTCGGAGCGCCCCGGGCTCTCAGCTCTGCGAGCAGGCGCTCAGAGGGGTGAATGTGCGGTGACAAAGGGGGAGGCCGTCGAGGGGCCCGCGCACGCTGCATTGTTACACCGACAAACAAACGCGAACACCAATGGAATTCCTCCAGTGAGGAACCCAGCCACTCTCGCCCCCTCCCGCCTCTGCCACCCCTCTGGTCCCTTTCAAATCGAAGATTGATTCTGCCTCTTGGCTGCTGTTAACTGTGTTTTTTATTCCCACCAGGGAAAACCGATACGGCTTGCAGGCATCTGTGAGCGGATCTGCCCTCTGGACAGCCACCGATGGCTCACTGATATCCCACTGGGAGTCACTGCTAATCCTGAGCACGGGCACAGCAAGCTGAGGATAATTAAATAATGACCAAGTCACCCATCCCCAGGAGGAATATATATAAAAAAAACAACAAAAAACACCAGGCAATCCTGTTTCCATCTATAGAGCAGATGTAGGTGTCCGTAACCCCGTAACCTGAATCGTAACCTCATTCTCTGTGCTGCTCTCGCCCAGTCGGGGGAGCAGGTTTGGCCATATTACAGCTAATAGTGAACCGCAGGGATCACACAGCCGCACACCTGATAGGAGTGAACAGCCAAATAAATGAAAAATCTGACCTATGTTGGAGACAAAAAAAGTAGCCGACCTACTTCCAGGAGTCTCAGGCTGCTTCCTGAACGCCTGTATTGAACTACATGCTTCGAAGCACAAGACTGACTAATTTAATAAGTATACATTGTGTGTGTTTTCATTGATTAGTTCCATGTTACTGACCCAGAGGCAGATTATATCGCTAATTCCATTGTCACTGGAGTTTAGAAGCATAAGAGAACGATTGTTCAGTCTAAAATGAACACAACGGGAGCATACAAACTGAACATACAGGCTAGTGTCCTCTCTGCAATTTAATGGCTTTCACTGGGGGAACACCCACACTGCTAACTCTGGCTGATTGGCCCAGACAGGACAGCTATCTTAGTGGCCTTTAGTTTGCGTGTGGCTTGTCTGTCAAACCCAACTTTCTTTAAGGGGGGGTAGGCATTTTATTATCTGACTTCCTTCCCTTCTCCATTGTGGGTTCTCCACAACGACAGATGCTGGCTTTCTCTTATGAGTCATTGGGTCACCAGACTCAAAGCGAGAGGGCTGTTGGGGGGGGTGGCAAGGGCCAGACAGGAGGCCTGTGACCCGCTTGGTTACACAGCCAGCAGGACACCAGCAGGCCATCGAAGGCGAGCAATTAGCTTGTACAACAAGCGGGACCATCTGATTACCGGTAATTTTTAAATCAGCGGGATGTAGCCAAAAACAGGGACCAGCTGAGATTTTACGGAATGCTCACGTAGCGTTTTAGAGTGACGTCAGAGGCCGAGGCCGGGGTCCCCTATCCATAGCACCGGTCACCAGAGCAGCGACGTGCTGTCAGTGCTCCAGTACGGTCTTGGGGGAGCAGGAGAAGCCTCTACTTATCCTTTATTAATCGCCCCGTCGTCTGGATGGGACCGTAATTGTTTTAAGGGGCTATTATACGATATATTATTCATGATTCATTATCCTATTAATAAATATCGCACGTATCTTTTAAAAGGGGTGATGTCCATTGTAAGCGTCATTTCTTGCGCGTTGACCTGTGGCGGTATTTACCGCAATTGCTTGTAGATTCCAGTCACCGGGAGCGGGCGCGCTAATAAATCAGCGGCTTTGACAGTCACAAAATTGATGAGTGTGTTATGGACATTTAAGATAAGACCAAAAATACTGGTTTCACTGTGTTTGGATAAGGTTTACATTTCATATGCTATACTATGCAAGTTCCTGGATGGTACATTTGTATTTTAGATTTTTTTTAGTTAATATTTTCATATTTCTCATTTGGCGTGTTATGTAAATGAGAATGGCATCACAATATCGTCTCGTGTTTAAAGCGCACTACGTTTACCGTAGTAGAGGGGAGATCGGTACATGTTCTCCATTTCAAATCGCTACGTTTCGAGCAGATGGAGGCTATTGCCACATTTCAAGAGTCTAAATGCTGTTTACAAACAGCCCGAATAGGCGCTTGTTCCGCATAACCAACCATCTGCCATGCAGCAAAAACTACAAGCACTTCGGACGGATGCAGAGGTTTAACATCTGGTCACGTTTGCAATTAGCCAGAGATCGGATTGCTTTTAACTTATAATAAACCGCATCGATTTTTCTCCCTTCAGTGCTGAACTGCACAAATCTTACTTAGATTGCTTCGAATAAAAATAAATTTTACCATCATACTGTCAGACCACCCTACGCGTAAGGTGTTAAAGACACTGCGGGTTCATTTTGCAATTCAATGGAAATGATGCATGTTTCCCAAAGATATTAGTAATCACGGCTTGTCATATGATAATTTACATCCTCCTTGGAGGTGATGTAAAACTGAGTCGCTCCATTTCTTGCGCAACGTGAAACCAGGCGTGCCATCCATTACCTGTATGGGTCTGACAGCTGGAGTAAAAAGGCTCCTCTTCGTTAGTCCACTTCTTTCCTTATATCGCCATCAGACCCCCGCACGCTTTTTATTTAAATCCCTTTCCCAGGCCGTTTGGCTCCGAGGAGGCGGCGCGCCTGGACGCCGCACGGACGCGCATCGGCTCCGTGACGCCGCACAGCCGACAACCGGCACCTTCGGTTCCCCTCACTGTCTGTCCTCCAGCTGTCAGCCGCCACCCGCTTCCGCACCTCAGCAGCTGGAGGCAATGGGAAATACTCACCCTCTCCAGGATAGTGCAGCGAAAAAATGCTGGAGCTTCTTTGCCGGTCCGGTGTTGTAAATATCCTCAACGTGTGTATGTGTGTGAAAACCAGTTCGAAGCTCCTTGCTCTCTCAATCCCTGCCTCTCACTCTCTCTCTCTTTCTCTCTCTCCTCGTCCCTCGCCCCACCCTCTCCCCCCTGCTGTATAAGTTAACCTACTGTGAATGTAAAACACAATTCCTGTGTCCACACCTCTGCAGGCATGTAGTTTGTTAGCCACACACACCACTTTAGTGGCCAGCAGGGAAAAGACACACACACACACGCACACACACACACACACACCACAAACAAAGACAGGGAGGGACACACACAGCCCCAAGCAGACCACAAACCACACACAGAATTGCCCAAAGTGCCCCCCTGGGATGGAGACCAGCAGGCACACATGAACTTGTTCCGGTGACCTGCGCTATCCCTCACAGTGACACGGGGGGGTCGGGGCGCCCCATGGACGAGAGCTGGCGGGAGGGTAATCCATCAGAGGGGCAAATCAATGCGGGATGGGGTGTTTAGGCTGCGGTGAGGTGGACCAAAGGAAGCACGACTGGGCTTCTACAGATATGTCCAGTGAGGTAAAAGCGTAAATTCCGGCCTGATTATGTTGTGGCTTTATTTATTGTTACTGTATCTGAGGAGATCTCTAGTGGCATTAACTCAGCCCCATTAGCCCCCCCCCAGTCGGATCTGGGCTCAGAACCAGCCGGTGCTGCTTCTCCCAGCTCGTTGCTCAGTCTCGTTGTCCTATACAATGACAGTCGAGGCTCTTGATAGACATGTTTTATACTTCAGAAAACCAATGAGTCTTTAGTATATTTCCATTTTTTGAAGACAAATTTATTAAAACATTCCAGAATTTTCATAAATGATGTATGATTTATGTCCCACTACTATAAAATTATATTAAGTGCCATTAAATTATATTACCTCTGGTCAAAACTGATCACCTTAATCGTTATACACCAGGTTTTCCAGCATCTCATTCCGAAACCAATGTGAAGTTGGCCGACTCTTAGTTGCTATACAGCCTGTACTCCTCTGGGAAGGATTCCCATTAGATGTCTGGACACTGCTGCTAGGATTTACTGCCATTCAGGTTGGGTGATTGGGTCCCTTTCTGTGAGTTTGTGTGGCTGAACTTACTCTCAGGTGTTTTGAGTGTCGCAGTCTTTTACATTTTCATGTACATTTACAGCATTTGGCACACGCCCTTTGCCAGAGGGACTTACGTAAGTGGTTAGACGTCTCATCAGTGAATACATTCTGATACTGCTTCAATGAAACCCGGCTAAGAATAATATCACTCTAAAAAATCTCTGTTGACAAGTAATACAGTATTTTTTATATAATGATGAACATAAATCCTGGAAGTGCTAATCAAAGTGCTTCTTAAAGAGGCAGATTTTTAGTCGTCGTTTGAAGACACCCGATGACTCAGCTGTCCAGACATCTAGTGGAAGTTTGTTCCACCACATTGGTGCCAAAACAGAGTAGCGTCTCGATGCAAGTCTTCCTTGCACCTTGAGACTTGAGGCTCACTTGTGACAGACCAGGGTAGCCCTAGCAGGACAAAATTATGGTAACTGACTTGTTGGAAAGATGGTGTCCTGTGATCATCCCAAGTGGAAAGTCCCTGATCTTTCCTGCTACTAATATTTGTTGCCGATCGCGTGACTCTGCTTAATTATACACCTGGCTGTGTCTTAATTAGGCAATTCCGCTAATCAATAGGGGGTCCACATACTTTTGGCCATATTGCATATGTTTAAAAATATGCATGCAAAATAATACAGAACTGCCCATAAGTATGATTATTTATGCTTCTGTAGATGGTCCAAGTTCAGCTTTTTAAAGCAGAGCTCATTCAGGCGAGAATGGCCCAATGAAGACTGACAGGGCGTGAAATGAAGGCCAGGGAGTCTCGCAGCCTCAGGAGAGACCTTCAGTATCCTGCTGCAATCGAACCCTTGTCTTCAGGTCCTTGCAGATTTGCAAATGGTCCCATGGATGTACAGGATTTATGGAATATATACAGATACTTTACATTCCCAGATTGGGGGGGGCTACATTATCCCCTTTATGCCTTATGTCTTCTGCTCTTGTACGTCATAAAAAAAATAATATCCAAGGATTCAAAAGGTCTATTTTCAATTGTACTGGTACAACTACTGAGTACAATAAGATGTTTACATGCGTGTTTCCTGCAGAGAGACACAGGGTGCAAAGACAGGACAAACAGTATAATTACTAGTTTAATAATTTGGTTAAAAGGGCCAGAGGGATACCATTAACTAAAATGGTAACATTTTACCTGAGGCACAACTAATTCAGTATTATACTATTACTTATGTATTAATTAACCACAAACTAAGTCTTGCTTACATACTGATCTCATGTTAATTCATCATTAATGAATCTTTCATCTGAAACAGTTACTATATTTGTTACTAAAGCTGTTAATTCTGTAAACCTTTGTGAATTACTGAAGGAACAAGTCATGATTAACTGATCTCATGTTTATCCATCATTAATGGATCGTGACGCATCTTTTTATCTCAAGTAGCAACTATATTTGCTCATGATTTGTTAATAATTTGTAGTAGCTGAGTAGTAAGTATTTGTGCCCTGTCAGTAAAGTGTTACCATCACAATATACCGTGATTCTGCTGGGTTGTGCAAAATCAAGCTAACTAGTAAGGTCCGAAAGATCCGGCTAGCATAATAATGCGTGGCTCTCGGGTTCTTGCACTGCAGAAACGTGCTGCACCATTGATTCAGCAGAAGGCCACCTGATGTACTTCAGCTGGCCGTCCGGAGCTCCAGCCAAACGCAAGCAAACATCGAGCGGCTGAGCCCATGCAGACATAATGGAAACCATCGCATTTAGAATGCTATCTCTGCTCACCAGAGGGCTGCGGTGTGAAGCCCAGTCTGCCCCTGCCCCCTAATTGGATTGAGGTAGGAGATGATGCAGGTCCACTAGACCTGGGCTGGAGATCCAGGGCACATGATAAAGCCTATTCAGCAGAGGGAAGAGGCGTGGAAGAATTTTACAGGTTGGAGTCAATTACCATCCATTAGGGATGTCCATTAATCACTAAAACACAAGCATACTGGCTCTGTATTATGTAAAAGACTGGCTTTTATGCAGCTGCTTTTCTACCACACAATCGATGACTCAGCGAATACAAAGTTCCCTCAGAATGAACCTAAAGATGAATATTTTATATTTTCTTGCAGGATTGCTTTACATAAACCCTTGTGTTCTCCCGTAGGCTTCATTTTAACATTAAAAGTGCCATATTGTGTAGCTCTGAAGAGTCATTGTGTCACTGCAAATGTATGCTGACTGGAGCTCTGATTAATAGACTGGTCATTGCGGTACTGCGCAGTCATGCTGTGTTTAAGCTAGTAAACAAGTAGTGACAGAACTAGGAAAACTGGTTAGTGTACTCACTGGAGTGGTTATTCGTGGATAGTCACCAAGAATTCAATATGTGCCTAAGATCAAGATTTTAATTCCATAACAATTGCATCACCAGATTAATGTTAGCTATAGCAATATCCTATAATAATCTGGCTTCAGTATGCCTCACCGTTAAATTACTGCAATGTTAGCATAACTGTGCTTCAGCTCTTGTATATGTGTAGCTACTTACACCCAGTATGAGACATGCTTTCATTATGTGAACTGATTTCTGTTTTTCTGGCTTTGGCGCAATGAAACACAGGATGACAGTGTGGATTTTGGCACAGGATGAGTGGGGAAAAAACCCTGCATTAATTAGTGTGGGACATCTCTGAATCAAGATATGGTTTGGGGCCGTGGACAACAAAGGGACATTCAGCTGGGTCATGGGGAGGGTGACACCAGTATGGCCTGTGCTGCGTATGTTTGACGGATGGAGTCTGGGTCTGCCGGACCTGCCTGGAAGGCTGAGACCGCACGGAGCTGCAGAATTTGGAAACAAAGACAGAGGTTAATTGTGACAGAGATAATACTCCATTGTTCTGAACAAACAACAGATTCTATTCTTTAATCAGTCTTCCACACAGAAAGCGACACTGATAACATTTAGTTTTCCAGCAATTTTTTCAGTTTTACTGGATATTTGACTGATTTATAGGGTCCCAGCCTCCATGATAAGTTGCTGGGTGATGGATGGATGCATTTTTCAGATTTTATAAAAGCTGCATATGTTTTATTACATGTAGAAAATATTTAAAAATTCAACTGATGTCACGTTTTAGCATTTTAACATTGTTTTAGCAGTTCTATTAAATATATTAGGCACGACGAACAGACTAATGTTTAAATAATGTAGGAAAGATGCATAAGGACAATTTCAATTTTAATTTATTGTTATATAGCGCCTTTCGCAACAGAGTTGCCCCAAGTCACTTGAGAAGAATGTGTGGCAATTCATTACTACATCATTTATGCAGAATGATTAATGAAACAGGGGGAAAGGGAAAGAGAGAATGTCAGAAGACAACAGAGGGGAGGGAACAACTTCCCAGTAAGGAAGAAAAAATTTCTGGGGGTCTGGGGTCTACTGGCTGCTCAGCCTCCTGCTGGGATGTGCTGACATTATGGGAAACCGAAAATTAGCCTGCTTTAATAAAAACAAGGTGTGAACTGGGAATTAACAGTAGGCCTGCGAAAATAAGAACAGAGACCCGTGTTGTTAAATGTTTCATAATTATTGACTAATATGCAGTGTAACACGTTAAGTGTGTTGAGTTGTGCATTGACTGCATTAATGTCGGAGCAAAGCTGGAAAAAATGTTAAATAAGAGAGGGAGGGATTGTTTTGCTCTGGGAGGAGATGAGTCATGGAGGCCAGTATCAGAAAAATGCGGTTGCTGGGTGGGTTTCCTCTCCCGACAGGTGATTCCAGTAAGAAAGGTCAGGCACGCCTCTGGTGGAGAGCTTTCTTACTGGGAGAAGCAAACTAACTGGCACGCTCTCTGTTTTAGCACCTATTTTAATGACTGTAAGAAGCAGCCAGACACCTGATCTGGAAGGACTTGTGGTGGAAAAATTGACACAAGTGTTTTATATATGGGTGAATTGAGTGTTGGCTGGGGTTAAACGACGCCTACGGTCAATGGGCTCTCGGTTTGTAGCCTTGTCTGTCTGATGCAAACCACTCACATAGCCTACAAATGACGGAAAAATCACGCCCTGCCAGACAAAGATCTTTGACTTCATATAAAAATGCCCCCTCTTCGGGTCTGTTTCAGCTGCCACCATAACAGAAAAACAGCGTAACAGGCTTTTAAACAGACGAACAAAGCAATCAGGGTGGCCTTGGTGGTCTTCTGGGATTCAGCAATGCAGTAATACCGCTCTTGCACTTTCACAGCTCCCGGAGAAACTGCTTATTAATATTTCCCATAGAGTCCCGGAAAATTGTAAAGGGATTACATCTTAACTTTGCACAGTGTACATACTTATTAATAGTTTCCCCACACCGGCACAGAGCGATAAAAATCCCAGGCTGATCTATGCTGCATGAGCTCTGTAGTGCGCTTCAGCTCCGTGGAATAGCACTGAGACGTCTTAAACGGCGACTATTGCACTGGCACATAATAATATCCAGGATGATGTCTATAAAATACTTCAAAAGACGACGGCAGGTTTTTTTTTTTAAAAAAGATGAGAAATTAAATTATGCAGTAAGATCAACTGCAGGAAGTTTCTTTTCTTCAAGCTTAAAAGATTTAATGAATTTATTAAGGCTACCTTTAGTGTCCGTATACACATGGATATAGTGAACGATCTGCTTCTGCTTTTTTTCATATATATCGGGATATCGAATCCTGGGAAACCTTAGTAATGAACCACATGCTCATCGGGGGCACTTGTGGGAAAATCTGTGGGGTCTAACAGCACCCAATGTCGTTTAAACGCTTCGCTTTACACAGCAGCGTGAATCTGAAATTATCCGTCCCGTTATACAGGTTGGACCCGCTTCCGAGAAGCGGAGGAGCGCTGTGCGAGTCGACGGGCCCCCGCTGAATGCAATCTGTAAATGGGAAGGGCAGAGACAATGGGGGCCACCGTGGGATAAAGGCGTCCATGTGCTGGCCAAACAGATGACATCACTCCGGGGGTGGGCAGGGGGAGGCTGGTAAATCTCTCCGTGACATGCTATGTCGCCCCCCCACACCACAACGGGCATTTACTTGCATCACTGCTTCTGAAAGTGATCCTTTCCTGGGGTGCCTTCGACTTATCCAAAAACTGGGACGAGTTATTAAAAATACCAGGCGCTCCGCCGCCCTGAGCTCCTTTGGGAGGCACAGGGCCGCTTTTCAATACGCAGGCTGGCTTTTTTCAGCAATAGACGAAAGAATAAACACGTACAAAATACATTATAATATATTTTAAATGTAACTTTGAGCATTGAGTCAATTTTTTAATTAAAATGTCCAGTCATGTTTAAAACATAACAGCAGCAGAATATTATGTAAGTAGAACGCTGTCAGCAAAACAAGGCAGTCACAAGGGCATTCAGATACATATTTCGTTCAGGCTGTAGGAACAATTAGTTACAGGCAAGCAGTCAAGCAAAGCTTGTACCAACTAGTAAAATACATTTAGCGGTGAAGAGTTGACAGGAAAATGCCGTCAAGATTTAAAAGGCCGGTAAAATAAATTTTCAGAAACTGAAATGGTTGAAGCGGGCGCCGCCTACTGTCAGTTGAAGTGCTCAAGGGTGAATATTTATAAAACACGATAGGCTACAACTAAAATTATTATAAACATAGGGCCTACGTGCATATGATGTTAACGCAAAATTGATCACAAAACTGATGTACTAGAATAAGCTGTTAGTGTAGCGCAAGCTAAAACCCTGGGTTCCTTTAAATCAGAGCTAGATAAAATTTGAACAACTCTGAGTTATTAGTTAAATTCTCCGCAAATGAGCTTAATTGATGGACCGAATGGCCTCCTCGAGTTTGTGAATTTCGTATGTTCTTATGCTCTTGTAACGGTTAATCAGATTTCTCATGGCTACGAAACTCAAAATTCAATAAATATTGCAGTTTAGACTTCACCGTCCAAACGACCTCATTAATATTACCAAACCATTTTTCAGTTCACGTTACTGAGTAGCTAAAAACAAAGTGACGTTTTAATTCCACTGCAAAATTGTACTGTGTAAGCGATATGAAGGATGAAGAGATTTATGTTTAACTTAGATAATTATTTTACTTTCGGGTAGCCTATTTTGCAATTCTAGAAATAAAATTCATTTTATATTACTGCACACAAAATTACTGTATAAATTGTAATTATTTTCCCCCGAACTGAGTTTAAATTTTTCGATTACTGGCTGTTAATAAACGAGTAATGTTTTTTGTTTGTTTTTTAAAATTATT
>JAODJU010000001.1:5472464-5485855 GCA_026776725.1 Gnathonemus echidnorhynchus
CACTGTACAAAGGCTGTGGTGGGGGAGGGGGCATGTTTCTGCCAGTCAGACTGGCGTGATCTCCAGCGGCGGCCCTTTCCCGTCGCGGGAAGGTGTGATCTCCACCAAGGCGGCAAGAAGGACGCTAAACGGCCCAGATCAAGTGAGTGAGCGCGTGTGTCGCAGAGTGTCCCCTGCCGTGTGCCCAGTGCATTCTGGGATAGGCTCCGGGTGCAATATGACCCTGCAATGAATAAGCAGTATGGAAGATGGATGGATGGATGGAGGGGTCAATGAATAGACGAACAGAGAGATGGATGGGTGGATGGATATACATTAAAAATTTAAGCTAAGAGTCCCAAAACAAGGAATACATCATTGCAAGTAAACAAGCACATTGTTTATGCTGAGCATGATGGGATATAATTTGGCCACATATGGCAGGCCGCATTAAAGAAAGTAAGAAACAAATACTACACATCATCAAGTTACCCCACAGACACAAAACAGCACTGTTAGTAATGTCTTCGGCAACCAGAAACAAACCACACACGTTACTGCGTTAACCCAGGAGATGGAGTCTGGGGGAATTTCACTGTGGACATTGAGATTGCAGCTTAATGACCCCAAAACCTCATACCGACTTTGCAGTCATGTTCCAATCACGAGGAAGTTTGAATTAATAAATCATTTTCATCACTATGGCCAAGAACCTATTTTTTCTTGTGCTGTCTGAAGATGCCAGGGTGAATTAGGAATCAGTTAGCTCAGTCGCGGTGAACGTTAGACCACAAGAATCCATTAACAGCATCAATCTGAGTGTCCTGCATTAGGGGGTAAAGGCAGCGCACCTCGTAATGCGACCTCGAATCGAGCGTCGGCAAGAGCCCCGTAAAGGACGGTGTCTACATTTTAAGCACGGTGCCGCTGACAGCGATTTTACCTTACTCTTCAATCCCCTTAGCAACGGCAAATTCAGTAATAGCTATGATTAAGAAGCTTTTTGCCGGTCCAACTTTAATCTCAGCAAAGTAAGGACACAAAGCAACAAAAAGGAGAAACTACTCACATCTTATCGAGGTTGTTTTTTTTTTTTTTTTTTTTTTTAAAAAAGTGGTGTTATCAAAGGTTCTATTTCCATTTCTGTGAAAGTACAGGAGCAGAATGTACGATTGGGCACCTCGGTCCGCAGCAGAGGAGTGTGAATGTGCTGTTGACGTGACCCCATCGTCACCGGAGAGACGAGGGTCGGGGGGGGGGGGGGCGCGCAGGGATGGCCTTGTAAGCTACACACTTAGCGTGTCGACGACTTCGGCTCCTTCCGGATCGTTCTGACCACCGGCCAAAGTTGGACACGCAACGTTACATAAACAGACCCGCTGAAGATGCAGTAACGCAGGGTGGTCACTGTGTCCTGCTTCTGGAGACCTTCCACCCTGAGCCGCCCTAATGTAAGACACGATACAGATATTCAGGCCCTTCTGTAGAATCTCAGTATTATCATCAGCTACGTTAATATAGCTACTGAAGGAGCAGGGAGAACCAAAAGGAGTGAATTTTAACACTAAAAATCTTTCCATACCACCGATCAAAGCTTTCCATACCACACCAAACAATTGCCAGTCAAAGTATCGAACACTATAAATTTTACGTAGGAGGAGGACTGGAGTATTGAAGACAGGTCATTGATTTTTTTAATGATGAATCCAATTGTCTGCGATGAACATTGACTGAATTTTCAATTTTAACTGCCTTTTTTTTTGTGAGAAATTTTAATTTTGTCCCTAAAGATAGAGTAGCATGTGAGGGGCAGGCAGCACCAAGCAGGCGATGACATTTCGGAAAGGCCAGCTGGGACTGGTGGGGGTCGTTAGCTGATTATTGGGGAGATTATGAGTAAAAAGGAGCCAGAGAAACGCTCCTCTGGATGGCGCTCTCACTCAAAATGGGGCTCCCAGGGAAATGGCGAAGCGCCTCTGGACGCCATCAGTCACGCTGTTACTCTCTGGCTTCTGTTGATTAATGGATGATTTATGATCCGGCCCCTAATAATTCTCCGGTTTGCCGTCGTTGGCGAGTTAGCGGAAAGCTGACTGATCCTGGCCCCGGTTCCACAGCACGTCTAGCGGCCGGAGTGACAGGTGGCCCTCTGGCTGAGACACCGTCGCCAAATAACGGGAAATGAATGGAATAAACCCAGACGTGGGATCGGGGATGCGCTCGGCGGGAAACAGGTGCAGGTTCTAATTGATGGACAGATTGTGATTTTCTTCTGCATTACGGCGATAATTATTTATGTAGCCAATTAGCGGCTTGAGTACAGTGCTTTACAGTCTCGCTACACACAAAGTGACCAGAATGCTGGCATTATAACACAACCATCCGTATTTATCCATGTTCCTGTTCGATGCAGCCATCCGTTTTCTATAAAGGATTTATTGACACAAGTCTATAGTGTTCCTGGAGCCTCTCCTACCATGAATAGAATGCCAGTCCATGACAGGGCACTTATTCCGACGCACAATCACAGGCCACAAGCAATTCAGAGGCCACAAATGACCTGATCATGTGACTCTGGACTGTGGGAGGAAACCAGAGTATTTGGACTCAAGCCACATGGAAAGAACATGCAAACTCCACATGCACATACCATGAGGGCAGAAATCAAGTTGAGTCCTCTGTGACTGTGACTCTTTATGTTCAACTCATAGGTTGAAATGAAATCTTGGTCTGGATTTTTACTTTCTGGACCTGAAACCTCTGAAAACACCACAGTTTGCGGTAAAAGACGGATGTCACATTTACGCTACGGTGTGCGACCAGGCTTTGACGCAAGACCTGACTGCTTTGACGGTGCCTTTTCACGCTCGAGGCGTGTGATTAACACTTGGAGACGGGGGACGTGAAGATGGCATTTAGCGCGCTTGACGCAGAGGCGCAGTGGCTTGGGGGTGGTGGCTGGTGCCTGGAGGGGCTGGGGGTTTGAGTCTGGCTCTGTCCCGGACCATGTGTGCAGAGTTGGCGTGTCGGCCTGCTGCTTGCGTGGGCTTCTGCTGAGTACTCAGCATTTTTCCCCAAAGACCACCACCGACTCTACGATGGACCGACATCTCGTACCTGAAATCTTGTGCCTCATTCCTTAAGTTTCCTGGACTGTCATGACCATCACTGGATCAACGATTGTAATAAATGCAAATAATTTCCCCTTTACTGGTGTAATTTATACCATATTGCCAAGAAAATAAGTACATTTCAGTTATGTTTATTTTAGAGGTTTTTTTTTTTATTTGCTGCGGGGGTGGGGTGAGAATTTAATGGAATCCCCAAGAAGAGGCAGTCCTGTTTATCTGAGCTGTGGAGCACCCACACGCTTCTTAATAAGCCGCTAACGGAAGCTGGGGGCTATTGGAGGATTTCGGCTCAGTTTTTGCCAGGGGACCACACCCACGGCTAACTCTTACCCCGAGGACCCTCTCTTTCCCCCTGGAAGGTCATTACGAGGACCGTCGAGGTCAAAGGTCACGCAGACATTGCCCCGCCCCCATTCTCACGCTGGGGGGGGCTCGATTGCTTCCAGGAAACCTGTTAGACGGATGGGAAGTTGAAAGCTCCCAGCTGCTGTGTTAATTGAGGCAGAACCGCCCCCCCCTCCCCCCCACCCTCCCATCCGTCAGACACGGCTGAGGTTCTGAGGACCGGCTCCTTGCATTTGTCTTCATTAATCTGAGGCTCCTGAAGTCTGGCTATCCTCTGCTGCTGTGGGCTGGGGGATTGAGCAGGAGGAAGAGGAGGGACCAAGATGGAAATCTGATGGTTCCAGCTGTCTCACACAGCCCCCTCTGCTCTCTCACCTACGCCTGCCTTTCCACTGCTGCCCCCGCAGTACCAAAACAATGGGACTGCCCTCCCACCCACAAACAGTTTGCTTCAGTTACGCCTCTGGGTGAAAACGGCTCCTCTGGTCAAACGGTGATGCTTATAGCTTTTAATTACCTTGATTTTCATCCATTTAACGGATGCCTTTATCCAAAGTAATTTACATTAGAGGTTACGATTTACGTGCACTGCCTGGGATTTGAACCCAGAGCCATAGTGCTGTTAACACAATGCTGTACTTGTTGCAAATGCCGAGATGGGTTTAACAAAATGAGTGTTAGTTCATTGGGGAACCACCAGGGTGTGTTGATCTGGGGCATCTAAAGACAAAATGGAAGTTAACTTTAGACAGTGAGATGTACGAACTCCCACCCCCCATCTTGCAATCATATAACCCAGCTATATTCACATATAGAGTGCCCCCTTCTGGCCAGAACACACCCTTTGAGATCCACACAAGCTCCTGAAGGACAGTTCTGAGGAATCAAGCAAGCAAGAGCCTCACCACGGCGACGGGGGCCAGAGAAGCAGCCCTCATTCATACTGATAGCAAAATAAGCTGGATGTGCATGGTAAGCGTGCACCGAACTGACGAAACCGTTCCCCGGGAAGTTCTATGTCACGCGGATCAAAGGCGTCTTTCAGCAGCTCTGCAGCTCTGGGTCTCTGCACTCCCTCCCCGTGCTAGAGGTCAGAGTGAGAGCGGCGCGCGTTCACCGACATAACGAGCACTTCAGCTGAAAAAGCCGTGCTTTTTTATTAAAAGCATTTCAAACACTCACGGTCGACCGATGACAATTTAATCCAGACAAAGTGTATAAAGTTACTGCTAACTGAAGGCTTCTTTGCATCCTTTCGGTTAAATTGAGGCCAAATATGACCATGTTTTGAATATGAAGCTAATATTTCCATATTATTGTTAATCAAAAGCAACAGCACTACAGCGCCCGAGGACAGCAAGGTCACGAGTTTTGTTTCTGTGGTAGAAAGGTGATGGGAATTAAAGTGGAAAACAGGATACAACATTGCTGATGTGTTTATGCTACCAAATATCAAACAAAAATACAAGCCTTACTATTTAATTAGCTTACGGCTAATGCATCAGTTTATTTCTTACTAGTTTTGAGCTGCTATGCTCACATCGCTACCATCGGAACGTCACAGCAGTAATCTAGACTTATCTGACCAGCCAATGTTTTTCCAGTCTTCCACTGTCCAGTTTTGATGAACCCGTGCCCACTGTAGCCTCAGTCTTCTGCATACCTTGGTTGTAATGAGGGGTTATTTGCGTTACTGTTGCCTTTCTATCCGCTTGAACCAGTCTGCCCATTCTTCTCTGACCTCTGCCAACAACAAGCCATTTTCACCCAGAGAGCCGCTGCTCACTGGATGTTTTTCTTTTTCTCTGTAAACCCTAGAGATGGTTTTGTGTGGAAATCCCAGTAAATCAGCAGCTTCTGAAATGCTTATACCAGGCCATCAGACACAAACAACCACGCCACGTTCAGTCACTTAAATCACCTTTCTTCCCCATTCTGATGTTTGACATGAACATTATCTGAAGCTCCTCAGCTGTCATATATTGTGCTGCTGAACAGGTGTACCAAATACAGTGGCCAGTGAGTGTACATATATATGACTCATACATTGCACTGTAAATCTGTATGCCGGCTCAATAGGTAACACTATAACTTCATTACCTCAAGGCATAGGGGTTCGACTTCTACTGCTCTGTTGCGGCGGGGCAGGATGGAAGGGGCGAAAGGCTAACAAACAAGAAACAGAGGGGGCACAGGGGGTCAAAACCAAGGCAGAAACACAAGAATGAACTAGAGTTGGGGGGAAAAGGCAAGGATATGTACAGAGAACGCCTAAAATCTACAACAATCACAGAAAGGCTGCTGGGTAATGCAAACTGCAGCACACAGCTGGCACATATACACACAGATAACTAGGACTGGACAAGAAACAGGTTCAGGCCATTGACCATTAATCAAACACTAGGGTTGGGAATAACAAGGAACAGGTGAGGTTCATTAACAATCGACAGGCACTAAACACTGGGAATGGGGATGGCCAGCGACACCTGCTGACCAAACAGGAAAATGACAGACTAGACAGGGCAGGGACTGATCCTGACACGCTGGTTGTGTGTGTGTGTGTGTGTGTGTGTTAAGTATCTTCCCGCTACCCAGAGACAGGCAGTGTCCCTGAATTGATCAACTGAAGAACGGTTTAACGGTTTTCCAAAACTCAGGTAATTTTTTATTGTTAGTAACATGAGACTGCCAATGACCTGTGAAGTTCTGTGGAGTTCTGGAAATTTGTGCTTCAGTTTATGTATGTATGTGTCCTACAATGGCCTGCACCCCATCTGGGGGGTTTCTGCAGCCCTGCGAATAGAACCCAGGATGAATAAGCCTTTCTGTATAATGGATGAACGATATGTACTGCAGATGGTTATAGTTCAGTCTCTGCCCTTTCTGTCATTTTAACACCTTGAAATAGCTGAGGGTACCTAGAAATCGCTGTAAAAGGGATATATATAATTCTGACTTTTATGCTAAAGTACCCAGATCAAAGAACAACGCTACTGGGATCAGAGCTTCCAAAACCGAACAGAGAAGTTGGTGAAATTTACCTTAGAAATGATAAATGACAAAGTCTCCCACATCTCTAATGATGAACCCAAGGGCCGGATTATTTTACAGTGCTATTCTGTTGCAAAAAAGGGCCCATATCTCAATCTGTGTTTCATTCAACCATGCTGCCTCAGTTACAGAGGCAACTCATCTCTCTGTGGAGATAATGATGGTTTGATCTTGAAGGCAGCATCGGACGAACTGCAGAATTTTTATAGCCTCGTGTCAGCAATCACACTGGAAGGCAACCCAATCAGAGAAGCCTACTATATTAAGAAGGTTTCACCTGTTACAGGCATGTTTACGAGGTAAGGTTTACAGCCCATTCCATGTTATATATGTGATACACGAGGAAGAGGAGGTTTTCCATCAAGCGGAGTGTAAACAGATCGAAATTCTTCAGACGTCTCTGCTCTGTGACACAGAAATTCTTTTCTGATCTGCATTACAGCTACTAACGCCCAACACTGCCTCCCCCCAACAAACCTCTACAGCAAACCTCATCAAAACCCACCGTATGCTGATGACATATTGCTGCCCCAAACCCTCAAATATCCATCGCCCGGCTCCTCTGCCTGATAAATAAATCCAGGCTCTCTCTGGTGTTATGGACCAACGATAGTGTGAATTTACAGCTATTAACACCAAGCTGAAACGAACCGTCTCTGAAATCAATTCCCCCTCAAAACAACTTCTGCTATCTTGGGATCATAGTAACAAGACAGCCAAATGAACTGCTTAGGAGAAATTGGAGATAAAAATTGAAGAACTCAAACAGAATATTGACTTTGGGAAGATCCAGCCAATATCTGTTATAGGCAGGACAAACGCTCCGATTGCCTGGCCAAGGTTTCACTATATCTCCTCTAGGCCTTGCTATCTTTTAATGTCCCACAGCTTCTTAAAAAAGCTTAATTCCACAACCATTCGTACTGCATCATAAACCGGTCAAAATGCACACCAAGAAAAATACGTAGAGGCTTCAGTCGCCCTACATTTTAAATGCCGCTAAGAGGAAGCTATTCGCTAAGAGGAAGCTAATCGCTAAGAGTAAGCGTCGCGCTCAATGCTAAATGCTTGTTTGCGTTGCTAGCGACGGCACACATTCCTTTTCCGTGCCTCATTAAAATAGCTGTTACACGCAGCACGGTACTAGAATACAGGGATGTGACCAAACAAACTGAGGCCTGAGGCATGTAAAAAGATAAACCGCGCATGTGGCTAATGACACTTCCCCACCTGTCGGCACTGAAGCTATTTTCTCTGCTTGGGAACAATTGGGGTTATTGAGTGCAAAAAATCGAGATACGGATGGCAACTCTGCATCTGTTAAGCAGATATTATATTCCGTGTCATATTTAATACGAGTAGCTTGTGGGGTCACAAGGAAAAAGAACATTACATGAAATTTTGAACATGAAAAACAATGTTCACCTTTTGGGGAAAATGATCTTCGACCTCTGTAATAACAGGCTCTGGGATAGTTTTACAGAAGGTGAAGAGGGGAAATTGATATCAACTCAGAAACAATAAGACACCCAGGGGAGGGAGGGGGTAAATCCTGACATTTGGGGGATATATCTATACTCGTAAGATGCTTAAATATTCAAAAGAGCAAATTTGGTTCAGTTCAAGACGCCTCACAGTTGCTCCTTAATTACTCGTTGCAGCCATTTTACGAAGCAAATGAAGGTCTTGACAGTTTTCTCCAAGGAAAAACAGACCCATTCAATATGTCATTTCCCATTTATTGCTGCAGGTATTTTTGCTATTATAAGTGATGCCAGTGATGATAATGATAGCAACATTTTTTTCTCACCATTTCGCTCAGTACAGGAATATACACACGTATGAAAAAATCCATCATTTCAAGGTCTTCATTTTTTATACTATGTGGGAATTATTATACTGATATACAATAATAATATATAATCAAGGCTTAAATTTGTGTTGAAAATTCAAGCCAGTGAGTGGTAAATAAATGGTAAATGGCAAAAATAATTACCTATATATCGACTATGTGCTTTCATTTTTCAAATGGTCTATTTGTGAATGTCTTATACATTAAAGAAGAACTCAATACAAAGATCACGTCTGTGGCATTTTTCACAGAAGCTCGAATTAAATCCCTAGAATTGCTGAGATTGAACCTTACGTGTAGCATCGAGGAGGGTCAGGCTATAAAGAGAGAGACCCTCAGACTAAACCTGATTGGCCTACCCGTCATATTTACCCCTACCTCCAGGAGGCGATATTGAGTCAATGGTGGCACAGAGTCCTGCTGAGAAAAGCAAACCAATAAACCCAGTCAGCCCATTCAAAAGGGTCACGTGAGGGAGCGCTTTCATCCTGCTTCTGCCATTACTCTTCACCACAGACTTCCTGTCTTGTAAAGTTCGTTCCAATAAGCGATAATCCGCAAAAATAAAGAAGAAATCCGCAGCCTGGTGGATTCTCTTAGGGGAACAAAGGATCATGTTCTAAAAATACTTTCTAATGAAGGGTTTTGTACATCATAGCTTCTTCATAAAGCACAGAGAAAAAAGTCACTCTGAAGAACATTAGCCGTTCGATCACAGGAGGCCACTGGGGCAGCTTGATAAACAAGGCGTGATAGGTCACTTTCAGCACTCTGCTATTGCTGGGAGGGTCAAAACTCCGTGATATTGACACTATCATTTGAGCCTCGTAGCTGGGGGGGGTCCTTTGACACGCCTGTTCTCCTTGTCTTGCTTTCATGCTTTTATGAAAAAAAGGGAAACTCAAGTAAACACATCTGAGCAATGAAATTACACGAATAAAGAAATGCGAAAAATGGGGGTAGCAATTCTGGGTCACGGCCCCCACCGTGTCTGTGTTTATGGAGTCTTACACTCACAGGTGGATTAGAGCGGTGTCTTTAAAACACACACACTGTATGTGTGTGTGTGTGTGTGCGCGCGCTCCTGTATGTCTCCTGCCTTGTGACCTGCCCTTCCTAGGATAGGCTCCAGGCTGACCCCAAACCTGTACTGGAATTAGCATTTTTGGAACATTAAAGGGGTCATTACATGCCCCGAAAATTAAGCACCATTCCATTATTATGTTAGATAATAATTAGTTAGGAACGGGAAGGCATTCTCACACAGGTAGGCCCAGCGTTTCAGACTTTATTGCGGAGTTTGCAACACGTCGTTCTCGTAAGATGCCTACTGGTACCGATACTGTTCCGTTTCAATACCTTTTTAAAGATTATAAGTTATAAATAATACAAAGCAATGTTTATATTAACGGCCTAGAATGATGATTCCGCATTTCCGAGCAAAATAGCAGAAATACACTTCGGAACATAACGCGATTTACCAACAGACGTAAATATGTGGGTGAAAAAAAACACGAAAAGGCGAAATTTGTTTTCCAGAAAGGTGACAGGGCGCCTTCACACCTCCGTGGCCGTGGGTTCGATTCCCTTTCCTGGGTACTTCGATTTGTTCCCCAGTCCAAAAACATGTGCATCGATGTCTGTAAATTGTTTTTAATGCCCGTGTCCCTATGGAGGACAGTCCGTCCTTGGACATGCACTACATTCGCAGTGACCCAGTGCTGCATAAAAAGTCATTTCATTAAAAAATAGAGCAAAGCAGAAAACGCAAATGTCTGTCGTTTTATTTAATTTATCTTTGAGTTTCTAACAAGCCAAAAACAGCATTATGTATTTTCGACCACTTATTGCATTTATTTTTATGCAGCGAAAGTGCCTGATGAAATGTTGTTTTCCACGAAATTCGCTTGATAATACGCCGTGGCGCCTCAGTCAGAGGTGCCCGGAGGTAACATCGGCGTGCGGGTTGCTGCGATTTTATTTATTTGCTTAAATATTCCCGCATCAGCCGCAGGAAACCGCGCATGAGAGACGGTTTAGTTTGTACAGAAACCTTCTCCAGTGCGGCTGTCGCTGATGGATTGAAAATGCTGTCCAAAGGCTCTTGTGTTTGCATTTTAATCCATGCATCTTGGCATCTGCGGGTCATAGTGAAAAGGCGCCCGCAGCCTGTTCGATACCCGGTTTATGACTCATTCTTCGGCGTCACCTTTATTTTTATGAACAACCCACTTTCCCCTTACAGACATGGGGGTAAACATCCTTCCTTTCACAGTCTCTCTGCTTTTTATGCCGTTTTTTCACGCCGTGAATTCAGCCGCGATCTTTTTGTCCGCCCGCTGCTGATGCTGGCAAATCAGAGGTTAATGGAGATCAATATGTAAGCTAAAATCAGCAGGCACACAAACTGCTGTCACACGGTCTCAGCGATAGTCAAACTAACAGAAAATGACAACAGTGGCAAGATTCAGGATCAAGCCGATTTTATCTCATCATCTAATACCGACGCTCGTTTGGATCATGCCAAATGCAGCCATGCATAGGCGGCTCGCATAGATGCACCACGAAAAGTTACTCGCTTGCAATATTTTTGTACTTTTACAATGGTATGGCATGGTTGAAATAATTAGCCATCTTAAAGGGTTTTTTCAGGGCTGCTAATGTGCGTGCAAAAGGCTAATTTATTATGCAAATAACTTAATCGCGTTTCATGCCTTTGAAAGGTTAGTTATGGTCATTGCGTTGACATAATTCATCCTTCGGATGCTGAAAATGTGACACAGGAGCGTTGTCGCATAGGCTCCACGACTTCATTAATCTTATTTATTAGCCTACAACTTCTTAAAACGTATTTGTTTGCATTTCTGCTCTGCTGAAATGCTCGGCGTGGATCACATGTCAGTGGAGCTCATTAAACACGGCCGGCTACCAGTGATCGGCGATACAGTAGATAAGTAACACAGACACGGCTACCGGCGACTAACTCAAACAGAAGCGAAGCAGCTTTCTGCGGCGCTCGGGGAGCCACAACGTGCTCTGACTGATTAATTCTGCCGCTTTTCCTGCCGGCTATCTTTTATTTACGGCTGCGACGATCTACTGTACTTTGTGCCACTTTAACTTATTTATTTAGACCTAATTGGCTGCCCTCCAGGCAGGCGGGCTGTCAGGACAAGTTAAAAATACATATTTGTTTACAGGTGTTATAATTTTATGTGCAGTGTTTTGGTTTCCTATTAAGTGTTACAGTTTCCAATTAGACTATCAGAGAAAGCGGAAGAATGGAACGGAACGACCTCTCAAAGTTTTATAAGGAGATGCTACAGCACAGCAGGATACCTGAGCAAATTTAACTGGACGGACATCGTGGCAAGCCGTCTTTTGTGGCTTGTGTGCGATATTCTAATTCCACTTTACACAGCACTCATGCCACACTTGTAGATCAAGGCTTTAAGTAAATGGTATCCCCCTACCACAATACTAGCGCAATACTCCCACAACAACTCTTGTCTATTTAATGAGGTCCCTTATTAGATGTTGTGGGATTGGATCTCAAGTGCATCACCCTCTTGGCGAGGAAAAGGAAGCCTTACTGTCACAGACTTATATTTATTATAATTGTTCTCTTGTTGTGGGAGGATTTTTTTTTTTGTGGAAAACATTTTGTTCTTCTTTCTTTATCCCAACTTTGTGGTTTGCATCGAGTATTTCGGCTATTTAAATAAGTACAGATTTGCCTTTGGTCTTTAAGGCTGTCGTGCCGAAAAGCCTTTCATTTTACCCTTTAGCTGCAGAAGATCGAGACCCTGGACTTGCATTGCAGAAAACACCCCCCCTCCCATGTATATTATATATTATCTTTAGATTCTTGTTTCCAGAATAATAAGCAATAAAAATAGCACTTACAGTTCTTCTATAATGTCTGACAGTAATGTCCATACTTATGTCATTAACTCCCTGCTAGTTCGTAAGGCGTAGATAATATGGCCGTTCCCAAGTGGCCTCGCGCAACACCGCTACAGTATGGGACCAAAGGTATGCCGTGCCTGTGACTGGAAGGTTGCCGGTTCAAATCCTGGACTCAGCAGGGTAATTTCACCATTAGGTCCTTGAGCAAGGCCTGTAACCCTCAAGGATGGCGAGGGCACCCTGGATGAGAACCCAGTTCATCACTGGCACACATGGTAGGGGCAAATTACAGTTTACATGTGTTTGGACCGTGGGAGCAGATCAGAGAACACATAGCATGTAAACTCCATACATAGTGTGGGGGTGGGACTCGAACCCAAAGCATGAGATGGCAGACATCACCACTGAACTATAAGACATACCACAACGACTAGGTGAGTTTTTTTTTTTTTTTTTTTTAACATTCAGCTGAATTGAATGCATGGTTGATAACTATATGCAGGCAAGTGTGGAAGTTTGGTTTCAACATTGGTAGGGACCAAATCAGCCTCAAAACGTCTACCCCCCCTAAACACACACAGATCGCCCACAGAACTGGCAGAGAGGTGTCCCAACCAACCATTCCCACATCTACCCCATTGCATACAGAGTCTGCATGAAGCGGATAGACGAGGCCGTATTTAAATGGAGAAATTGCTCATGGTCTCATAAGAACGCACCCGTCTTGACTATGAGAGCCGCTCTCGATTCCCTTGGTTTTTCAGCCAGAATGAAAGACATTCATTGTTTCAGGGATAAAGCATCCCAAGAAGGTCACTTTTTTTCTTTCTTTTTTTTTTTTTTACAAGCCGGAATGCCTGGATCCTCGCAGCCTCCATCTGGAAGAGCAGAGCTGGGTGGAAGGAGGGGTGGAAGCTTCCAGAATGCATGATGTAAACACTCGCACATTTGCATCGACGTCTCTCCGTTGCCATGACGAAATGCGAAGGGTTTACGTAAAGCACAGCTGAAACATCAGTTTCGTTTCCCAACGCTGCGCGTGTTGCATGCAATCATCCCATAATCATCTCTGGGGGGTTGGTGGTGGTGGGGGGGGGGGGGTTTTTTTTTTTTCCCCATTTTTC
>JAODJU010000001.1:5505041-5516319 GCA_026776725.1 Gnathonemus echidnorhynchus
CTGTGCTAATGCTAGCCCTTAAAGCCTCCTGTGCTAATGCTAACCCTTATAACCTCCTGTGCTAATGCTAGCCCTTAAAGCCTCCTGTGCTAATGCTAACCCTTATAACCTCCTGTGCTAATGCTAGCCCTTAAAGCCTCCTGTGCTAATGCTAACCCTTATAACCTCCTGTGCTAATGCTAGCCCTTATAGCCTCCTGTGCTAATGCTAACCCTTTCTCTTCGCCTGGATATGACCAAACCCGCACCCCTCTCTCAGTGCCGAGATCTCGCCGCAAAGTCACCTAGGACGCTCTCTTCTCAGAGTTATTGTGGCCAAAAGGAAGTTTGCAAGATGCTGCTCCCATGATTATTATAGATTAAAGAATGCTAGTAGCTTAATTAGTGCCAAGAGGACACCTACAGAGACCCCTGCACTTTCATGTGTTTTAGGTCTCTCATTCACAGGCCCTGCAATGTACAGAAGCTATTGAAAGTTATATATAAAGAGCACTGGTGCTTACTGGCACTCAAACTACACTTTTCCATGAGGCTCCAGTGTGTCCATCCATCCATCATCTGTAACTTCTTGTCTTACTCAGGGTCACAGGGGTCTGGAGGCTATGGGCGCAAGACAGGAAAGGACCCAGGATGGGACACCAACACATTATGGGGTCACTCACACCTACGGGTAACCCAAAATAACCTCAGCATTTTGAATTGTGGGGGGACACTGGAGTACCTGTAGGAAACCCCACCATGAGAGAGGGAGAACATGCAAACTCCACACACATGGGGCCGAGGCATGACTTGAACCCAGGTCCCACTGGGTTCATTAACCTTGCTGCCCCAAGGAGCCAGTCGCTACACTAAATATTAAAAAAAAATGTGTTCCTTATTTAAGAGATGTTGAAGCAGCTTGTTCTGCTAACCAGCTAGCTGGTTAGCAGAACCAAGTACTCTGACCCTACTTGACTGCTCTTTATATACTATCTGAAACATCTGAGGGGGGGCAAAGTGACTTTTTGAGTGGGGCCCCAGAAAAAAGCAAATCTTCCCCTGCATACAAGAGGATCTGCCCCTTATGGTATGTAGGTCCATAGTACAGGGAAGAAGTGACCATGTTTATGATTTTTCTGCCAGCCAAACCTGTCGTTTCAGGATCATCCTCTTGCTGATCATGATTAATATTTACCCACGGCTCTGTTGCTTTATTCTTGATTAAATGTAATGTCATGTTACAGCTACGAACATTCCGTTACGTTGCGGAATTTCCCTCCCTGTTCTCCCGGAGGCGGAGCCATATGCTCCACCGAACCTGTCAAGCCCGACTCCACAGTCCGTGCCCTGATTTAAATATGTCATCGGGCCGCGGACGCGCGAACGGCCCGGCCGGCCACCTGTTCCTCCGGACGCCCAAGACGCTGTCAAAACGCACCCGCGTCATCTCTCAGCAAGCCGCCCAGGAGGTGAAGACAAAGGCTTATTACTATAAATACCTTCCTGGCAGCGCCCCCCGCAGCCAGGCGGGTCATTAATAAAAAAAGATAGGGACAGCATACGCTGGCAAGATACTGCAAGCGAAAAAAAATATGAAATGTTTGACATTTTGCCTGCAGTGTTTACCTGCCGTGCTGCACAAGAGCTGAATAGTACGTAATGGAAGCGGCGTTTCGCCTTGTTGTTATTTATTATTTATATAATTATTGGCCCGTTCGAAACTGGAAACCGGGTAAGTTATTAGAAGCTGCATGTGTATCTTTTGACAGGATTAATATGGGCACAGCGTGGCAGCTCAGTGGGTAGCACCTCCAGGATCGTGGCTTTCCTCCCATAGCCTGAAAAACATGCGATTAGTCAATCTGATGCCTCTAAATTGCCCATGGCATGCGCCCGTGTGTATGGGTGCGTGCCCTGCGATGCACTGGCATCCCAACCAGGCTGTCCCCCGACTGGATGCATGGTTGAACATGAAGTTCTGAAAAATGCGCCCTCTTCTGGTGCAGTACATCCACTTGTAGATCTAACACAGCATGACCACCGGACTGTTCATTGTACAAGTACGGTAAATTGATAGCAAGTAAAACCGTATTAAGTTGTACAAAGCAACTCTTTTCAATGAGTCTGGATTTCTCTAATCTGGTTTTATGCAAATTGTATGATCCTGAGAAAATCACAATTTGTCAACGACTCCACCAATCGTGACTCGGTAAACCTCAAGACTGCAATGAAATACTTAAAATGAATGGCATAACCATAATTTAAGGTAAACATTATGTTTTTTTCTTTTCTTTTTACACTGGAGTTTGTACTACCTATCCTTAAAGAAATGAGAACTCGTGCACGTACGAGGGAGATACGACGTGCGCGTGATTTTTATTGCTATTCTACCCGCGATGCTCGGAGTCGATACTACTTCCAGCAAAGAGAACTGTGTCCACTATAAGGGGAACAAAGGCAAACAGCTAAACCTTGAAAATATTAGAAAACCTAAGATGTTTATTCAAGTTAAATCGCGATTCAGTCAGCGGCAAAACAAACATCTACAGTCTATTAAATGCAACAGGAGTACAACATATGTATGTTGTTAGTGCTAAGGACATTAACGCTCCCTCGACCATTCTGCTAGCGGTCTTTTGCCTAACAACATCCCAACATTTGAATTATTATATATAGTATACTAATTAATATTGCATTAATCAAATATGCATAATGCAAACGCCGCGCAGAGAGATGAAAAATAAACCTCATCCCCTTTTAGCCATACCATCCCGTTTCAGCAATTTTCCCAACAGTAAATTGAAGCAAAAAGAAACCCCTTTGATTCTGAACTGTAAGTCTCTCATAAAGCTTGCCGACAATCTGCCTACAGCCATGCAAATTGCCACGGCAGTGCAACAGTTTTTTTTTTTGTTTTTTTTTTTTTTTTAAATTAACGAGAGCGCATATATGGATTTTGAACTCAGAAAAAGGATTCAGGGTTGCAGGATCATCTTTCAGTATTTATATCCGATGATCAATGCAATTTAATAAGCTGCGCGTGCGTCATTTCATGTCTGCACACAACCCAAATCATCTAGCTTGTCGTCGTATAAGCTCAAATGAAACGCAATATTATTATTATTATTATTATTATTATTATTATTATTATTATTATTATTGCTCGGAACCGCTGTTCTGCGGCTTGCCGGCCCTATGCAAGTTGCATGTTAAGTGGTAGTTGCGTAATCGCAGATCCCGCCGTTCATTATGGGTCTCCATCAAAGCTCAGCTGCGTTTCTGCAGCCTTTAAGAGCCGTCATGGCTAGGGGCTGTTTGACGAGCTCTTCCCGACGCTCTCTCTCTCTCGACAATTTCTGCAAGGCAACCCGGCTCGGGCTTTTTAAAGTGAATATCAACGGGCACAAAGCGGGAGGCACTGCGCCAAACGCATTTGTATTCCGGGACAGGAGCAATACGAGAGGCGCATCCCCCCAAAAAAATGCGTATGACAATGATGCATTTAGTGGAGGAGATTACATCTGATTTGTTTGCTTTTGTGCTTTAGTTAATTTAACATGAGACCGGATTTTACACGCGAACAGCCGCCCATAAAGAAGAGCGGGCGCAGCACCGTGCGCGGATTTGCGTTTATCATTAATTTACACCTGCGAGACAAAACCGCGTTAGCTCACTTTGTTTGGGAGCACTTATTAATTATTAAACTTGTTTTTTTGATGGCGCCGTCGTTATGGAAACGCTTGCTGGAGGAGAGCTAAATTTGTAGGCTGCTGAGCGATTTGCGAGGAGCCTGAAAATCGCTGCCGCCAGCATGTACAGTTGCATGGAGAAGAGGCGCACTTGCAGCAACCAGACGTGCGATGGCAACCGGGTTAACACATACGCAAAGTTCGAGATTGCACCAAAACAAACTACTTTACACAGATGTTGCGAAGTCTGCACAGTCGTGTGTCATATGCGCACACTTACAGCAATAGGATGATTAATTCGCCGTAGCCAAGAAAATACTTCCAAGTCTGCACCAAATGAAATTGCTTATCGTCGCACTGAATAATGTATCGTTATCCTTTACACGAATTTCCCTTGGATTGGCTCAGTTTCCTTTATGAGAGAAATATTATGAAAGAACAAGGATCTCGTCTCAGAGAACGAATTAGAAAAGAAACGCTGATAGGTTTTTTGGAAAAGCACATGCTGGCGACAATTAAGCCCAGCACAATGAGAATCACTTACATAAAATCACAGACTGCTGAAAAGTACCGCGAGAAACAATGACGGGCTCCAAGCCCATCCTGTGAAAAGCACTCACAGTATTAATTAGCATAAAAGACATGGGCGATAATGTAATGACAAGCACAAATGGAGTATTATGTGTGTATCCATCCATCCACCCATCCATCCATCTTCCATTGCTCCTTATTCAGTGCCTGGTCAAAGTAAACATGGACCATTTCCCAGGAACGACAGAACACAGGAGCACCGTGGAAGGGATGCACACACACACGCATACTAAGGGCAAATTAAAGATGCCAAATGTAGGAGAAAACCGCGGTGCCCAGGAGAAGCCCATATGGACAAAGCATGAACACTGAAACCTGACACACTGCAGGGATCACATTCAAACCTACAGCCCCGGAGGTATGAGGATGGAGCCCTGCGCAGCGAGCCACCCACAAGCAGAACATAGTACTGAGGAATGCAGCAGGGTCATAAAAAGGCTTTAAAAGCAATGTTTCCCAAGCCGGTCCTCCAGGACACACAGACGGTCCACATTTTTGCTCCATCCCAGCTCTCTGCCAAACAGTCGACACTTTTACTCCCTCCCAGCTCCCTATTGGGACCGGGGAGGAAACAAAACGTGGACTGCACGTGGGTCCGAGGACCCGACTGGGAATCAGTGCTTTAAAGAAGATGCAATGTGCTCATGCTGTTGGATCAATGATCGTTTTGGACCAAGTTATGGACTCCAAATCAAAGCGCCCAGTTTTTAAACCTCACCCCTGTACGTGTCTTTTTCACCATAGTCTTGTACTTTAAGCATCTAATGTTGGAAAATGAAGAAAAAAAAAATCATTGGTTACTTGATTTTGGTGCAGCTCCTGCACTGAAATTGCTGATTTTGCCTGACTGTCTTTATACTTGCGAACATATTATCAGCCACAGAAAAGACATTTTCACATGAGTTTGCTGCGCGTGGCTTATGATGGAAAAACGTTTATCCTCAAGCGTCCGCGCCTGGATTAATTCTCCAGGTTAACTTACCCACCTTTGAAAAGAGTAATTTTCAGAATTGAGTTTTATGAACCACAAATGCATAAGCATTAGTGTTAACGGAGATATATTTGCGCGTGTTGAAGCTCGCACACATAATAGCGTTCAAACTCACAAGAGTAAAATCCTTTTTTTTAAAGTTACAATTTATACGATAGCTATTTCTGGATTGTGATATTAAATTTCTCTTTCTAATCAAACTGATTAAGTACTTCAACCAAGAATAATAAATTCCACATCCTTTCTCACTGGAAAATCAGATTTAAAAAATCGTGTGATTTATAAAATTAATCTGTGCGTGTGTGTGCTTGTGTGTACGTGAGTGGGACTATTTTTGGTCAAATATGTTTTTGGCTGTAATGTTCCTCTGTTAAATGCAAAGGGTTTTCATTTATTTGCGAACTATGGGGAAAAGGTATGGACTTCATTTTAATGGCTTTAAGACGACATATGCAAATTAAGATCTCTTTTGCATAACTCTTCCTGCAGTCAGTAGGTTTCCTCGTTTGAATTGGTTTTGGCCCCCAGTAACCCACATACCAGCTCGGCACTCCCCATTTACGTTTTGCTCTGGTCCACCCTGACCTCACCCCTCCCCCATGTCACGTGGTCGTGCTCACCATCCCACCCAGAAATGTTCTCACCTTCCCAACTTTAATCAAAGCACGAGACTCCTCGAACCTTAAAACCTCAAGGACTGTGTTAATGTGTCAGTGATCTCGAAGCTACATCCCAATGAACCAGCCTATAGTCTCCCAAAAGCAATTTTGAAAATAAACACGGAAACTGGAACACCTTCCATTTAATAAACACTTAGAGGAAAGAATTTTGTTTATATAGCAAAAAATTGGGCATAATCTGAATTATTCCACCCCCCAGAGTTTAAACCTGTTAGTAATTAGATGCTGAGTATATTGCAGCTTTGCTTAATAACAGCAGTATGATCAACTGGGACTTTATTTTAATCACCCAACACATTTGATCGTTTGCTTTTATGAGTAAGAGGAAGCCAGTCGTTCAAATTGCCGGCTTCTTTATTATGGTCTGGGCTCCGGAGGAAGGCGGGGCGCGAGGTCAGACAGCCGCGCTAACCGGGGAGCTCCGCCTGAAAGGGGCATTATTGTCTGGCAGGAACCGATTCCGAGTCTCACCCACTCACAGGGTGATAATGTCCCGTCTGCCTATCAAGGATAGTCTCCCAAAAGCAATGTTGAATATGAACATGGAAACTGGAACACTTTCCATTTAATAAACACGTAGAGGAAAGTATTTTGTTTATATAGCAAAAATTAGGCATAATCGGAATTATTTCACCCCCAGAGTTTAAAGTAAAAATTGTCCGACAGGCCAGGGAGATGCCTAACTGTTTCTCTGCCAGTCCTCAGTGAGGCATCCTGATATAAATCTTCTAATGCATTCAATCCCCCTCCCAATTTCCCTTCTGTAATGTATGTAGGTCACTTTTTATGATTCCACGTTACCGCATGCAAATGGATGCGACGTTATGCAGAAATAACTGCTATCAGCCGCAGTATGTCAGCTGTAGTCAGAAGGCTCGGTAGGATCTGCAGACCTCCGGTCGTCCGCTGAAATCGGCCCGGACGGCGTCTGTGGCAGCAATCTGCATGCAGCGTCGGGGACGCGAACCGCTTAACAGAACAGAAGCTGCGCCCGTAGCTTTAAAAGGCGGCGCCGTAAACGCCGCTTCCCCGCGCCCGCAGTGTCACCGCGCTGGAACCTCATTAGCCCGGAAAGAATCCAGCAAAATCGAACTGCCGTTACTTTTCGAGTGCAGTAACGGCGAATACTATCTCCATTCTGACTTAGGGAACGCCTGAAAACTCCGATATCGGGCGCCTTATTGAATTTCTCTAATTACTCCCTGTTTAATAAGAAACTTAATGAAAAAGGAAAACTGTGCCCTGCTGTTCATTAAAGGCAATAGGTAATCTATGTCTTTTTAGGGTCATTGATTTGATTATGCCTATGAATCTGCTTCCAGAAATCCAGGCTGGATCTGCAAGGACACCTTAGTGAGATTAAGCTTGCTGTCTCCAAAGAGGGAGAAAGCATTACCCAGAATGCAGCAGTTCCATGAACATTCCTGCTCAATGATTAGCCCTGTGCCTCTTACCTTTGGGGTTTAGGGACTTGGGGCCCACCTCCTCTATCTCCTTGTGTCAGGTAGGTTTCCACCCACGGTCCAAAGACATGCAGCTAGGCTAATTGGGGTCTCCACATCACCTATGGTGTATGAATATATATGTGCCCTGTGATGGACTGACATCCCATCTGGGGTGTACCCCCCAGCTTACGCCCTGTGCTGCCTGGAATAGACTTCAGTGCCCTCGCTCGTGATCCTCACCAAGATGAGCAGTTAGATGATGGATGGAAGTATCCAGAAACTGCAGACATCACCAAAGAAAATCACAGTAGCAAGTTTCTATGAATACTTTTACACAATCATTAATGAAGCAGTCTTTCCATCCATCTTCCTGCGACTTGCCCAGTACAGAGTATCACTGAGCCTGGAGCTGAACCTGGGAAGCACAGGGCACAAGATAGGGGACACCCTGGATGGAATGCCAATCCATCACAGTGCACACAAGCACAGCTAGTCAGTCACATGCTCTGGGCGATTTACAGACACTGGGTCTAAATTTATAATTCTATAATACAGCTGCAATCTCAGTATCAGATTGACTGAAGCCTTATGTCTTAAAATTTATATCCCAATTGTGTTGTTGTCCTGATATAATTATGTATTAATTACTGACATTCTGGAAACATTTCATATAAAATTCACTGGCAAAATGTGCAGCTTATGCACGTCACATACATAGCCGTGACCTCGGTAACAATAGCTAACGTTTTAGCAACTATCAGAGCTGTCTCGTTTAATATCCACCCACACTTACTTTAAATTCAATAAAATTCATCCTTGTAAGGGGTCAAAATGGACGTAAAGTGGATGTTACTCCAAAAAAAGGCAATAATGTGTGAAAAAATGTGGGCATCAAAATAAACTATAAAGCAAAGATATCAAATATGTATCATATTGAAGTACAGTCTGTTGAAGTTTGAAAGAATGGCGGCTATATTTACTGAGGGAAACGGCGGCCCTCTTGCATTTATTAAAGCTAACTCGTTCATTGGATGAAGTGCACAGACAAGTTTTGGGCTTTTTGGTGGCTGAACTCATGTTGCAAAATGGCCCACTGCAGCATTCAGGCCCCGTCGAGTCCCATGATGGCAACAGATGACGTCCATCAGGGACGGTAAACACACCGGCAGGAAATGTTCGATCCCTGGGAGTGAAACACGCAGCCCTGACCCACCGGGCAGGACCATGGCTGACAGCGCCAATCTCTAACTGCTAAGAGCTAACCGCTAACCCAAGAGTGACATCGACTTTCTCCTTTTCCCATGCCGACCTTTCTGTAATCCAAATGGACTTTTTATTAAAGAATTCATGCATTTATGTATAACTGGAACGCGTTCCCATTCGGCCTTCTGTCGAACGTTTATGCTACTAAATTATTTATGTGAATATGTCCGTCTTGCTTTGTAATGATTCTTTAATGATCGCCTGTAATGAATCCTCCCCTCGCCCAACCCCCGCTCTCAAACATTGCGAAGAAGTTTCTCCATTCTGTGCTACAGCAATTAAAGTAGGTTGGGTGGGAAGCAGCCCAGGAGCTGCGTCTTGTGCTCTGTGGGGAGGTTTTGCGTTACAGCTCAGTTCATTCTCTGCTAACTTGATGCCTGATGGGGGAAAAAAAAACCCTTGTTTTGCTAAAACGCTGCCTTGAGTTTTTCAAACTGCTTGTTAGAATGACGCCTTCAGACGCCTGCCAGGGGGGCACTCGGAAGTCTCTTAAATTCCCCCTGATGTTTTATCTGTCCATCCATCTTCTATAACTGCTTATCCAGTATGGGGTCTCTGTGAGGCTGGAGCGTATCCCAGAATGCACAGGGAAGAGAATGTTCTGGGTGGGATGCCGGTCCACAAACTATAGGTATTTTAAAGACTCCAGTTTACCTACCAGCATGTTTTTGGGAGCATGAGAAATAGCTAGACCAGGGGTGGGCAATCTTATCCGCAATGGGCCGGTGTGTAAGCATGGTTTTTGGGATAACCTTTAGGTCAGCTGTTCAAACCCAGTCAATCAGTCCTTTAATTAGTAATCTAATTAGGGAGTTGCAGCGAAAACCCGCATACACACCGGCCTTTTGCAGATAATATTGCCCACCCCTGAGCTAGACAGTGGGAGGAGACTCGAATAGCACATGTTGAGTGTATGAACTCCGTATGCACAGAGCTGGGGGCGGGACTTGAACCCTGACCCTGGAGGTGGGAGGTCACAGTGTTACCCATTCAGTGACCATTCTGGCTAAAATGTCACAGAGTGGCTGCAAAGTCACAGGACGCTATCCTCAGGAGCGTGTGCGTCTAGCTGTGGGTGTGGTCTTCTAACCCAGACTTTATTTAATTAAGCTAATTGGAATCCGACAGCGGCCTCCCCTCCTGCTTCTGTGGGCCTGCCTGTTATCGGCACCCTGATTACTGTCTGCCTTTGGAATTCGCCAGTAATTATTATCAGATCGGCCGGCGCGGACGACCCGGTCACCCGCAAGGTGAAAGGGATGGGCCTGAGGGGGCGCCAGGGAGTGGACGGGGCCCCAGATAGCCTTCTGTCCCCCCCCCTCACTTCTCATCCCAGAGTATGCTCATTAAGGTACAGATTGTGCCATATATCTGGCCTATCCATCATCTTGATTACTTTCTACTAGAGATAAGCAACACAGAAGCAGGGAGTGCAGGCGAGGGGGGGGATTTAAAGGGGTGGGGGATTGTGGGATAGCTGGGCTGCGAGCTGGCAAACCAGACAGAGGTCACGCCGCGATTTTATTCACTATCCTCCTATCTGTCTACGCAGGTCAAAGTTCACAGAAACTCACCCACGGCTCTACCCTATATTTTCCCCAGCAGTGACTCTAAATATAATCTGTAATTAATTGTCTCAAAAAAATGAGTAATAATATCCTGCAATGTGCTGCATCGCACTAAAAAAAAGGGGTTTTATGTGTTTGGCACTGATACATCGCTTTTATGATAATGCAAGGGATTTTGTGATAAAATTATAGATGGCGGGGGGGGGGGGCGGATTACCACTGTCAGTTTCCCTTTTCCGATATCCGAGCGGGCCTCGATCTGGGAAGCAGCACGTAGATGAAGATACGGATTACAGCCTTAATGATATTTTTACAGGGGAAAATGGCTCCTGAAGACAGATTGTGCTGTTCTGTGTGATTATCGCACTCAGCCGATACGGTGGATTTTACAGAATTTTAAAGAAGCTACAACGAACTCCCCGGAAAACCTCATTTCGAAATGCTTATAAATTTGCGCAAATAACATCCCCAATATGCTATTTTATTATTTATTGAGGCTCTGAGTTGCTTTCACCCAGAATTTCGAATCTGCTCATTTTGTCTACATATACATATCTCTGAATGTTCCCTGTGCTGCAGAAGTTTTCATTTTGTGAATTTAGCGACATGAATTTTTTATCATTGGGACATGCAAGGAAGAACAGACGAGCCATTTAAAGGTATTTAATATTCGATGTATTTGATGTCTCCTTCTAACACGGAGAACCCAAACAGGAAGTGCCACTGCTTAGAGCCGCTTATAAACCACACGGTCACTTAATTATTACAAATATTATGCCTACACTCTGGCTATTTGTTGCTCAGTTCATGAGCGATTATGGGTGTTATAATTTCTGCCCCTGAAATGAGCCAGAAAATATGACACTGCGATTTATAGTAGATTTTAATTGCATTATATTATTTAGAAGCTCGGTATACTCAATCAAAGCCACTTGCATGTTGTGCATTACAGTTTTTTTAAGTATTTAGACAGCAGGGCTCTGGTCTTGATGAAGCTGAGGTTAAGTGCCTCTTTAAGCTTGCAGCAGTGGGGTCCTGGGGGATTTAATCTTGTAACACCTGGCCAGCCCCCC
>JAODJU010000001.1:5516419-5528540 GCA_026776725.1 Gnathonemus echidnorhynchus
GACTTCTGTCACACCTTATTCATCCTCGCAGGCCCCCTCGGCATGAAATTACGACAATAATCATCTTATGGGTGGAGAAGGTGAAAGGGATCAGAGGGAGGGCCCCGGAGCGGACGGGACCGCAAGGGGATGTGACACCCCGACCGGTGTTCATGAGCGGACACACGGTAAACAAACCCTTCACATTCCTGTAAATGCATCTCTTCAGTTAGAACAGAACTGCACTAGCGGAACCTGCAACCGTCTGTTACCTTCAGTGTTGGTTCTGCTAAAAAGTTAGAGCGCTCTTCCTGGTGGCATGTGGCTCAGGGGGTTAGGACCCCTGCATTCGAGGTCCGAATGCGTCACAAGACTGTCACCTTTCAAAGGCTCCTTTAAATGTGGTCTAGAAATGCCGTCCTTCTTCTGCCAAATCTCAGCCCAACATATCCCAAGATTCATCGCTCAGAGGTAAAGTGGTGTGTCCCAGCTAGGCGAGAGGAACGGGGCTTCGTGACTCAAGGGTGAGGGCAGGAACAGCTGGTGACGCAAATATGAAAGTATCTGTAGGCCAGACCAGCCCACTTCACAGAGCTTTCTATTGGACCTTTGAAGGACGCAGCCTAAAGGCTACGCCTTGACAGAACGCATCTTTCGAAAGATGCAGCCCCTGAATTTGGACACAGCCCCTGATGCCAGTTCAGATCCCTTCAGCAACTGCTCCAGGAACAGGCTGACCCTGCTTTCTCAATTGTACTTTGCTTTGGATAAAAGTGTCGGCTAAATAAATGTAATGGCAGCTATCGTAGCAGGAAATTAATGTTCTTAATGTCAATAACTGCTTGCATCATGATTTGGATCTAACGGGGATTCTTAAATAGGAGAAATGCACAAGGGATGTCTTAAGTTCATTAAGTGAACAATGGATTTGCAAATCAGCCCGAACGTTGCTGATTTCCTCATTAAACTTGAAATGGCATTATTAAGGGCTGAATAGTAATAATTGAATTTGGCAAGGCTCATTTGAAACGTCAGCGGTGCCGGGTTCAGCGGCCTCTTTAACGTTTTTAAGTGGGTTAATAGATAGGACAGTGAAAACAAAGTCAATAACAGCAATTCGAGGTTCTGAAGCCTCAGTATGTCATTGCACAAAAAACAGCAGATAGACACACTTGGAAATGAGAGGCCCTGAATTATTTGGGAGAGGTAATCTTGTAAAAACTCGTAACGAGCTGGCAGAACCAAAATGAGTGCAGCGATTTAACTTCATTTGGTAAACGTGCCGGCATCCAATTAACGGGCTTATTTTGCACAGTTTTCCGCAACCCTTGGAAAAGTCATCGATTTCGCGTAAACACTTGTGCTGAAAACATCCGCCGTACCTCCCAGTCGGGTGACCCCCGCTCTCCAGGTACCAGCTTCCGGTCACATTTATCATGCAGCTGTGAAAAACAGAGTCGGTTAACCTGGAAAGCAGGCCGGTTGATGACAAAGGTCCAGACATTAGGTAGCGACGGTTCTGAAGCAGCACCCACGTTCTTTGGTGAAACTCAATCCGCATTGACCAGGAGCAGCAGCTATTTTCAGAGGGCAGGAAACTGACCCACACAGATGACCCTCTTACATCAGCCGAAGAAGACCTATCCATCATTTAACGCACAGACAAGCAGCGGGCATAACTGTTTATTCAGTGTTTAGTTTAGTATTAGCAGTACAAAACAGTACAAGTGGCAGTGCTATAAGTAAACCTCGAGAAAACTTGCTCGCCACATGGCGCCCCCTACTGACGACCCTCAGCAAATTCCCGGCGCATTTATCCTCGCTAAAATTGACTCTGCGCGATTAATCGTTCCTCTTTATCCCAAGGTCCGATCTGAGCAAGCGAGAATGACGGAAACGGGTGCACGGCTGTACGTATCCAGGAAGAGGGACCGGGGTTTAGGAGAAAGGGAACTCTGCGTCGGAATCATCTGACAGTGCCGTCCATCATTATTTAAACTCACTCCAGCAAAGTGCACACAGTATGGGGCTGTTGGTAAATGTGTCCATCAGACCCATTTCTCCACACTTGTCATTTTACAAACAACCTTCCCTGTGTTTTGTTCAATTACGTTCCCAAGGATGCCATAGATTCTCCTTCCTCTTGTACCTTAAGGTATAAAAACAACGCTTAATGGCTTATGTCTGTGCTAGAATACAATTTGGAGGTCAAGGTTCAGTTGGCTCTTTCAGCCTTGAATTAGTTGGTCAGGTTTGCAGTGACTTTCACGCCGGGGTGATGGAGGGTGGCCTTAAAGGCTCATTACGCACGACGTGGCCTGGCGAGAGGTTGGGGAATGGAGTGAGGGGTTAACTGGCATTACCATGGCGACTGGGCTCACAGCATGGAGGAAGTAGGGAGGAACCGGAAGGAAGCAGTGCTTCTGGGTATTTCGTTGTAATTCTTGGAGTTTTAGGATTTTATTTTTTTTTTTTTATATTGGTTTGGGGGGGGGGACTTTCTTAAAGGGCATCATCCCCATTTTCTGGGTCAAAGAATATAAAAATACCAAGAATAACGCTTTTAAAACCCTCAGTAGTCTTCGTTTATCCTCATCCAGAGGCTCTGCAGGGATCCATAACACTCTGACAGCATTTGTAATTTCTTCATATTCATCACTGGGCTCGTTGTAACACCTAAACTGTCGTCAACACAGACCCTCCATGGGGTTAAGCTTCCTTACCGGGCCCGCAGAGAAAGGCCTTATTAACTTGTTATAGTGCAGCCACCGGGGCGTCGGCACAGGATATTAAACACCGGCTGGGCTGCCAGCTCGACGTCCCCATTGTCCCACGTTAAATGGCCGGGAAAGCGGCATGTTTACACCGTCTATAGCATCAATAACACACACCGCACCGTGCATAATGTGCATCGCTGCCATTTCTTATCGCGTAAATGGAACAGCAGCATATTCAGGCCGATTATGTAAAGCTTTATGGACAAAACATATTTAAACACATTTAAAGCCTGGATTGCAGCCATAATAAGGCAGCGTACAGGACAGCCCTTTGGAGCGAATTCACGCTGAATTTAATAGCGTCTTTCCGTAAGATAAGGCTGCGCGCTTGCAATGGTGGCCCCGTCTCCGGAAGACGCGCTGGGACCCGCGGTTCTAAGGGTTTCCCCGGGAAGAGATTCTGCTCCACGTTAATTCCAGAGACGTCAGACCGGTGTGAGAACCAGTGGTCTCTATTTGTGCCTTTTTTATTGTATAGAAAACGCTCAAGTTCCTACCCACACAGCCAATCATTCACTTCCCACACGTACATTAATACAGAGCAGGGTCTCCGTGTTCCTGGACTGTGTCCCAGCACAAATATATATATGTGTGTATATATATATATATATATATATATGTGAGACACACACACAATTTGTATGGTTTTTTCCCTGTTTGCCTATTCTCAGACGTTATTAACTGTATTAAATGTGTAGAACGTGAATAGCAGAGTCCAACCACATCTTTTTATGAGAAGTAAGTAAATAAATAAATGTCTGCCCGTCGGTCTGCCGCGGATCTCGGCGGATATTTAATGCCTTATCCGACTGCAAGGCTCACCGCCACATTGTGACACGTCGGCGTGCCAGAGCGACGACTTTCGCGGCGTGGGGGCCGAAGCTGTAAATCAATGCGGCGTGGGGGCGTGATGCTGCAGTCAATAAGCGGCGAAGCCGGCGTTCCTCCACGCCCCGAATACGGAGTACAAACCCCGCTTAAGCACGGCATTATCACAACAAAAGATGTACGTTGCTATAAACATGGTAATATGCAACTGTAAAATTAAACATTGGGTCAGAAATTCTGCAGAACATACGCCATCATACACGGCTGCATTTCTGTTAGTGAAATATTAAGATCAATACTAAATAATTAATTATATACAGGCAGTTTTACTTAATTCATAAAACTTTGAAACATATTGCTTAACGGTTTGTAATAATTCTTCAATGATTGTTATTATTAGAATTAAAATGATTAGTACTTGGAACTAAAACTATGTTTTGAAACCCACCAGAATGCCAGTGTTTAATACAAGACTGGAAAATCTGAATCATCTGGGTTGTTATCACTGTCTGATGGGTCTAGAGAACAATTAATTATGATTATTACAATGGTTAAAGAAGATACCATGTCTGGTACGAATGCAGCATTCAGAAGGCAGCACAATGAAATCGTACAGCTTGTCTGGACGACTCCCACCCAGACACAGGGAGAACATGCAGACTCCAAGCACACGGGACCTGAACGCAATCAGATGGAAATTCGGACCATGGAGTCGCGTGGTGATGGGTAGCAGGGGGTGGCTTCCATGTTTCTGGGGTCCCTCTGGCCCGAAAGCACATGGTTCTTTACAGTATATTATCTACTTCTTTTATAGTTTTACTTGGCATGTGCAGAGGAAAGATCCTGCCCGTGGTAATATCACATTGAGAGTGACGTCCCAAAGAGCTGCACCACGAGCGGAGGGTCCTCAGGGTGAAATGAAGCCGTCCCGTCCTTCAGACCTGTCACTGCCTGCTACGAGGGGAGAGCCGAACATTAAACAAACGTTTGGCTGGGAGACGACTCGCCCATGATAACCTGGTTGATGGGAGCGAGGGAAGTGAGGAGTCTGGGAGAAGAGAGGGCATATTTGGAGAGCCCACCTGCACCCTACCTCCTGTCTCATTTATTAGATAGATCATGCATGGTGTTGTTTGTGTCGGGTGTGATTTATGGGCGAGTCTAGCCGGGGTGGTGAACGCTGGCCAGTACATCTGATGAGAAAGGGACGAACATCGAAATTTCTTCTGATTCATCCACAAATTTATTCCTGCTCCGTTTGCTTATTAGAGAGGATAAGGTATTGATCTGAAAACTTTTGAGATTCAGCAAGAGTTCAAGGGGGTGGGAGACCACGACAGGCTGGGGTGAATTCTGCATCAAGTCTCAATAGGGCCAGCAGGTGGCGGAGCGGCTAAGGAAATGGAATTACAAATAGCCAACTGAAGTCCCATGAGGCCCTGATGTAGTACTATTGAACAAATCACTTAACCTGAATCGCTGTAGTAAAATGTCAAGCCTTCTGAATTGATGAAAATTGTTGTTTTTGATAGAAATGCTAAGTAGGTAGTAAGTCTACAATTTTTTTTCCCCAGGAAAAGTATTGGAAATAATAAGCACTGGCTTACAAAGGTCATTCGTGAAATAACATGTCTACACAGTGAAATCGCTCAGTGGGGTATTTGTGAAGTATAAGGTGAATTCATTTTTTTAGTCACTGGGGGATTGATCATGATTTTGAGGGGTATCACACAGCTGGCACTGTCTGTTTTTGTGACAAGGATAAAGGGGAAGTTCTGTCCCGTGCGAGCAAGCTGGAAAAATAACCGTATATAAGGCAAAGGAAATGTGGAAGATTCAGGTTTTTATGAGGCCGGTGAACTACAGCAGACTGCCAGGTGTTCAAAAACGGTGTTCTGGGTGCATTTTTTGTCCAGTTGTCTATTGGAGAACTGGATGACGAGAATGCATTGTTGGGCATCGCTATGGCGACGTCATAACGGACAGGCATCAACGTAATTAATCAGTGTCGGGGCTGGGCCAAACAGGCACGTCTATTAGCAAATCCTGCGGTCCGGTCCGGTCCAGGCCGGAATTCTCGGCCTCCTGACCACAGAACGTCTGCCGTGATTTATGACACGCCAGTAAAAAAAGCAGCAGCACTCACGTGTCCTTGGTGTTCATCCTCAAGGTTCCGGCATGTTCCGGCGTCCGTCCTGCTTCCCCGAAGGGCTTGGGGAGGGTGTCACGTTCGACGGCATGTAAATGTGGCGGCGTTTTGCCATTTATATTTACCTCCATTGTCACTGGCCGGCACGCAGTGCCCCTGTGCCCCCCCCTCCATGCGGCAGGCCGCTGCAGTGCACAACATGCACAGATTGTGCGAACAAGCGTTTTCCTACTGGGGCCCAGTCCCAACATCTGCCTGCATTTCACTGACCTTCCCCAGTCGTGTTCTAGGACTGTCCTCCAAGAGTTATAATCAGCTCTTTCCTCCCCACAGGACCGGAAGTGTCAGAAAAACCGGGATTAATTCTGTATTACCAAGGGCCGCTAATGGTTTAGCGTGCAAGGACACCGTGCCGGCCTAAGCGGGCCTGCCGTCCTCCTTAAGCGTCATGGAGAGATGAATACGAAGGGAAAAAGTTCAGCAATTAAAAGCACGGAACAGAATACCTAGTGTGTCCTTAGATTCACACCGTAGCAGGAATAAAGTGGATGCAATGGAAACATTCAGAATAATCAGAAAACTATATATAATTTACGTGAAACGATCCTTTTTGCCATTTGCACAGGTACATTGGAATGCTTCATTTCACATATCCCACACACAGGCGAGAGTGACGCTTGGGCACATGGGAGTTTTACTTACACAAGTATAGAAGGAGGCAGATCCAAGCAACTAGAGGAGGCAGGACCAAGACATCTGATTGGTCAGTCCTGCATCCTCTAGTTGCTTGGACCCACCTCCTTCTCTACAATCTGATTGGTTATCTCTCTGAACCAATCATTTTTCATTCTGCCCTCAGAACATTTTTGTGTGAGTAAACCTCCCACGAGCAAAGCTTGGGCTCTAAATTTGGGCCTAATTTAGATGTGTCATGTCTGGGGCTCATACCAGCGACCTCTGGATCACAAACACAGAGGCCCAACCCGCTGAGCTAGGCAGCACCCCCCCGAAATGTTCTCTGTTTTCAATTTCCTATTAGTCACCTGTTTCCCCCAACATCAGGACTTCCTGTTTAACAATGAGCCCCTTCATATTTTGAGTTTTTAATTGATGAGACTTGGGTCCGGTGTTTTGCTTTAGGCTACAGTAGCTGCTTACAGTTTGCATCTTTTGGGTCGTGAGTTCGACCGTACATCCGCAGTTTCTCGTCTCCGCTCCGGGTCCAGTTATTTCGTGACACGACATGGTCCCCATGAACAAAGGCCTTCTCTTTGACATTCCCGGCACGTCGCACTCAAGTATGAAACACATGAATGAGAGCTGGATGATGAATTAGAAATGAAAGCATCTCATATCCAAGAGGCAAGGTGTGTATGATATTATAAAAACTGTCACCTGATGGAAATGGAGTCGCTGACTGTGTCTGTTTTTGCAAATTACCTGAATTTTTACCTCGAGGAAAAGGAATTATCATTGTATGTGTAGCACACATAGCAAGCAAGAGATTAGTAATTAGTCAACAAGCCTAACGATCGGGTCCTTTTATACTAAACCCCAGTATGCAAGAATTATAATTTTATCTTTTACACTTTATAATATATGTATATTTTATAGATATATTAATTTAAATTACTTCAGTAAAGCACTTTTTAATGCAAATTAACTTATGGAAAAAACTCAAATAGAATTATAAGGGAGTATTTGCACACTTAGGCACGCACATGCATTTTATACACTGAAGATATTGATAAACCTCTGGAAATTCATTTTCCAGATATATTACATTTCCCACTGATAATTTCCCTCGAGGAAATGAATACCGAGGACATTTCCCTCCTGTTTTAATGATATCATCCACACCTTTCCCTTCTTATAAATCCCCAACCACAGGACCTGTTCCAGCGGGACATGTCGCATGGGGAGATGCTACAGTATATTGATTCGAATAAATGCATTTCAAAGATGAATCAGGTCCTTCCCTGAAGACAGCGATGGCACACAAACAGCAAATCCCGCAATAAATGGTGAGACACATCCGATTGTCCGATCTGTGAGCCTGGGGTCCTGCATCTGTGCCTGAAGGGGCAGACAGAGGTAAAGAAATCAGCTGCCGGAGACAGAACATGTTTGCGGTCAATAAGTAAATAAAGATCATTTAAATACATTTACATTAATCACTGATTGACCTCCGTGAAGGTGCTGGATTAGCCTGCCGTAGCTAGAGGCAAATGAACAAAATTAAGACTTAAAAATAAACAGGACTGCATTCCATACTTTTGGAAAAGGAAATAGTTAAATGGCTTCTAAAGTCCCAGCAAATAATGTTTTAACTGTGAACTTGGTTGCTAAAAACACAGCTTGTTGACTAACAATGTATTACAGAGGACTGCTGCGGCATTCCGTGAAGCTACCATGGACAACTAGCGACTAATGTAACTAACATGGCGACTTGTTTGTGTTTCAATGCCAAGACACTCAGTCCATGGGATAGGGTTTCAAGAAGATCTTTGAGGATTTAGTGAGTTTTTTTAAATTTAATGCAAGTTCTTCGTTGCATTACATGAGATTTGATTCCCAGGACTGTATCATATGATGAGGAAGCTTGACTTTATGTCATTGGTGGTCACGTGTCATGTTGGGGTGCGGGAAAATGTTCATTTTAATGGCATACTTCGTCATTTAAAGGTAATTAAAGAGAAACATTGTCCCATTCTACACGATCAGGAGAGTAGCAGTGCCTGCATGTGGTGCTTACAGATGACCCTGCGATACTGGTCTTACGCTCATGGTAGGGGGGAGAGTTCATTTGGCATGGTGTTTATTGTGTGTACCAGTAAAGTTGCCTCAGCACTGTGGCCTGATATCTTGAAAAGCAGCTGAAGGTAGATGTTCTGTCCTCTAGGCCTCGCTAGGTTCCTCAAGGATCATCTGACTTTCATGGCGATTTCCTGTAATTTATTTATTTAGCTGACGCTTTTGTGAAGAGCGACATACAGCCGAAGAAAGCATGGATATAGAAATCAGATTCAGACAGGGACCCTGGAGCAGATGGGGTTGAGGGTCTCGAGCAAGGGCCCAGCAGTGATGTGACTACTCTGCCAACCATGGGATTTGAACCGATAACCTTCCCAACATGGATACAGCTCTCTAACCCACACCCCTAATCTGCTGAGCTACTCACCACCATCATCCCCTAACTACTGGTTAGCCCAGAGGACATTTTCACGTAATGTTCACGTTGGTGATATTACCTATAAGGTCGACAGATTGTCATGCTCTGACTTTGCAGTCACCTTATCCAGGTCGTCGATGCCTCCAACGGTGGCTGATTTGTGGTTTCCATCAGTAGGATCTTGGTGCTCATAACCAGGCAATTCTTGTTTAGGGGCAAGCAAATGCAGCATGACAGCAGTAGTTAGCGACGGCACAGATTTGGAGGGACTCGGGGATCTTCTCCGCACCTCGAGAGGCCCCCTAAGGGGGCCCCGGCTTGTTTTTCTCCCCGCCGCTGCTTTGGCTCAGCCTGAGGGGGTGCCATCACAGGCTGCGACCTCTCAGGTGCTCCTCCAGATGGTTCTCCGATGCACGCCTGCATATTTCACACACTGCATGCTGCCTGAATTTTGATTCCAGAACGTCTCTGGCATGTAAAACCCTGGCGGGGCAGCATCCTCTGAACAGACCTGAGGCCAGAACCGCCACCCTAGGGGCAGGACTCGCACCCGCTCGCCCCATACGTCTCTGCTCGCATGCCAATAACCCAGTTCACGTCAGGAGGGTTGCCGTCACGATCGTAGGGATGGAGTGCCCTGGAGCTCCTGCAAAATCATTCTACAGGCAAAACACCCAAGAAGCAAACCATCTAACTAGAGAAGGCAAGGTAAACATCTAAAAAGGTACAAATGACCCACAATGTATAGTTCCGCCGCTCAAGATGGCCATCTTGGCTTGACCTACTTCTGTACACAAATTCATCACACATCCCACATGACCTCAATTGAGAAGGTTGCATGTACTCCACTGGCTTTACTTATTTGATGGACGCATGTTCAATCTGTAACTGTGGCACGGGTTAATATCTATACCAGAAGGACCACGCTAGCACTGTGTACCAGGTGGAATCTGCAGTCTGGATAATGCCAAAGATGTGGCTGGTGTAGGTGTTTAGCACGGTTCTGTAACAGTTCCCCCAGACCGCGGCTGTTCTCCTAATCAGGGCATCCTAACGACGGCAGGCTCTGTGAACGAGGTCCAGCAGGAGCGCTCTCCTGCCAGCAAGGCGACCGAGGACCGTTTCTGAAGACTTCAAGATTGCTGTGAAGAACTGGAGTGGCTAACAAGCCTGGAGGATTCCCTGAAGAAACCACACAGAAGCCTTTGATACTTTTTCTCTTTAATGTATGTGTGTGTCACGTAGATGCTGCTCCAGTCGCAAGACTTTAAAATATTTCTAGAGAGAGCAAAAACGGCACTTTGGGTCCATCGAGTGGGTCCTGATGAGCCCCTTCAGATTAACCCCATCAAAGATAATATAAGCCACAGATCTCTGGTCGTTTTGAGAAAAGACAGCCCTCCGTTCCAGAACTGCAGGGCGGCGGACAGGAAGATGGGGGGAATGTGCAAACTGCAAACACATTGCATTTATTTAGAAGACTCTTCTATCCAAAGGGATGCACTTTTTTTTGAGAATGCCGGGTCAGACTGTCTCTGGAGCTATTGGGGGTTGAGGTCCAATGGTGAAATCGCCATGGCGACCCAGGGACCTCCTGATCACAGGCAAAGCATCCTAAACATGCTGAGCAACACACTGCACCAAACACAGGCCCTGCTCACGGAGCCGGAATTAAAAGCGCAGCCCCAGAGACTGCGAGGCCGCAACATTAGTTACTGCGCTGCAGTGACACCCATGCAGGGCTGAGATGGTGGTCGCAGGAAATATCAATAAACTGAAAAATGAGCAGTTGCTCAGTGTGGAAATGAAACAGTGCTCCTGAGCATAATGGAATGATTTGATAGAATTTCTTTTTCTTTTTTTTTTTACAAACTTCACTTTTCCATTATAGGAGCAGCACACGGATTTCCTCATGAATCTATTTCCTCAGCTTCTGTCTCTGAAACGAGATTATTTTAGAAATTAAACAAAGCAAAGAAATCGCTGGAAACCCCTAGAATTAACGATAACACTGCTGTGACTTCGGACTGGAAAAAAGGCGCGTGGATGGATGACGTCCAAGCTGTATATCTTCTATTTTTTTATTTTTAGGTATTTTGTTCTAGAAAGATCACTATCTGGATCTTGGCGGTACACAGGGACAGCTGTGCTAATGATACCACGTGTCTCCATGGGAACCTTAATTATCAGAGGGGCAATAAGCTTTTCTTAGATCTCAACACCATGTTATTGAGCCCTTAAAACCATTGTTAAAAAAAGAAAGAGAGAAACTTAATTATGCAGTTCTGTGTTAATTGTGTTACATTACTATAGGTGCTCCATATACCCATCTGATGCAGTTGCCTCTTTCCCAGGCGAGGGTCTATTTCAGTAATTTAACCAACGTAAAGCCAATTAAGCACCTTAATTAATAAAACCGCCGCGTAGATGCAGACGCCTGCTTCACGGAGCTCGATAGACGGACCAGATAGAAGGGTTTTAGAAATCGTGGAGGAGCTGAATTTGGTCAAAGGACAAGAAATGACCGCAGAGACTGTCTGAATAAACTGATCTACCTCCTTTCTAGCCACACTCTTCAGCATCGCTTACACCTCAGCTCGAAAACTCCATCAACTAAATTACTCCCTGAATCTCTCCTCTGGCTCTTTTTTTCCTAAGTGAATTTACTCAGGTTGACGACGGACGGAGCCCCGGCTTAGACTTTGACTGGCAGAGCACTTTAAAGTCGCTCTTTATTGATGCCGTGTTCCAGGCCCAGCTCCGGCATAATCTGATTCTGATTCCAGGGCGAGGAGCCTGGCGTGAGCAGAATGAAGACGGCTTGGAGCGAGGGGGGGTAGCTTCCTTACGCGAGGGACGCAGTCGGAGCACGCCGCCTGCCACATCAAAATTCAAGAAGTTCCAGCCTTGCCTGTTTATCTCTGGGGTTCCCCGACAGAAGAAAGGGCTTCAGATCAGGGGCCGTTGGAGACGCCGACGTCCTTCACAAGGCCGGGAAACAGCGATCGGGAATGAGAAACCGCGCGGCGATTTGTGTCGCGGACGGAATGAACTGGCGGCCAAAAGCTGCCTGATAGATCACACGTGACACACCAGTGACGACCAGCTTTCGCCCCGGGGGGGTAAATCCAGGAACAGAACCCTGTCATTAAAACGGGACTTAATTGCAGTACCCCGCCTCTCTGTCGCCATGATGCCCGGACTGCTTACCGGCCG
>JAODJU010000001.1:5551181-5563027 GCA_026776725.1 Gnathonemus echidnorhynchus
GGACACAATGATTTCAGCAAAGCAACCCCCCTCCCCCACCGGAAAAGAGATTGCTGGTACAAATCCCGGCATCAGCACTTAACCTGACTCAGGCTCTGTGAAATATCCTACTGTACAAACCAGTAACAGAGTCACTCTAAGCTGTACGTTGTGACTGGTTTTAAGAAGGACTGCAGACCCCAGAATATATCGCTATAATCCAAATTTCTCTCTCGTGCTAATAAGCTAATTTATTTCCATATTTCTATTCACGTTACAGCCGTGTCTCCATCCAGTGGGAATAATGATTGTAGCCTTTAGTGTTGTCCAAATTCATACCTTGTACATTATAACCTCCTTGTACACCCCACATCTAAATTATGTCATGCTATTAATTAGATACACCAGTGAAGAGGATTAGCCATGAGTCCAGAAGGGGATTAGCTGAGATTTTAAGATTTCTACTCAAACAGGCATAACGAATGGAAATTTAACAAAGGTCTACATTCAACAGGTAGGAGCCCAAAAGGACACAAAGGTCGGTCTGATCTCTACAAAAAACTATTGCAAACTTTAAGTACTGATCAGGATGTGAGACAGATGAAGGCCTAGCTCGTTTAATTCATTTAAGTTATAAACGTTGACTGATTCTGTAAAATATGGGTACATTCCATTACCTCTGAGTATGAGTGAAGCTGCCCCCCCCCCCCCAATGTCTGCATGCTTGTCCTACTCATTTCATCATCCTTGTTCTTTACATCTGACATGATTGGCATAGTGCATCTTTTGGCAGCAAATCTATCCTGTTCCCCCGACTGCTGTTACCTTGCCATTGCCAGCATGTCTTTGTTTAAGTGATGTATAGTCACATTAACTTGATTGAAAAGTGATAGTTCACTTTGTTTACTTTTCTCCGTGGTGGACAGGAGCTGACTGAGTAAAGCAGTGCTTCCTGCCTGGAGAGTATGATTAAAACTGTAAGGCCTTAAGTGAGCTAAATATGATTCTGGACGCTGTGGTTATCCGCAGAAGGACAGGATGCTCGGTGACCCCAAACAACTTGGACTGCAACTCCAGAAACAAACACACAAGACGTCTTCATGCCTAGTGTTGTGCTTACATGCTCTCAGCTGGCAGACGTAATATGATATGTGATACGATGATTGATTAATTGGGAGCATAACCCCCCCCCCATCTTACGGGTAATGCAGCCTATCAGCTAACCCTTCACTGGTGCGCACACAAACAGATATCCTTTAACAGGAGTGATTTGGACCTTCCAGTGACATTTTGCCCAAAAATAAAATCTACAGTTCTTAAACCGTAGAATTACCTGCGAACACCAAAGACAACAGACTGCCATATTCTGAGAAACAGCAGGATACCTCGCAGAGCGAAAGCTGAACCAAAATTGCTGTTAAATGTGACATATTTGCATTAATATGCATTGACTAGAAGATGATTAGAAAAAGCATAATGATTTGAAAACCATGATCCTCTGTAGTCATTAACACAGAGGGAAAAAAAAGTGTTTAATAATTAAAACTGTCAGGGTTCCTCCACCAACACATGCATCCATTTTCCATAACCGCTTTTCTACTGCTGACTTACAATGAGCTTGGACCCTATCCCTGGGAGACAGGGCATGAGACGGCCTGTAGGGGGCGCCACTCCAGCCCATGGCACACACCTACACGCATACACACACCAGGGACAACCTAGGCAAGGAAAGCAAAACCCATGGAATACTTTGATTGGGCAGTATGTAGCCCTGCAATTTAAGCTCTGCGTCTGTGATTGGAAGGTGATATCCTGCAGCTGGTATATATACTGATATATATACTATATATACTTATTTTACCCTTAACACAAATCGTTCCCAAGGCTAACTGACCGAGCTCTCGCAATTGTACGTCGCTTTGATTAAAACCATCTGCTACTTAAATAAATGTAAATGAAGAAATACAAGCAAATACACACACACACACAGCCTGAATCGAACCCACAACCTTGGCGGCCTGGAGCGTCACGCCAATGGGCTGGATCGCGGCTTTATTTGCACGGGATCGCTTCGGCCCTTCCTAATGTCATCCACTGACAACGAGAGACGCTCGTCATTGCTGCATTGCAGATCCTCCAAGACGAGCGGCATACTCATTTCGGTCATGTGGCAAATCTCTTACCTGTCTCAGCACTCTGCGAAAGAAGGAGATACAGGTTAGTCTGGCTCAGCTCTGCTATTCAGCTGCCTCACCTGCCATCTAAGGTCACAGACCTCCAAGCGGGAAGCTATTGGGTGGAGACCACACTGTTAAAAACTTAAACAGGCTACTTAATATGCCTCAGATAAACGCCTTTCTCAGTCAGTGATTCAGCTGTGAAGTCCGTCTCTGCAGAGTCCGCTAAGTGACGGGAAAACGTGTCCTGTTTAGTGAGATCACTTCCTCATGTGCTCATTTGCCAGTCCACCAAACATCTGCTTAGTGAGCTGTGTTTATTATAAGCAAACGATATTATTTAATTTATCACGCTAAAACATTTTAACTGTTTACAACGACATGCACTGAATCTCACACTAATATTTTTTTTCATAGTTCATTAGTTAATAGGCTTCGTATTTTATTTGTTACAGCCCATAAGCTGGCGCATTAAGTACATTTTAAAGATAAAGATGGATTTGAAGCATATATAACGTGTCCATGGTGTAGGTGTCCCGCGATGGACTGGCATTTTGTCCAGGGCCGATCCCACCTTTGCCCTAAGCTCCTGGTCACTGACATCCGGTACTGGATGGAGAGCTATCAAACCATATGGGTTCGGCCGATATAATTGATGTTATGAAATGGACAGTTTCAACTTAAACTCATTAGGAAAAAACACCTGCGCCTAGGTCTGCCTGGCTGTGCGAGAAGCCGTATGTCAAGGTAATAAAACGGTGTTCTTCATAAAACATGATTAAAAAGAGACGATGGTCATTTTATTCTGCCGATACGTATAACCAGAATGCCCAGGTAACGAGAAAACGACCTGACTGTTCTTTTATTAACGTGAGCATCGATAATGTAACAGCATGTGACGGCAGTTTCATATAAAAAGGCACATTAGAAATGAAGAGACACTAACAAGCACCGTTATCTGAGATTTTACTCCTGAGCAGACGAGCGTTCGGGGAAATTGATTTACCTGAGGGAGGGGGGTCTCTGTAATGTATAGTCATTTAATCTCCAGGAATTAATAGCACACATGCCCATAGCACGCCATGTATTCAATTTACATTTTCCCTCTGCCTCCTTATTTGATAGCCATGCCTGGGATGGGGGAGGATAAAAATTGTTAACGGGGGAATGTCATTATTGCAGAGGGGCGTCTTGGTTTAGTAATTTTGCCGCATCAAATCTCAGAAGAACCAGCAGGGTCAGATGAAATTGCAATTTTTTATTATATATTTATTTATTTTTGTTACTACGGGTCTGTAAAAATTCCCTCCCGGACCCACTGTCATTTTTGTTTTCGGTCAACAGTGTCGCGTTAAATTTCATTATCCCGACACACGGATGCGCGGTCCTGGGAGACGCCCGGCCAGATCCCGCAGCTCCCCGTCCCGTCCGCGGCTGCGCCCCTGCGCCGCGGGGAGGAGGGGGGGCTGAAGTAGGCAGACAAGGACGGTTCTAGTGAGATTCAGTGAAAATAAGGCAGACACCAGCAGCATACAAATGAGGACAAGCACCATCCTCCCCTCCGCAGCCACCGGAGCGGTAACACGCATGCAGGCTTTAAACCGCACAGTCCCGCAGACTGATCTAACCGTCAAGCGGACTCGGGTCCGGACCGGCTTCGCGCAGCGGATCCTGATTGAAATAATAGAGACAACGGGGCTGATTGTTCATAATTTTAAGAATATACAACCTTTGTGAAAGGTATTTCTTTTCATTTTGTTTTATTTCATTCTATTTTAAAGCCTCTTGGGGTGCAGACTCTGCGGGTACTTGCATCGCACGCTGCTCTCAGTCCCCGGCGTGCTGTTTGCCCCAAGCTGGCCTGACAGCTCCCATCTCTAAGCTCAACGCCCGTTTAGTTGGATTAGATACCCTTGGATAGCAACCCCCCTCCCAAGAGAGATCCACCCGCCCTCACAATACTGAGACAGTTTTTCTGAATGCAGAAAGTCATACTGAGAGCCAACTGAGATATTCTATGCCCGTTTTTTAGATATATAATTTTATTTTTTTTAATGAGTCGGGCTCAGATATGGTGCAAAGTGCAGACAGCTAGCTGCGCGGTTTAGTGCAGGCTGCCCCTGGAGATGGGATGCAGTGTGAGGAGCGTAGGGTGTGGTTTTTAGCCATTATTGCGCTTTGAAGAGCTTGGTTTCAGTGCGACATTCACTGGGGTGAAGCGTAGTAATGACGACGAGAACTCTTTCAGTAATGAGGTTATACTTGATAAAAGATAGAAAAAAGCAAACAAATTTAAAAGGCATTAAGACGCAGTATAAATTAATACTAATGGTGGAAAACAGCCGGTACTATGTTTGCGGGTTTCCCATGACAGTTCATTTTATGTGTGTGTGTGGGGGGCGCGTATGACATTATTAAAGGGATTCTTGCCGATTTGTGTCTTGACTGCAAGTTCATGTTTCGATTTACTGTCCCCAGAATAGGGTCCTCCCGAATTCGAATTTATTTCGGTCCGTACTGCAACTGTATTATGCTAAAAGCCTCAGACGGAGTTAGGGAGCAGGGAAGTGAATCAGCTGTCCCACTTTTCATTCTGCCGACAGAATGAAATTATGTTTGTATATTTTAGATTCGCTACCACTGAACATGCAGACTCTTTTGCATTTAAATGACTGTTTGCTACATTTGATATCTCCACCTGGCATGAACCTCACAGCGAACATTTGACTGCAGTAACCTCACTTTCAGTTTTAATACATCTCAAAACAAACGCAACCCCTCCCCTCACTCATAACAGCCCTCTCATTTTTTTGTGTATGGGTTTGAATATAATTCACATTAAATAGGTAAATATATAAATAAGAATTACATTGCTTGGTCTGCAACTGGATTCAGTGAAATAAAATGCGAGAAGACTCGGGCAAGTCATTCTAACAAACATAACGGTCTCCCTGGCAACAAGTGAAAGGACCTTATTTGGTGATTTCGATTCAGTGTCTGAAGGAGAGCGCACTGCAATAATAAAATAAATTATGTGAAACAATATAATAAAATGCATCAAAAAGGTCCTCTGTCAAGTACAGTAAACCTTACGTGGATGTATGTTCACCACGCTTAGCCGGCTGAAAAATTGGCCAAGTTCACGATGTGGATCAGCCGTTCTGCGGCTGTCGCTTTTGACATATATAAAGCTGCCCCGAGCCGCATGGATTCCGTGCATGCCCTCCTCTGGGCCTCCCTCCCTCATGCACTTCCTTTTCTGAGCGAGCTCTGTTGGTCTACACCAGAGTCCGGTGCAAACGTTTTTTGAATATCGACCCGCGCAAGTGCAGGCAGCGCTTCCCGAATTCGGACGCGCTCCCCCGCGAGCACCGGATGGCCGTTATTCCGGAGCGGTGATGAACGATGTTGTGACAACCCCTGCCGTCTACCAGGAATAACCCCTGGCTTCAGGACGTGCACAGATGAATGAACGGTTCAAAGTGACACCCTCCCCCTCCCCCTCCATCCAAAACCTTTATCTCCACTCCACCGTTTTTCCCATGCTAATAAACTCCTAAAGCACATTTATTGAGATCCCCTCCTTTGGCGCGTGTATATAACCGATTTAAATGTAAAAACATCCCGCCTGTTGAATTATGCGATAATTGACGGGGCAGAAGCGAGTCTCCCAGCCTACCGGGGAGCGGCAAGCGGTGAACTCCGGCTCGCGCGGATGACTGAGCGCGTCCACCTCAGTGTGAAACGGGCGCGTCACCGAGCCGAACTCGCGCGCTGACAGGCCGTGGAGGGGAAAGCTGCAATTTCTGCCAAACGTACTCATTCAAGACACCCACCCCCAATGTCAACTAGAAAATTAGAGCAAACTACTCAAGGTTATACCCAGCGCTAGTCCCTCTGCAGTATTCACGGTCATGTTTCCTTTGCTCCCCTCGCACATTCTGGAAGAAACCAGAGAGCAAAATGCTGTTAATGTGGACCTTAAAATTCTGTTTTTAATGACGCCCCTAAATTAAGAGCAGGAGAGGATTATTAGAAATTAGAAGGAATGGTTTTTCTGCAATTAATTACATTTCTGCTTTAATGTACATATTCATATATGCAAAGGCATCAGGAAAGAAAATCACTACGCAAAGCCAAAGGATGTTAATCATTGTCTCCATTTGTTAATTACACAAAGCTAGAGACAGGAAATGAAGCTCTGCAAGTATGCATTAGCACGCAAACAAGTTTGGATTAAACTAAATGCATGTCTGCTATTCCTCTTCCTGTAAATCTACCATAATCTGTCACATAATGATCACGTGATCACCCGCCAGTATGAGGTCGGTACCCTGATTTAGCGAAATACACAGCTGCAAATACAGGTGTAAGGTTTAGGTTTCTTTGGATAATTGTGCCAACTAAGCATCAAATTTAAAGGCTTTTTCCTCATCAGCTTAGTCTCCAGCTAGTCCTCGCTGATCCTAATGAAGATCTGGCATTTTATTTTAGCCTTATTCAGCGATCATTAGTTAGCCGAACGTCTCACTCTCTTCCTGTGACAAGCAGGCACCAGCATGTGTTGTGCGACAAAATGATTTCCCACCCACAAGTCAACTACAGGGGTTCTCCTGCCCCTTCCTGCTTCAGGAAGAGATTCGATGTGACATCCAGTTCATCGTGCTATTGAATCACCCACTCAATTAGCTCCCTGTCCTTCCTTCTTCCTTCCTAGGGGTTAATGCCAGTTTAGATATGCTGGTAATGGCCTTCACTGTTGATGTTCACGTCATGACGAAAAATTAACAGCTTGTGATTATCACATGATTATCCCAAGAATTAGCTACATGTTTGTTTTTACTGAAGTTTATCATGCACAACTGAGTATTTCTTGCATTGGAATATTCACAGATAAGTACATATATGTTCCAACAAGTGCAGCTACATCCATATCCCAAAATATGTACTAGAATCGGACAGTGCAATGAGATTGTGGACATAAATATTTATTCACATTGGAACACAATAATGAGTTGAGGATTTGCTGCCCGATAGGGCTGGCTTCATACAAGCTACACACGCATCCTGGCTGTGTCAGGCACACAAATTGAAAAATGAGGGGGAAGTGGAAGGAAGGATTTTTTTTTTTCTCTCCGGCGAAAGTGCGTATGAGAGTCAAGCTTTTTTCGACCATGGATATAATGAGCGAGCGACATAATTGGGTTACAGGGAGCAGCAGTTTCTCAAACTGCTCCGAATCAGTCACAGATCGTCTCGTCCTCACATGCACAACAACAACGCGTCCCGTAGAGCCCGACGCCAGGCGCGAGCGGATCATTATGCTGATGCAGGGGTTAATAGTTCAGCTCGACAGCCAGGCGACGCATCACCAAACACCTTGGCATGTCTAGCAGGTCCTCGTAACAGCAGCATTCCCCCGACATCCCTAAAGATTTCTCCAGCCCCCTGCCTTTTAACCAGCCTCTCCGTAGCTAGAGTAGAAGCTCTAAAATAACCCTGTTGTCAGCAAAACTCCAACATCCCAAATATTTCTAACTCCAGCACAGTTTCACTCTGAGACCGACTTGTGATCGGACAGTCCCCTCGAGAGTTTGAACATCTCATTTCTTGAGCTTTATCGATTCTCGCTACCCAGGATCCGGTTATTGTAACCATTACTGTGTGGTTATACTGACCCAGCTCCTTTGAAGGTGCTTCACGTCAACCTCTTCCTGTCATGTGACACGTCTTGCTCAAGGTTATCATAGCAGGGTTGCTATTTGGATCTAAGCCTAAAACCATGACGACAAGTCCCATTCCTTACAACCTATTATCATTAGCAGAGGCACTCCAAAGCCAACCTAAGGTCACCCGCATTATTCCAGTAAATTCCATCTCACAAAAGCCGAACCTTGAATTCCACCCATCCATCTTCCAAGCGCATCGTCCTGGAGAACCTTGACAAGTAGTGCTGCTGAATAGGGCCGCATGGCGAGCGAGGAATTTACATCCACTGTTAAAATAAATAAAACGGAATGTAGAAAGTGCTTTTAAAGTCAGATGCCAAATATAGAAAAGAAATTCAGGATCTTACAACAGCCCCCCCTCCCCCCCACCCAAGCATATGCGGCTCTAGGATAATATACCAAAGGGTGGTGGCCATATGTTCGACACTGAGTGTTGCGCATTAGCTTTCAGTTAGCTTAAGCCTGTCACTTCAAAGGGGAATCTGCCTGGAGGATGTACACTAGACTCATAGGTACGCTCACAGAACCTGGCGTGATCCAAAAACAACCTACTCTGGATCAAGTACAAATACAGCTCTGGGCATTTAATTTCACAGGAAACACGGTGTTTGTTGGTCAGTAGTGGTTTAGTTGTGGGGGGGGGGGTTATTGAATGTTTCTAACCTCCCTTTGGAGTGTCCTCAGAAACCCCCTCCCCGTTCAGTTCTACTCTTCAAAGATGGACGCACAATACCAAAATAATGACTACATAAGTCTATCGCACCCTCCCCCCGATACAGACGACGTCACAGACAATGGTTTTAAGGGGCATTATTTTCCCGTGCTAAAAATACAGTAGAGAAGAGGCAAGACATGGCCCAGTACTAAATCTCTGAATGTATATATTCATTTATGCTGCCGGACAGGAGCCATTGCTATTCATATTAGTCATCTTAATTAGCATTTTTCAATGATACCCTTTGTTGTGTAAAACCTTTGTCATCCTGTTTTGTGTGCAACTTTGAAATTCTGCACACAATGTAGTTAAAAAAAAATAATAGGGCCTTATTTTTAGTTATAGAAAGGAACACTCCAGAAGGAACAGATAGCGAAGCATGACACTTTTTTATTGTTAAGTCTCATTTCTTTCTTTTATGTGCGCTGTCGTGCCCATTGACCCAGTTGAATCTAACTCTTGTTAACGTTTGAAATCTCACTTTAATGATCTTAAAAGAAAGGAGGTCCTTCTTAGGAGAAACCCACAGGTTTTGAGAAACTCAGAAACTCTAAAATGAAACAAAACAAGCCATCGCCTTAGAGCAGTGTTTTCCAATCCGGTCCTCGGAGACCGACAGTCCGTCCATGATTTTGTTCCTTCCGAGCTCCATGCTAGACAGTCCACATTTTTGCTCCCTCCCAGAAGTAGGTCCCCGAGGACTGGATTGGGAAACACCGCCTTAGTGGTTACCTAATGAGGGGATTTCCCCTGGATCGATCCAGGTGAAGTAACATCGGCGGAACCGATTCCAGCATTTTGGGCCGGCCTTTCCCAGATGCCATATGCTTCATCATCATACCATCCACTACTCCGGCCCTGGTTAACTTGAGGTTAATCATGACTATGTCGGAAGATTCAGTGGTAAAAAGCTTTCATGCAAATGAGGATTGATACTTTACGCGATGGTGCATTTTAAGCAGGTGGATGTCACTCGCACTTAGTGGTACGCGGGGGGGTCGGGGAGTGGGGGGATATAGTGGGGCTAGTTTGGGGGCTGGGTCATTCAGAAAGACCCATTAAAACGCAACTCTTCCTAAAGAACCGCTAGGAGAGACAAGCGTCCTACAGTTACAATTAAGTGGCCATCACTTTATGTGACATACATATTTAATTAAGCGAGCTTGGACCACAGTTTTCATAAAGGTTGTTTCTTTCTTTCCTTTCTTATGGCTGAAGCACTAGTTTTAATTCCAGAGGCCAAACTCATTTACAAAGTGAAAATTCATGACCTTTCAAAACCTACCTGTGGAATCAGAAGCTTTGTTTTTGGTTAAGCACTCAGCTCACCCTAATAAACGTACAGACTGCAGTTGGTAATAAGATACAGGAGTGTTGATTTATGGCTGTGGCGTATCTGTAGCTCCTACAATAGCCCAGGTAGGCATTTAACAAAACGTGGTTTTAATTCTTCATATAACAAGGACTGTGAGCCCATCTCCCCATTGTTAAACCCATAAATCCATTGTTTATTCTTAATTTTTCATCCCACAGAATTGCTATTTTCCAAGCCCTACAATCAGTGTTTTTATTAGTCAATATATAAGAAACATTTATATTTATGAGGCATGATTGTTGGTATTTCTGTGCTACAGACAAGCCACTCAACTGTGTTTACATTCAAATAAATTGCTGGAGAAGCTTAAAACTCATTGTAGACTCTAAACCAGTTAGTTTGAGGGGTAGCACTAGCCTAAGATACTAACTAACTAGAGGTAACCAGGTGCTGGGTGGATCAAAGGGTTAACATTCACATCTAGCTCCCTGGGAAGAGCACTGAGGGGTATGTTACGTGTTATGTGTGTTACATGTTATGTGTGTTACGTGTGGCGAGGGGGGAAGGTTTATTTAAATAAACCTTTCAGGTCTAAATATAGCATTAGCTAAATAAGCTAAGCTAAAGAACCCTGTCGCTTTAAGTGAAGAAACGCTGCACAGACATTGCTATGTTTTTGACTATTGTTCCATGTACTTACTGCAGATGTCGGGTCAGTACTCAGGAAAAGCCCGGTGCCTGGTGAGAACAGCACAAGTGCTGGACACTGAAGCGGATTTGAGACCCAGAAACATTTGAGGCTAAACGTTAGAATCGGCATCATCTCAGCCTGAGGTTGATTACATTAAGATGGCGATTTAACCTAATCAGTGACGTTTGTTAGACCGCAGATCCGGACATGGAATCACTTAAGGTAAAACCAGTTTAAAAGACAGACAGCTTATTGGGTGATGAGGTACCCAGAGCAGCCGCACATGGGCACTGACGACAGAAATGGGCTGTGGTGTGGCGGTACAGACACGGCAGCCAGCTGGCGTGCTACGCTCCTGGAAGCTGGCCAAGCGGCCTGGCAAACACCAGGGGCCGTCCGCGTTCTTTCCCCAAAACGCCTGCCCCGGTCACGGTCTCACGGGCAGGACGTCCCACGAGGGCATTACTACCGAGCCAGAGCAGGAGATACACGCAGCCCGGTGCTGGTCGTGGCCCGGTGCTGGTCGCGGCCCGGTGCTGGTCACGGTAGCTGCTCGCGGTGAGGGAAGCCTGCTGTTGGTCACCTGGCAGGTGAACAAAGGAAGCCTTGGATCGTACCACTTACAGTGATGTTTGGGGGGGGGGGAGAGTGGCCAAGTTGTAAAACTATTTTAAGGGGGACAGTGGGGGTCTAATCAATTCGGTTTCGGTCCGAATGTGATATAGTCCTAGATCTACCTTTACATGACTGGAATTACACTGAATAATTTAGGGGGATGGTGAGGGGTGGTGATTTATTCTCAAAGGGAATGGTTTTTGTCATTTTTTTCCCACAGGGGGGATGGCATATACATGCATCTCATGAACACTCGAGCCCTGGGGAGGGGGACGTTAAAGGAATAACCCAGTCACTCCCCAGGACTGCATGGCACCGTGCCAGTACAATGAGTCATTACAGAAACAGTTTTCCAGCATGCTGAACAAATAAATGATCCTAGCTAAGGTGGTTCTTAAAAGGTGACTGGGCCTTTTTGTTGGACCTTTGTAAATGTTTGAGACTGCTATATGGCCCCTCATAACACACCCTCTCACTGGCTTGGCAATAGATGACATTTGGGAAGAACATCTATTTATCCAATGGGGGATAGTCTCTCTATGCCCCGACAATGGGGGATAGTCTCTCTATGCCCCGACAATGGGGGATAGTCTCTCTATGCCCCGACAATGGGGGATAGTCTCTC
>JAODJU010000001.1:5563127-5573463 GCA_026776725.1 Gnathonemus echidnorhynchus
TTTGCCCCGACAATGGGGGATAGTCTCTCTATGCCCCGACAATGGGGGATAGTCTTTTTATGCCTTAACAATGGGGGAAAGTGTCTTTATGCCCTGACAATGGGGGAGAGTCTCTCTATGCCCTGACAACTGGGGATAGTCTCTTTAGGCCCTAACAATTGGGGATGGTCTCTCTATGCCTTAACAATAGGGGTAGTCTCTTTCTGCCCTAACGATGGGGGGAGGGGGTATTGATATAAGATTCTGCAACTCACAGAGCACGCTTCATATCCTTACACGCAGAACAAAGATTTGTGCTGTTCTGTGGTCATAACCGTGTCTTTTCGATTCTCCTGATGATTGCTTCCTTGCTACATCCATCAAGTTATTACTGGAGGTTTGTGTATTTTCCTGTATTTTCTTTCTTAAGGTCAGGTCTTCAGCACATTGAGGGAAGAAGTAAATGTTTCTTTGGGAAAATCAGTTGAGCCATTTTCTTTTTTTAGGTAATTTTTTTTGTCCAGGTGATTGTGGCTTGCAGACACACAGCACCAGATTTAATTGATTAGTGCTCCAGTCTCTCTGCTGGAATCTGGGGACACATGACCCAAGTACAATTGCTGCAGCGTTAAAGCCCAACAGGGGGTAATAGCAGATAATAGCGGATACTGACTTTTGACCACAGGGTGTTTATTCCAAAAGCCCAGGAGTCCAATAGATGTTCAGTCCTTAGACATAAAAATTACAGCCTTAATAAACCATCTGAAATATTGGTACAATCTTCTCTAGTCAAAGGATGCTGTGCGAAATTGACTTTTTGCAACACTAATTGATTCAATTGTAATGAAAAATATATACAAAATGTAAAAGTGTATTGCCTTGCAGATGGCACAGTGACTCAGTGGGTACCAGAGTGTCCTCACACCCCAGGGTTGGGAGTGAGAATCCTGCCTCTGGCCTGTGTGTGCAGAAATCACATATGCTCCCCCTGTCCCACAAAGGTCTCCGTCTGCAGTCCAAAGACCTACGGTTGGCCCAAACTGGCATCTCTAAATTTCCCAAAGGGGACATGTGTTACCTATGCTGGACCGGCGTCATATCCAGGCAATATCATGCCTTCCTTGGCTCAGTGGGTCAGAATTCTGTGGTTTTGAGCAAAAGGTTGTGGGTTCAAATCCCCTGGTCAACAAAATAATTATACTGCTGTCAGGCCTGTGAGCACGGCCCTTAGAATTTCCCAAAAACAGCTGTCTAAAATGGCCAACCCTATGTATATGTTTGTCATTTGCATAAGATGAGATAAGCATTCTGGTGTAGCTGTACTCAAACTTGTGCCTTATTAAAGCATCACTTCATTGAGGTTGGCTACCTGCGACCCAGTACTGGATAAATGGTTCAAATACGGACTGACCCTGTCTTGAAATAAATGAATGCATTTGTTTCATTTGTCTACATTATATAACATGCTGGGTGCATAGATAGTATTTTCATTTCTTATGTCATTTTGTTTGCATTATATAATAATTTCATATTTGCCTTATTCTTGTATACTTATTATTGAATATTTTATTGAAGTTATAACTGTCTGTTTCTGTTAGCAATGATGTGTAAATCAAGATGGCTATGTTGATAGTTTTCCTATGACCTCGTCTGTGCTTAAAGACCTATAGTCATGTGTAGGTTTTGTTGGAAGAAGTAATTTGGATGGAAGGACGGATTTTACCGTTGACCGTACTAGTGGAGATTGTGAACCCTTTTTTTATTTTATGCAGATTCTGTGAAGTGAATTTTATTTACATTTATAGATAAAGATTTTTTTGTCACATTTTACCACTCGATACATCGAGTCCTTCACTTGAACGTCTTACGGAATGGTCCAGACACTGGATCTCGCCATAACACAGCAGTTAAGTGCCCCTTCCCATGATTCTTTGCACTGACCTTCCCTAACCAGAAGATGGAAGATGGCCAGATGGAAAGTAGACATATTTCAACCCAATCTTTCTTCTCTTTAGTGGCCATGTTTTAATGCCACCTTTTCTCCCAGAAGCCATTTTTGAAGACAAGTACCTCTGTATGCAGCAAGCAACTCCTCTTCAGCAAATTTGAATGACGCTGCTGATTACCATTCAATTTGCAGACCTCTGTCTCTCTCTCCCCTCCAGGTCAATAAATTAATTCCTGTGGTAAATATGTTTGATGCACACTGGTTAACTAACAAGGACAATTATGCCAAAGTACCTGGCAATGTTTCGAAGTTTTGTTTTTTATGACATGTAACTTTAATATGGGAGATGCTGCTCTCTTTCTATGTACCCCTCTCCTTTCACCATTTCTTCAGTTATTTTTCACTTTTCGCAGCATCCAAGTCAAATCTTTTTTATCTTGAGTGTTGATTTTCCCCCAAGATTTCTTTTCCGGAATTATCTAGGTCAGCTGATACTTGGTTTTCTGAGATTCGAACAAACAGCTGAGGACAGTTATTCTTAGAAAAAGAGTAGTTTGGGGCAGCACTTCCTGTTATTCCATACTGGATTTGGTGCAGGCACTTCCTGTTATTCCATAATGAATTTGGTGCAGGCACTTCCTGTTATTCCATTATGAATTTGGTGCAGGCACTTCCTGTTATTCCATATTGAATTTGAGGTGGGCACTTCCTGTTATTCCATATTGAATTTGAGGTGGGCACTTCCTGTTATTCCATATTGAATTTGAGGTGGGCACTTCCTGTTATTCCATATTGAATTTGATGTGGGCACTTCCTGTTCTCACATAACAAACTGGCACTACAGAGGATTATGAAAACTCAGGAAAAATTCTGCAAGAGAAACCCAATCCCAGGAGAGCTGTCATACTATGAACATGCTACTTGCTTCAGTAATGCTGGCAATAAATTAGATATAGTGACTTTAGGGTGTTGCCCTCTCTGGAAGTAATGTAGCGTTTTACTGTGGATTAGAAGCAGAACTGCATTGCTGAACGGAAACTAATGGGCTTTTTTTTTTTTTAAATCAAGATGACTTGTTGATGCAGTGGGTCTCTCCTCTTTAGCAAGTTAACAGGGTGGGACAGACCAGTTTCCTAGTCACAGTATCTTAATGGGAAAACTGCAGATGGAATCAGTCAGTGATAAAAAGCCCCATCTACATATAACATAATCAAAGTTCTGTCAAGGTATTGTGAAGATTTTATAAGCTCTTCTATTATATCAAGGTCCTATGTCATAATACGTCATTCAACAAGAATATATATATTCATAAGCATAGAGGGAAGGGGGGAACCTGGCCAATCATAAATAATTTGAAATGTACATTTTGTTTCTCATTTCAACAAGTCGTATATCACAAATATAGTGTATTTAGAAAATCTAATTACATTTTTCACCACAAGGGGAAAAATTAGCATTACCATTTAACCACCTGAGTTTAGAATCTATTATATGTACTATAATAAATAATTGAATTTCATACACTATATTCTGTACAATGTAACATGGAGCTTATTTGTCCAATAACAACATTCAGCTTCACATTACGGATTTTTTTACATTTTAAGCGTAAATCAGGCCGTAAGTGTCTAAAACCACAATATTCCCGACCCAAATAATGAGTTGTAATGTAATAGTTTAAGCTCTTCTTGTTGGCACTTTGTATTGTCACAATGCCCTTTGCGGTGCCTCCCTAACACTCTGCATTGTGTATAATCCCATGAAGGGGCGCACGGCTGGATTTAAAATAGTGATACATTACACCACCGTGTAATATCATCATCGTGCACAAACAAACTAATCCCGTGCTTCTGTGCCGTTAAGCATGAATATCTAGAACTTTAAAATGCATTGGTGAATTTTGGAATCGACTAGCCATGTGTGAAAGACGGATGCAGCTCTAGCTATGCAGAAGTTGAACACACATATTATTGAAATCCGTCTTTGAAGGCAGACGTTAGATGAGGCCTCCGCAGTCATTGCTGTCGCTATGACCGGCTTTGATGAGGAGACATATATCAGTTAAATGAATGCCAGATTGAAGCCATCAAGACACCATTTCCTGACAACTTTCTAATGGATTGTAATGGACACATAATCAAAGGTGATTTATATGTGCAGCGATGCAAAGAAGATCCTTTCAGCTGTAGGGCATTTACACTACAGATATTGGAACAAATTCTGTTCATCACTTGGACTCAGAAGACATTACCGGCAATTTTCATAGGGAGATCAGGTTCATTATTCATTGTCAGATTTATGCTTCCACTTCTCTTTCCCATTCCAAGGTATGTCTGAGTGTCATCGAGATTAAAAAAAGCTCTGGGAGGCATTTTTTCAACTTTTTGTGAAAAAAAAATGTCAAGAAGGACAACCAGCGGGGAATTTACAATTTCTGGGTGACTGGATTCAACTGAGATAGAGACAAGCCTGGATGAGGGCGATGGAGGTGTTGCTCACTAGCTTAACAAAAGACTTTTAAACTACAGGTCCTACAGAACCCACAGCCTGTGGTTTCGACAAATGGACTTAGAGGAATGAGATTTATGGCTCAGGGTTCGAGGCCTTGGCATGTCGTTTGCTCCCGTCCTTCTAATGAACACAAACGACATCCTCGAAAACCAATCAGCCTGACTAGCACCTGACCATCCTAACAGCAGCTGTTAATTATTTTTTTTTGGGGGGGGGGGGGGTATAATGTGTGTAATGATGAAACCTAAAGCACAAGACTGATGCTATTTTAAGGGTAGTATCATGGTTCTCTTCATTATAACTCATAGTTATGCTTTATTTCTTGAACTTTCTCCAGTTAAGATCAAAGCAGAACTACCAATAGAGACAAGCCATTTATACAAAGACTAATTTTTGCCCCCGTCCTCTTACGGACATTTCCAGGAAGAGGTTAATTAAATTAACTCTAATTTCCTGAAAGATACGGATGGACGCAGAATATTTGATAGGACATTACGTATCACTGGGCATCTAACCATGTTACCCTAGACAGGACCCCTGTACAGATGCACCTGCAGTTCTGCCTCTACATACAACACACAATACGTATATAGAACCAAAGTTACAGTTAGACCCACACAATGTTAGGAGGAAAACTCCATACATAGCTAAACAGTTAGAAAACTGAGTTTATTTAAGAACCTGAAAAATTTCCTTGCGTAATCTTTTTCTCTCTTTGTAACATTCACCATCACATTCCAGACATAAAGCATAAGCTATCCTCTTATATTTACATTTAAAAACATGTTCTATATGCATTAAAAAATAACACAAAGACATCCTTCATAGTTCAGAACGTTACTGACTAACGCGATTAGACAATGGCAGGCATGCATCACAGAAACGATCTGCGTGAAATTGATGCTTCCCATTACCCTAATGGGCCCGTATAAAATTTTACTTTTTCACCATGGCTGAAAAAGACATGATTTGCGGTCCTGAATTTGAGATCCATCAGCACGCACGAGATAACCCTCGGGCTTTTAGGAATAAATTGCGTTGTCCTTTGAACGATTGAAAATACACACAAAATACTCAGTGGTGCAATTTCGCAATAGCCAGGAAATCTAATTTTTTCTAATATTTGTCGACGGCCCACGCCTGATTCATCATTCCCTGTGAAACATTACACCAAAAGTGCGGGTATTCGGCACTGTTGCACCTGAACTGCAAATTTAGCAAGATAAACAAGATAGAATTTTTACTTTCTAGCTAGAAATGAATAATTAATAACAAGTTCAGGACACACGTTATCTCAAATATGTAGGAGGAAAATCATTCATAGATATTAATGTTCTCTAAGCAAGTCCCACGTATTTGTAATGGAAAACCCCTTTTTCTCAAGAGTAGCTTGAAGTTATGAATGCTTAGGTACAAACATCTGTGAGGTAGGGCTCCTAGAAAAGATGATATGGTGAATCTTGGGTACAAACATGTGTAGTAGCTCTCCCAGAAAAAATGGCAGTGAGTCTTGGGTGCAAACATCTGTGAGGTATATCGGTACACAAGATAAAAAGATAATAAAAGTAAAGCAGACTCAGGTTTTTAGTGCCAGTGAGGGAACACCAAGAGTGTGGTCAGATTTACTTGGGTCAAGAGAGAGCAGAATATCGTAGTTTAGACAAGCAGTGAAGAATCAGGGATAAATGCAAGGAATCAACAGGAAAGACTAGGATTCACTTACATCCTCATTCAATCCATCTCACAACTCAATACATATGTGTATATGGAGAAAACGGAGATGAGAAGGAGGAATATTTCAAAGGTAAAATCTTAAGGTGACCTAAGGGTGTTATATTTGTATTACCAATAGTGCCTTTTACAGAAACGCTGCTGTATAACTGCAGTCTGCAGACAGTGTCTGTAAGCCTGCAGGCTGTGTGCAGTGTCTGTCAGACCACAGGCTGCATTCATTCCTCTGATCCCTCAACTAGATTAAGATTAAATTCCTATACAGACACCTATAAATGCCTATACAAACGCTCCAAGGTGTTCGAATAGATTCCCAAAGTTGCTTTTCCTTTATAGGAGTTACTGCACAGAGCAGCATAAAAAGTGGCAGGGGGATAATAAATCTTCTTTTTTTCTCTTTTAAAACTTCATTAGCAAGATGAGAAATTCCTCACAGCGTGTCCAAAGTGATAGAATGAAGCCAGAATGAAGCGATGACTACATCGTCCGGGATTAAAATAGAGGAATTTAAGCACCTGTCAGCGGGAACCTAGCATTCTGTGTCTCGGATGTTTCTAGATTTAATGGAGGAAGGAAATGTGTGTGTGGTGGTGGTGGTGGTAGTGGGGGGTGGGGGGTATGTGTCACTCAAGATGAAGCCGTATCGAAGTGGCGAGTTAACCAAAAGTGCGATCTCTCCAATTTAATGGCCAATGAAACTAACGATCTCAGTCCGTCACACACACTTGGATAATGTTCCCTTAAAACTATATATTTGCACGATGAATAATAAAAAAAAAGGCAGGAAGAGTGAGAAGTTACATAAATAAAGACGAGAATAGCAGAGCGGATGGCGCCGGAAGGACGGCCATCACGTAATCGTCACGGCGCTGTCTGTGGCTGAAGAAAACCCAGCAAGCTGCTCAGATGAGGCCAGCGTAGGAATTTTAGCTAGCAGCTTAAGAACGCTACGCTAATGCAGATCACGCAGTTCCACAGCACAGGGGACCCTTCGAACCCCAAACGAAGACCATCGACCTCTTTTCGAGGCATGGACCACAGAACCAGTGGGTGGGGGGGGCTCCTGGGCGCATGGCCGAGTAACTTACAAATACTTTAATGTAAACTGATAAAAGGCCTGAACTATATCAGTGTTTTTTGAAACAAGTTTGAGTTTTTCGAAAGCAAACAGCAAGCAGATGAGTGGACATGATTTTATGCCCCCCAAGCTATTCCGTGTTTCAAGGGACTGGAGCTCGCGGCTCAGAGGTGATCTCTCATCCCCTGGCTCTGGCTTCCAACTGCAATCCCACAGAAGGACTCAGCAGGAACATCAATATAGTTGATTTAGTAATATATTTATTTAAAGACGGATTCTCCGGCAAGCGTTCGGTGACATTGTTTGCCATCTCATCAAACGACATCGATGCGTAGGAGGGGACGCTCGCAGCTGTCCTTACCACGAGCCTGACAGACGACATTGTGTCACTCATGTCACCGTAGGATTTGTGTCATTTTGTCATGCAGCTCGTTGTCACAGACCCTGCCTCCGAATCTGTGGCAATGGCGTCCGGGACGGTCGCGAAGAACTGAAAACATGTCGAGTGCTCTCCCATCGCCAACGTAGCCCTTGCGAGGCGTTCCTGACTCTTGGACTCACTGACAGACAGGGCCGTGATGAAGCACTGCTTCCCTCCACCTCAATGGAAACATCTAACTCCCAGACACACTGATAGACGGGACCGTGATGAAGCACTGCTTCCCTCCACCTCCGTAAGCAGTTTGTGTTGCTTCAGCTCCTTCCAGACCACAGCCTCAGAAGCTGCAGAGTTCATACGGGGGTAATACAACAATGCTGTTCAGTTCTCATATCTGTGTGGTTAGAAGTATGTTCAGTCATTTCCTATGACCACATACATAGTGCCAGCCAAGCGAGCCACAGTAGTAAATCAATGTGCTATTGTAATCATTAATTCTAACAACCTTTTTTTTTAATTTAAAATTAATGGAATATTAATTAATTAAAACTGTTAATTAAAACGGAATTATTATTTGTGCTAGAAAGCAGTTATACTTATAAATGTTTTTGGTTTGCAAATGTGACAATAATGATTTTAGTTACAAATGTGTAAGCCAAATGTGTGGTAACTTTGGTATAAGCAGATTAATGCACCCCAAGACAGGCGTTAAATGTTTTTCTGCTGTGTCAAGTGGTTCTTTGCCTCCACAGCCGTGCTTTTAAAAATGTATAATGCACAGCTTGTCGTTCTACGATACGATAAGCGAAACACCCATTTGCCCACTGAACACCTTTGCTCTGCTTCCCATTAGCTCCATTCTGCCTGCCCTTCATTTTCCCCTCCCGTGTCTGAACAGGCTATCCATGCCTGCTAGCTAGTTAGCTAGCTAACTGAGCCTAGGGCTATATTTACAGTGTAAGTTAGGTAGATAAATTTATAATTATTTAAAAAATAAATAAGCAAGTAAATATCTTGAGGATGTAAGAACATAAAAAGCAGCAACAGACAGCAATAAAGAGATGACCTAAAAGCTATAAGATTTTAAGCAAATTTCCGTGGATGTGAGGTGAGTTACTGTAACATAACTGATGACAATCTCAAATCTCAGTGCAGCCAATACGATTGGGACACCAGGCCATCAGACCTACAGAAACTTTTACGACATCACATTCTAAATCCATAGGCATCAATAAAGAGTTGATCCCCCCTTTGCAGCAATAACAGCTGCCACTCTTCTGGAAAGGCTTTCCACAAGATTTTGAAGTGTGTCTGTGAGAATTTTTGCCAATTCATCCAATTGCTGTCTCCATTCTACTTCATCCCAAAGGTGTTCGATGGGGTTGAGGTCAGGGCTCTGTGCGGGCCAGTCAAGTTTTTCCACATGAAACTCATCCAATCATGCCCTTATGGACCTTGCTTTGTGCACTGGGGCACAGTCATGCTGGAACAGAAAAGGACCTTCCCCAAACTGTTCCCACAAAGTTGGAAGCATAGAATTGTCCAAAGAGTCTTGGTATGCTGAAGCATTAAGAGTTCCGTTCACTGGAACTAAGCCACTTCATAGCTGAGTTTCTCTTGTTCCTAAATGTTTCCTCTTTGCAATAATACCACTTGCAGTTGATTATGAAATATGTAGTGGGCAAGAATTTTCATAAATTGACTTATTCCAAAGGTGGCATCCTATGACAGTACCAGTTCATCAGAACGACTCATTCTTTCACAAATGATTGCATGGCTAGGTGCTTGATTTTATACTCCTGTGGCAATGGGTCTGAATGAAACAGCTGAATTCAATGATTAAGAGTTGTGTCCCAATACTTTTGTCCATATAGTGTAGCTCTTCTGACCACTTGTGAAGAAAATATAGAGCACAGTCTAACAGGCTTTCAGAAGAGCCACCCGAAATCAGGAAATATCACCAAACAATTGGAACTGTTGAGAGGTGGGTGGGAATTTTACGTTGTAGTGTGTACGTTGATGATGACGGCCGCTGTGAGGAGGACATCTCTGCAGATGGGACTGTGGAGCCTGTATTCGCCTCCCAGGCAGCTGGCCTACACCCATTTCACCAAAGCCAGTCACTGCTGATGTCACATGACAACAAGGCTCACATCTGATCCAATCAACCCTCCCTAACCTTGAAGGCTAAACATTTTTCATTCTCAAAAAAAAAAATGTAAATAAACCCTTCTGTCCTTTATGTCCTGGGTATGATGTTAAACTGCATCCTGCCCTTCAAGCAGATCTCCAACTTGCAGGGAAACAATTTTGGTGGCAGGATTGGCACTCCAGTCACCGTAAAACAACTCACAACTGCTGGATACAAAGAAGCACGATACTCTTCTGCTCTCCGTGGGAGTAGCTACACGCACCATGAAGGGGATGGGGGAAAACTTTTGGGAGCCCTATTCCCCGGATGAGTCGAAACCATTGGAGAGCTAATAGGGTGCTCCTGGCATTGCATCTTTGCTTCCACTTGGCGATCGGGGCTGGTGTTATGTCCCGGTCTAGGGACGGGGCGTAAACAGCGATAAGGGTCGGGGAATTGGGAACAGGGAGTCGAGAGGTAGAGGAGAAGGAAGTGGGGGAAAAATTAACACCCAAGGCGATGATGATGGTAACACAATGTGTATTTGGGGAAAAGGTGAGCTTCAGGAGTGACACCGGC
>JAODJU010000001.1:5573563-5622219 GCA_026776725.1 Gnathonemus echidnorhynchus
GAGATGGAAAATGCGGAACCGGAATCAGCAGCTTGACGGAATGGGATCTGAAGGAGAGACGGACTGGACACACACACGGACGTAACACTGGTGTGGTGCTGAGGCATCACCTGCTGCATGGTGGCACTTGGGTCCCAGTTTGAGGCAACCCATCCGGGTAGGCGCATGAAACGTCTTGTCTCTCCAGCAAGATGACCATCTTCCTCTGCTGTCGGGGGAGCTTCTTAAACTCCACATTTTGGTGGCAGCACTCTCTGCTTTCCCCTACTTTCAGTCTGGTCAGTCTGATGGCTGCCATACTTGGGAAGTAGTTGTCGCTGTAGCGGATCGGCTCCTTCTGATGGTGTCTGATGTCGACTCTGTTGTTGCAGTGTATGCTCCGACTGCAGTGAGTGATGTCTCGTTGAGGGAGACATTTTACTCGCAACTTTACTTGGTGGTTGAAGGGTGCCCATGAGGTGACACTCCTCTGGTCATAGGTGACTTCAATGTGACCATAGTGAGAGATGTCTCGTTGAGGGAGACATTTTACTCGCAACTTTGCTCGGGGGTTGAAGGGTCCCCACGAGGTGACACTCCTCTGGTCTGGCACTGACTGGCACTGACAGGGCTGGCTATGAGGATTGTGTCGGTCTCCATGGGTCTGGAGATCATGGTGAAAGTGGCTTCATGTTCCTTGACTTTGCAAAAGGTCAGGGGCTGCGAGTCGCTGCATCCTGGTTCCAACGCCCTGAGCCAGATCATTGGACTTGGTACTCCAATATTGGTGGTGCGAAGGAGATCGATCACATCCTCGTGGGCAGACGCTGGAGACTCCCGCAGAACTGCAGGGTCTACAGAAGTGACCAGTTTGTGAATTCTGACCATAAACTTGTTAAACTTGTTGTTGCTACTCTGAAGATTTAGGCTACCACCTATTAGGAGAATGAGGCTTGACTTAGCCAGACTCCAAGATCAAGCTGTTTCTGATGAGTTTGCGCACAATTTGTGTGAAGAACTTGCAGACTTAGGCACAACTGCTGACTCTAGTGATGTGGGAGACCGTCCAAGATAAGACCCTGAAGGGTGCAGAGAATTGTGTTAGTGTTGCCAGTGTTCCCAGAAGGTGGTGTTTCATCTTGCAGGGCATCCTGGATATTATCGAGAGGAGTCGCAACGCTCAACTTGGTGGCAGCTCCAGTCTGTACCGGGAACTGAGATGGGCAGCTGTGAGGGATCTGAGGGTGGATAAGTAGGTGTTTGTTAGACGGATCTGTGAGCAGGTGACCCACGTCCTGCATACAGAGGAATCGAAGCATTATGCACATCTGAATCTGTTCCTTGGAGACTTGCAGTCTGGGCGAGTGATGGAACGGTCCTTACGGATGACACTGCAGTTGTGACCCACTGGGCCAGCTACTTTGAGGAGTTGTTTAAAGCTGACCCTCCAGCTAGGATGTTGGACATCTCTAGGTCCACAGTTCTCGAAGCTGACCCTCCAATCAGTTGTGAACCAATCAATCTCACTGAGACTGCATGGGTGGTGAATCAGATAAGGGTAGGGAAGGCCGCAGGGATCTGTGGTATCTGGGTGAACTTCTCCAGGCTGGTGGTAAGGCTGTCCTCCTGGCATTGCATCTTTGCTTCCACTTGGGAGTCAGGCATCATCCTAACTGACTGGAAAAAGGGACTTATAGTCCCTATCCGGAAAGGGATGTCATGGATCAACTCCGGGGATCCCCAACTGACATCAGGAAGACCACGCCTCCAGGGATTCCTTGATCCACCTTTCTCCTTTTAAACAAGCTGTCAGTTTTGCGCTGCTATACCGGGTTGTCCGGTTTCTCCGGTTTCAGTGCAGCCACCTACCGCAAGCTGTTGCAGGTTATTTCCAATTAGGGGAGACTATTTTAGCCATCGGATCTTGCACTCTGATGCAAGATCTTCTAGAGTTTTTTCTGAGTTCGAGCGCTTTCCGATTTCTGCCTCTCCGAGTTTTCTGACCTGTGTTCTGCTTTATAGACCCCGAGTTTCTGTTCAGCCCCACTGATGCCCGACGTGAATCGCCTGACCCCCGCCTGTACCCTGACCACGAAATTTGCCAAGCCCCAAGATTGACCCAGCCTGCCCCACGACAATGATCCTGTTAGCTTCTTGGGTTTTTGGTATTAGTACGACCTAGACAACGAACAGCCTTTTTTTTGTAATTAAAGTTTCTTTGCATCTGATTCCACGACAGCGTCCTCTTTTCCCCTACAAGACCCTCACAAGGGAAAGGTGATCACCTGGATTGCAACAACTACAGGGGGTTTCAGTGCTGGGTAAGGTCTTTGCTAGGGTCAGCCTTAACAGGATCCGTGATGACTTGCTCGTCTGTCAGCGACCGGAGCATTCTAGATTTACGCCTAAAAAGTCTACCATGAACCGTATTCTTGCATTGAGGGTTCTCATCGAGCGCAAGCACGAATATCGGCAGAGGTTCTTTGTGTTGGTCATGTTGCCCTGTGGGACATCCTGAGATGCGGGATCCCCCCAAAGTTGCTGGACATCATGGCCAGCCTATACACTGGTACTGTGAGTGATGTGCAGAGTGGAGGGAGAGCCTCTGCATTCTTCCCAGTTGATTCTGGGGTTCAGCAGGGGTGTGTTCTTGCTCCTTCTCTGTTCAATGCTTGTATGGACTGGGTGTTGGGCAGGGTTGTGGGTTCCAGCAGCTGTAGGGCGTCCTTTGGGGAAGAAAGATTTACTGATCTTGACTTTGCTGACAATGCTGTGATCTTAGCGGAGTCAATGGAGGCTCTGATTGGGGCTCTCGAGAGACTGAGTGAGGAGTCTGAGTGTCTGGAATTGCGGGTGTCCTGGATAAAGACCAAGATCCAGGCATTTAATGACTTCTTGGGCACAGCCATCTGTAGTGTGTCTGTCTGTGGGGAGAATGTCGACCTTGTCGAGAGATTTACTTACCTCGGCAGTGACATTTATGTCTCTGGTGACTCTTCCTATGAAGTCAGCAGATGGATTGGAAGAGCATGGGGGGTCATGAGGTCTCTGGAAAGGGGTGTGTGGCGTTACCGATATCTTTGCTTAAGAATGAAGGTCCAAGTCTTTAGAGCCCTGGTGCTCCCTGTCTTGCTGTATGGCTGTGAGACTTGGATGATATCCAGTGAGCTGAGATGAAGACTGGACTCCTTCGGTACTGTGTCTCTTCGGAGAATCCTTGGGTACCGCTGGTTTGACTTTATGTCAAATGAGCAGTAGCTAGAGGAGTCCCGAATGAAGCACATTACCTGCATTGTGGGGGAGCGCCAGTTACGGCACTATGGCCATGTGGTGCGTTTCCCTGAGGTTGATCTGGCTCGCTGGATCCTCATTGCTGAGGACCCCAGTGGCTGGAACAGGCTAAGGGGACACCCATGTAACACCTGGCTGTGGCAGATGGATGGCCATTTCTAGAGGGTGGGACTGGACCGTGTATCTGCCTGGGGGATCGCCGGCCGGGATCCCAAGGAGTTTCGCTGTATGGTGGGGGCAGCAACATGCTGCATCAGCACATGATCCCCAACCTGACCTGACCTGACCTTCTGCCTTCTGTAAATAAACACTCCAGGGTTAAATAGACAGTATGACATGAAGAAAAACGCAATATCTGCAGTAAAAGAAAAAAAACAAGGGACCTTGTGGTGTGATCGAGGACCCAGACAGCCATTCTTACTGGCTAAATCCTGCCACTCGTGGTCTAGTCAGGAAGACTCAGTTCAAGCACCGAACCACAGTTCTGTGACAAGAGGATAACAGAATAACATTTCTGCCAGCTCATGGCGTCATTTACAGGAGCAGCCGTCCTGTCTTCTGTGCCAGTGACACTTATAGATAAGGAAGACTGCAGTAAAAGAGCATGATCGAAAAATATCTCCTATCCGTTGACTATGTGAAAATAACTATTAAATTTACCCAGGCCCTGCAATCAAGGAATCAGAAGGCTTGTCGTAAGGATCACTTAAGCTAATAGGACCGATAAAAGCCTCATTTGAAGCACGTGGCTCGACTGGTGCAGCCTAACAAAGAGTCACTGACGACTGGAAGATTTGATGACAACCAGGGAGTGGTATATTAAAAATAATAACCACATAATCAAAGCCTCCGAGCTTGTGGTCATATGACATTCGCATCTGAGCATCAGTCATTAGAAGCACAATCATCCAGAGCCATCTAAGGGAGACCCAAGCGGGCATTGGTTTAGATGCCCTCGTCGACGGAATCAAGTGAAGCCCCATGAGGGACCGAATGCCGACACCTTAAATTGCTCTGGATGGGGAGCGGCAGATTAAGGGTCCGTCTTCGCCGTCTCAGACAGCCAGACATGCAGCTTAATGGCAAAAGCTAAAAATAAGTTTTGAATTACCTCTCCAGATTACGATCGAGATGCTCTGCAGCTGGCCTTACACGATGGGGGGGTGGAAGCGAGAGACAGATGGACTACACAATGGCAGGATCAATGGGAAATGAACGTGATCGCCGCCCCCTGCCTCCAGGTATGTGTTCCAGAATGAAAAGGTGCCTCTTTTTAGAAGATAACCGCACCTCTCAGCTGAAAGCTGGATACACCCCAGGGAGACTGCAGAGATGGATGACGACAATGGCGTGATGGCCCCCAAGAGAGACTTTCCTCTGCAGGGAGGGGGGAAGCCAGCCCTCACACCTAAGAGGATGACATCAGGGTATTTTATGAAAGTCAGGTGACACAGCCTTAATTATGAGATCTTGATCAGCTGAGGTAGAAAGTTCCAGTGGACAGGCCGTGGGATAACAGCTAGCATGTCAGATGTAAAGGGCACAGGACGCCATACTTTGTCATTAGCATGCTCTCAGCAGTTTGAGATCTATTGCCATATGAAGGGGTCGATCTCTGTCGCCCCTTTGAAACGCTGTTCTAATGACCAAATTTCCAATGTCAAAAATGCAGCTGATCCAACTGGCGATTGAGTGACTGTGGTCGTTAGTGGCAAAGGACCCCATCAGATGGTGTCTGATTTGGCTGGGAAGCGAAGGAGGATTTTCGACAGCACTCACTCACATGACATAATACCAGCAGCTTTCACAGACAGTGACCATGTTTGCCAGGTACTGAAATCTGACCAATTTCTGTTTCAAGCTCAGCTTGGGCCCCCACTGCCTATCCAAGAACCATAAAGGATTATAAAATTAACCAGCTAATGAATCTGGAGCTTTGCTTTCAACCAGAAATGGTATAAGAGGGGTGTGGCTACAGGTGGGCATGGTTACAGGTAGGCAGGTGTTTAGACCCCCCCCTCCCCCGCAAGACCTTTGACACAATTCGAATGCTGGTGCCCACCGAACATATCTGAATGTCCACCCCAGGATGCATTGGTGGTAACGTCACTATAATTTGCTGGAATAGCAGCATAACATGCTCAGTTTATGGAGCAGTGCATCATAGATACAAGTTACCGCTCACAGGATTGCGAACCGGGCCGAGCTGGGCCCCATAGCAGGTGTCGTCGCCACATGCCTCTGAGGTTGTGGGCTCGCGTCCAAGCCCAGCTGTGCAAGTGAATCTTAATGCTCATCACACGATACCTCTGGGTTCCACCTACAGCCTGCAGGTTCGTGCATTAATCTGGCGTGAGTGATCGATGAATCCCCACACCAACTGTGGGGGCAAAAAAGTAGGTCAAAAGCAGGTCAGGGGCAAAACCTTTACAGGAGGTTTACAGCTGTCAGACGGCATTTAGCGTGAAGGGTTACAATTAAATAAAATTGGATTAAAATTATATCTTCGATAAATATTAATGTGTCTATAAATTCTTGGATATGAAAATGATCTTTTGCAATGAAACCATAGTTTAAATACAACATTTTATTTGAACCGCTAATTACTAGCTAGTAATGAGCATACTTAGCATTGAATGGCGGGAAATAGCTAATCAATAGCAATTGACATAAACAGGAAGTTGGTTTCTGGGAAGGAAACATCTTCAGCTGCAGGGCCCCAGACTCCCGATTGGTCAGATATTTTCAGGCAGGAAAAGGCCTTCAGGCGTTCATCAACGGCCCAAGAGGCAAACCTGAGCACTATAGTATGTTTGTGAGGCTGCCGAGAGCTAGCCGCGGTGCTAACGAAGGTATTCCCCATTGCCATTGACCTGAACTGAACTGTAAACAGAGCTTACAGGCAGCCTTCCCCATACTCGCTCTTCACTCTATCATATCTACCATAAAAATATCTTCCAAATGGCCACAGGAAGTGGATACGTCTTCACTTGGTGGTTACATTTGAACAAAACTTTACAATTTATTTGCATAATTGAAAGATTTATATCATCTTACACTGCTGAGCAGGTGACAGAGGGTCTGGAATAATGATGACATGTCGAGCGCTCAGAGATTTCGGCGACCACCGGACCCTAATCATCCAGAGACGAGTCATTTCCGAAAAAAGTTGGCGGCGTAATTAAGGTTCACGACGCCTGCTTTCATAGATAATTAACTCAGGGTTCGTCTGAAAGTGGGCACCCGCTGGAGTGAACGGAACACCTCGGAATAATTACAGCTGAGATGATCAAAGGAAGAAGGAGGACATAGCAAAAAAAAAAAAAAAAAAGCACAAACACACACACACACACCAGTGAACAGGTTCCACTGATATCTAAGCAAACTCAGACATCACTCGTGGTCTAGTCACTAAGTGATGGTCGCCGCCCTACTTCCTGTCACATGGGTATGGGGAGAGATCATAAACATCTCGATTGCGTGGAGGACCCAGGACAGCGGGTGAGACGGCTTTGAGGCTGATGCAGAGACACTTGACAGGAATGCAGATGGAGCTCTTAAGGCTCCCCCAGTAATTTCCAGGTGATTTCATACGTGCGCGTCACAGATTAATTCCCTCGTAGGGGTTAGAGGCAGGACGACACAATGGACGCAGCTCTGGTGGTGGTGTTGGGGGCAGGGGATTAATAGCTCCATTTTTATCTCTTTCTCCCCCGCCTTTATGGGTGGATGAATAAACATGTGTATTAATATGCCTTATTATCTATCCATATCTCATGCCTATCAGCTACAAGGCAGAGCAGAATAATCATAACATCTGAGCCCTTCGCATCTTACCGCCAGCCGAATTCCCACGATGCTCGTCTCAGGTTCTGCAAGCCGCAAGCTCTGCGCGCCCGCCGTCGCTTTCCAGAGAGCACTAATTAGAGGAGAATTAATTAACTAATTGGTCAGATCGAGTCACTCCTCTGGCAAAAAAATGCAGTGTACGTAATAACCATGAGGCTAAGTAACCCTGAGTAATGCAAGATCAATATGTAGCATCTTAGAGATGCTACAGGCGTGGGCTTATGGGTAATAAACCATCACACTCATAATGAGGCATTACACAATAACAGAGCCGTGAGGTTTAGTAGTCATGCCTCTTTCCTTGGTTTTAACCTTTCTTTCCATGAAATTATTAATTCTAAACCTGAAGGCACAGAGTCATCTTTGAGTTATCTTTTTATCCCATACCCCACCCCCCCCACGCCCCCGCTTCCCTCGCGACAGTCAATAATAAACAAAGACGACACACCCCTTGACATCAGATTTAACACAGGAGCTTGGGGGCTCATCTGGAGACCAATCAAATTACCCACCTTGGAGAACCGTCTCTTTCCCTGAATCAGAGCTGAAATTAGTCACAGCAGGGGCTCAATTGTATTTATCTGCCCTCTTCTGACCTTTGCTAATGCTTAAGTACCATGTCCGAATGGTTCTCACAACTGGGTCAATTAACCAATTATAAAAATGAGCCAATTAAAGTCGGCCACAGAATCACACGAGTACATCCAGGACAATAATACGTAGATCAAAGAGAAGTGGTTTACTGCTGTGCTGTATTGACTGATTCTAGAGAATTCCTAAATGAGTGCAGTGAGTCAGCTCGATTCTCACAGTTTTTATCCCCAGATGTTCACACTCTTTGACCTTTCCAGATGGAAGCGGTCTCCAATTAAGGGCTTGATCTGAACGAGAGCTTCTTCCACATTCCCACCAATTTACCCCAGATAAGGCAAAAGAGCAGTGATTGCTTGATTTCCCTAAATGACAAATACGAATATCAACTTAACAGTAAAAAAAAATGCAACTAAATCAGTATTTTTATGACAAAAAACTGAGAGTTTCATGTCATATTATGAAGTTTTGGCAAAAAATATTTAAATTTTATGCTGATGATCTTCGTGCAGCTTGACAGACATGGGATTCCATGAATGAATGAATTAAAGAGTGAACTAATGAACGCCTTTATTTTCATTGCACAAAAGATCGTGGAAATATCATTCGGACTAGCAGATGAACCAATAAGATAAAAAAAAAACGGATAAGATCATCGCAGACATTGAGATCCTCACACAAGGAAATCGAGAGACTTAACCATCATTTACCACATTCATTCATTTACATTATTACCATTTATTCATCCATGAATAAAAAGAAAAGCAATAGAAAAAATAAGTGTAATGATATCCTGCACCTTGGACACAGCACCAAGACTCAGCTGTGATCCTTACAAATCAAAGGAACAAGGCAAAAGCAAGTTGCAATAATCTAATCTCCTTAATAAACCCATGAGCACGGTGGATCCGCTTCCATGATCCCCGCTGGCGCGGGGCCAGCTCTGTCGGTTACATCCTGGCAAAGACAGACGGAACCACCCGGAACGGCCACGCATGGATACGTTCCCCAGCCGAGGTGAAAAATCTCATTACGTGAAAGATGGCAAAACACACACGCTGTAATCTCACCGGAGGGATGCGATCGCAAGCCCCGCCACACGGGCAAAATGTCAAACACGCCCGCTTCTAGGCTGCCGTCGGGCCGGCATCTCCGCGGGTCTCAGGTGGGGCTTAAGTAAAGCCGCTCAGAATTCCAGAATGGCCCGGAAACTCGGACTACAGTGGGCGGCGAAACCTGTTTGCTTTGGTCAGGACACACAGGTGTGCAAAAAGCGGAAATTAAAAAGCCAGATTTACCGAAGCACCTAGAGGTCCTGAGTGGTATTACGGGTCGGACACTTAATAACCACACAAGCTTTCAAGGGCCAATTTAATCTAGGCCTGAAACAATTAGCTTACATACTCCCCGCCAGAAAAGCACTCAACGCTTTGAAAGACACCACAGATTTTCCTTTGTTTCCTTACATAAAGCCCAGCATATTAACACATGTGTAGCTTAATAAATGGCACATATATGACCTTGGTACTTGGGAGCAGAGGTCCACACATGAAGGTGACCCATCTGTCCATCCATGTTCCCACTGCTTATCCTGGTCGAGGAAACGGGAGATGATGATGATCATCATGGGGGATGATGATGAGGGGAAATGTATTTGAATTCATTGTTTTTCTTTTTTGCTTGCACTTCTCATTCTTTGGTGATTACTAGTTTTATTATTTGTCTTGGTTTTCTAGGGCTTTCCTGCTGTGCTGTTGTGGGCAGAGGAGAGGATCGATTTGGCTTTTGTTTGAGGGCTCACTTGTGAGCTGAAGGGCTCATATTACCCGGCATAGACCATGAGCACATGTGTGGATTTCATACCTCTTAATGCGTCACGGCACTTAAACTACCTTTATTTGTCTGACACTTTAATCCAAAGTGACTTACAGGTCAGTGCAAGTAATAAGTACATTAAACACCAGCAGAAGTAGCACACTGTCAATACGTGTGGGAAGCCTATCTGAAATGGTCCTTTACTTGCCATTTGCACAAGAAAATTGGAACTCTCCTCTTTGCCTGCCGCATCTTGTTCCCCATGAGAGACATATACAGGTGAGAGCAAGTTTTGGGGCTGGGGGGCTTGACAGTCTGACAGTCAGCCAGCATGAATTTATATCTGTCTATAACTCTGTCAGAAATGCTTTGTTAGAGCCTTAAGCCCCACCCCTGGTGATTGGTCAGCTTGCCCGATTGGTCAGCTTGCCCTACGCGTTCCACCCCAGTCTTGCAAGCTGCAGACAGATTCTTGCAGGTAGGCGGCCAATAAGGATTGCGTTGCTAGGTGACCTCACCATGTCACAGAAGTAAGAGCTAAAATTCCAACAAGGCGTTCCAGCCAGATTAAAGAAGAGAGGTTTCTGTGGTAAGAGTTTTGGTGTGTACTTTGAGCCTTAGGAGTTTCCAGAATGTTTACAAGCACATAAAACTGTATAACACACTATAGGAAAGGGAAAAACTGGGAAAGCATAACCTTTAAGGGCCCAAAGATATGAGATGATTCTGCAGATGCTGGGACTGGAATCAGCGACCTTCATATGTGAAGGGAATGTGAGGCTGATCATGCATGAGGTCTGCAGCAACAATGAAGTGCGGGGTAGGGATGGAGTACAGTATGAGTACCACACCTATCCAGAGGAGAAAGTGAGATTCTGCAGACTTAGGGTATGCTTGTTCCACCACACTGGGCGTAGGGTCAGGAACAGATAGAATTTGATCTTTGGCCATTTAGACCAGTCACAGTCACACATTTGGACTTTGATGGAGCGGGAGAAGCCTCAGAACTAGGTTTGCACTGCTATGTGATGGACAAGGTGATTTTGAGGGTTTTTTGAAGTCGCTGAAGGTCCTATTATTAAATTACCTTGAGTGTTTTCTGAAACTTGGACAGTGCAGAGGGGAGACTGGAAAATGTGACCCTAATTTAGCAACTATTACACAATTTATCAAGTGTTTTCATGTGTATTTCGGAATAATCGTATGCTGTTGTTTTTTGTAATGGTCCTCAGAGGGTCCCATTTTAGAAGCTTCTGTAGAGAGTTACGGTTAATTCCCGGATTGATGTGCTCAGACCTCATATTCGCTGGGAAATGGATGTTTGATGATATTTAAAAAATAAAAATGTAAAAAATTTAAAAAAAGGATGTTTGATGAAGTAGATTCTTCTAGGCCCTGACAAGTATTTATTTATTATTTCACATTCCACAAACTAACAAAAGCACCCTAAAGCATCGTCACAAATTTGTACGTCCTCTTAAGTGGAACGCCATGCTCATTAAACTGATGTTTTTTTTCCCAGTACATTCCGTGGTCAGCAGAATGACTCATGTAATGGAGTGTTGTTCAGCATACACAGGTGTGTGTCTCCCCTCATGTGTAACACTAACAAAGCAGGCTGTTAGTTGCCCGACCTACTGAGGGAGATCCTCACCACGGAGCTTCCTCGTGGTCTTCAGTGGGAGGTAGGAGACCACAGTGACCTGAGCGGACCCGCCATAACTCTGGCTTAACTACATGGTCTTCTTTTGTAGGAGTTCCACAAATCATATATACATGCAAGACTAAACCTGCCGCAATGATGGCCCAGCCACCATGGGGGTGCCAAGGAGGACTGCCCCCCCCCCAGGCCCTCCCAAGTTTCAGCAAATTGATATTTAGCTAATTTTAATAATTTTGATTGAGTTTTTTGTGTGGTTTTCAAGAGTTGGAATCACTATCAATCTATCAAAGCCCCAGCCCTCACCGATAATTCTGAGGCCCACCCAGCATCTCCTGGTCGCAACCAGTCCTGCATAATTATCACTAATCAATATCCCATGGTTCCATTTTCGTTGGAGGGACACTAAATTTGGTCTGGTTTTATTGCAGATCAGCAGCAGTAGCTTTTACCGTCCGTGTCTCACGCCAAACCCCCCCATGTGTGCTGGTCCGCAGGAAGCCCACGCCTCTGGCTGTAGAGTCACAGGGAGACGGGTGTAGAGTCGCCTGGGCTCGTGGTGGCTTCCCCTCGCGGTGGGTGGTGCAGTAAGGAAGATTAATGGCGTGCACTCGTGTTACAAATCAACTTGGGGGCCCCTTCCCATCGCTCCCGCGGCGACACCAGACGTCTGATTGATAAGCCCACAAGCCAACGTGAAGTTACTTTTCCGCCGCTTTACTACAGTGAATTTTCATCCTGCTGTTCATTCTCCACCAGGCTCTCCGTCGGCTTGCAATCCTGGGCTACTGTATATAGCACCCAGTACCACTCACTTCACCTCATAAGCTGTCTTACATCGTTTGATGTATATGTATATTTATACGTGCATACATTCACACAGACTATGGGCATGAGACACAACGCATTCCTGTGCCATGTTAATGGACTGGCATCCTGTTTGGGGTGTCCCCACAGCGACGGTGTTTACCAACACTCAATCCATGCATTTGTTTATGGCCCTCAAGGTTTGGGAGCCCCTATTGGCCACAAAGAGTAACTACACTAACCTAAATATTAAATAAATGTGTTTCTTGTTTATGGGATACTGATCTGATAACTAGCTAGCTAGCTACAAGTGTATGACTGTACTTTCTAGCTATTTATATAGTTTTAGTTTATTTATTTAGTTTTGAGCCAGGGGTCCCAATAACAAACCTGCCCTTATTTCTCCGACCCTTATATCCCGTCTGGGGTGTCCCCAGTGCCCATCAATCTTCCAGGTTGCCCCATACTAGGCAAGAGGATGGAAGATGGATATATGCGTTTTTTTCCTGCGATAAACATTGCATGGCTCTTGTGGGATGCAGGTCTTTCGCTGACGAGCACCTTTCCCGGAAGTATCCGAGGCAGCCTTAAAATCAATAAAGCAGAGCGGGATTTGGGACGCGCACTCAGAGCTGACGCGCGGCACGGTGAGATTAAGCTCGTCCTGTCAGGCGTGACACACGCATCGTGGGCAAGTAACAAAAGCTATCGGTTATTTTTTTTTTTCCAGAGCTTGCGGAGACACGCTCAGAAGCGGTAAAACACGTGTCACCTTGCGGAGAACATAAGCTCACGGCCAGCATGGAGATTCGCTCCAGCTTCGAGCAATCTGACTTTAATCTTGAATTTAAAAATACTTATAATGCTTTCATAAGCCCCTATTTACCACGTTGGACCTCAGCTTCAGCTCGTATTAAATAAGAGCTCGTGGAATAAAAAAAAAACCTCCCTTTGAATGTATTGTCAAAAGATTTTAAAAAGACGAAAATGCTGCATGACTTGCAATTTACAGCTTAAAGGTCAGCTTTGTACAGGACCAATCAGTAAGATGCTGCCATTGAGACTGACTACACTAGTTAATAGTCAGATATTCCCTGTGGACTGTGAAAACAGGAAGTAGAATTCGTTTACTCTCCAGCGTTCTCAATGGCGTGCCTGTCCGTCGCCGGTCTCACACTGCCCCCCTGATAAATCTGGACAGTTTCTGCAGCTGTGGCAACCAAAGACCCAGAGGCAGGACTTGTGCACCTGAGCCTGAGCGCATCTCAGCTAGATCAGGCCTGGAGCGTAGAGGAGACCTGGCTGTGCAAAGATGAGGATAGAGGGATGAATCGACTTTCTGCTCCAAACTGTCCATCTTCTGCGTCAGGTGAGCAGCATTAAGGGAACCCTTGATTAGCTTTTTTGGATTAATGAATCACTCATGTGGTCAAATTCTGGTTGATCAGCCATGACATAGGAAATAACGCTTGAAGAACACAAAAATTAAGGTTGATTTTTCAATGGTTTGAATCAATGGTCCATTTTACAGACCGATAGCCAGGAGCTTATATTGTAAAGGCAGGTGGCTCAGTGGGTTAGGATGCTGGGTCTGTGATAAAAAGGTTGCTGGTTTGAATCCTGAGGTCAGTGAAGTAGTTTCCTCATCGGGTCCTTAAACAAGGCTCATAATCCTTTGATGCTCTAGGAACTGTCTGCTTCTGCTATCTCAAAAAAATGTGCAAAGCTTTAGATAAAAGTGTTATCTAAATGTATAGTAAGGGCAGGTTGGTAACTGGCTCGTCGTCTGTCAAGCCCAACTTGGCGTACAGACACTTAAAAGGCGAGAACAATGGAGCTGTTATACTTTAGAAATGCACTAAGATGTCTGGATATTAAGTATGGAAATGACTGCTTTTTTACTTGAACACGGAGCGCTGTGGTACAGGGGAGATGTTAGACGTTTAAAGTATGAGGTCATTTGAAACATGGCATATAGACCCAGGAGAGATGTCTGTTCTGTGCTCACAGTGAGATCCTTCACACAGTCAACTTCAAATACAACTTAACGAGTGAATATCCTTCTAGAACTTTTTTTGTTACCCACCATGAGTATATCAGTGAAATGATATTTTGAAATCTTAGATGAAAAACAGCCTCCCGTTATTCATTTCACGGCATTAGACAGGCATTTGGGTGAGTCTTTGATTATTTCAGCCACATTCCCTGAGAAAAAATCCTCTTTTTGTCTGTATTGTTAGAGAGAAGTATTTAAGGCCGGGATGTGTTCACAGCGCGGCTGTTCCATGGCGCGAGCTCACGACTCACGACTTGAATAGGTAAATAAAAAGCGAGAGGGGGAGTCAACACAGGCGTGTTTTTCTTTTGAATTTATCCATTTAATCTTCGGCGAACACACTCTGAGGACGCCGGTCCGGCACAGTGACAAAGGAGGAGGTCACCCTTCCTGTAACCTCAACCTCCGTGACATTTTACACAATCGAGGATCCTGTGCGCTATTCTCTGTAGCGTCTCTGAGGGGCAGCAGCGAGGAGCCGGAAGTCGGGGCAGAGATGAGATCTGGCGCCGGCTTGCAGTGGAGGTGCCGTCAGAAACGACCTTGGCGCCATCTGACTCATTTGCACGTATAAATACATGACGCGGTGACGCTTTTATGCAACCCTGTCTGCTCTAGGGCACAAAATCAGAGGTGCCGCAGATAGATTGTGGCTCGTGTTTGGTGGACGCCACCATCTCCTACCTCAGGTGAGTGTGTGTCATCACACGACAGAGGGCCCCGTCAAAAACGTCCCCGCTAAAGGGAGAGTCGCACCAAGACGCCATTAATTAATGTCTTTAATGATTAATGAAGCACCTGTGTGGTCAACTGATAGTCAAGCAACCTTGACGTAGTTAATAATGCTTGAAGAACATAAATATTAAGGTTGATTTTTCAATGGTTGAAGTTTTGACAGAGGCTAAAATAGCCAGAATGCACCGTTACAATAAAAGTGGCTTTTCTGTGATAAAGATAAAAGATAAAAATTAAATTAATACAGTTAACCCCACAAAACATTCATTAATCAGTAGATCTATCCATGATTATGCAGTATAACAGGGTTTCCCAACCCGGACCACAGGGACCCACAGACGGTCCACTTTGTTGCTCCCTCCCAGCTCCCTGCCAGACAGTCCACACTTTTGCTTCCTATTGGGAGGGAGCAAAAACACGGACTGTCTGTGGGTCCCTGAGGAATGGATATAGGGTCGCAGTGAGTCTGGAGTCTATCCCAGGAAACATGAGGCATGAGGCTGTGGAGACCCTGGATAGCATGCCAGCCAATCACAGGAAGCTGCGGAGACCCTGGATAGCATGCCAGCCAATCACAGGAAGCTGCGGAGACCCTGGATAGCATGCCAGCCAATCACAGGGCGCACACACTCATACACACACTCACCTGAAATGAGCGAGTCATCAATTCACCTACTTGTGTGTGTTTGGACTATGGAAGGAAATGCTCCACACACAGAGTTGGGGGTAGGAATCAAATCCATAACCCTGGAGGTGTCAGGGACACATTTAGATTGGCTTCAGAGGTGCTGTTCTGTTCAGGCACCTCACACTTCTACTTTAAAGCAGATGAAGATTCAGCCAAATGATCTACTCCAGTGGGCTAATCAGAATTAGCATTCACGCTAACGGGTTTCACCAGGGTAACGGACACAGATAATAGGTACAGCGAGTTCACGGGGGAATCAGAAAGTTAGCGGGCTGTCCACAGAGGAATTAGGAACCACCTTCTGGAAGACATTCACATTAGATGATGCTAGCCAAGCACAGCGGGTGACAACGTCGCGTTAGCTGTTGGGCGGAACCAGGTAATAAAGGGTCTAATGAGCTGAAATAAGACAGCTGACATCTCATTATGGGGACAGAGATGATAGATGCGACGGTGGTAGAAGCCAGGGATAGGTGTTGAACTCGGGGGCCTGTGACTGTGTCCACCGTAGCAAGGCTCATCCCTAGAGCTCCAAGATACTAAATGAAATCCAGGAAGAGGGAGTTTTGTAGCTGGAAAGGGTCTCTACCGAATCAGGTTATTTACCCCTTTCATTGGAGAATTTCCTCCTTCTACCATCATTTTATCAATTTTGTTTCTTATCACATTACAAAATTAATGCGATTTTTTCAACATATCGTATTAAAAAAAGCTGTTTGGTTTTGACAGGATAATGTTTAAACATATCAGAGGAAGTTAGCATTATCTCCATGAGCTGTTATTAAACGGACAACTCCCCACAGACTCGTTCCGCCCCGATCGCCTGGAATGTTCCTTGTCTCCCAAGTCGCCTCTCTTCTTCCCCATGGGCCCTGAGAATCCTTATTCCCAAGAGTCTCCTCCAAATCCAGGCTTGCGGATGTCGCCGGCCGATTCGGATTGCAGATGCGGGGGGCAGATTTCTGTTGCGTGGTTTGCAGGGGCGGTGTCGCCGCATGCGTTCATGTGGGCGCAATGGCGACATGTCACAGAGCAGTCAGTGATTCCTCATCGCTACACAAACACACCCTTCAAATGTGTCGTTTATACTTGAAAAAGCGGATATTCCTGCAGTGTAGATTGTCTGAATTCCCCAGAAGAACTTCAAGGTACTTTAATTTTAATATGTAATAGTGCAATTAATGTCTTTCTTACGTGCTTCTTGCAGACCACAGTGCCAAACCAATAGAAAACGAAAAGTACAGCAGCGAAATATGAAAAACAATAACAAACAAACAACACAACCACAGACAAACAAACATCATTTACATGTGTGACTGACGCATCGGAGGTGGAACTGTACGTATTTACCAGATGGGGTTGCATAAATGCCCATTCCTGCAACAGACTTTCCATGTAAAGCAATAAAAACAAAACCCTACCAAAATAACACGTACACACAAACAGTATTACGTGGAAAATGGCGTCTGTTACCCTTCGAGTATCCAGCTGTGCTTGTTTATTTGTACACTTAATATAGACACCGGGAGTGTTTCACTCATTGCCCGCGTTTCTCTGCAGCACCTAAATAAAAACAAGTGCCCGCGTGACCCACTTCCCTCCTGGCGCAGCCCGTGCCAGGCCCACGTTTCACAGGGGCGAGAGCCGCGTCTCACCAGAGGGCTCAAGGGGACCCGCCTGCTGGGATCGCTGCAAGAACGTCGTGGTGGAACGCCTTGTCACTGCATGGATGTCGTGCTGGAAGTAGTGATGATCTGTGGATCATAGAACCATAAACAAAAAAAAAAAACAAAAAAACAAAACAAACATAAACAAATAAATTACATAAGTGAAGATGTCTTAAAAAGTGCCTATACTTCCATGTTCTACAGACCTAAGTAATGTCCTTTATTTAGTAATATGAATAATATATAAATAAATTAAATAATTACTTTTATTTAAATAATTTTATTAAATAATTAAATTAATAATAATAATAACAATTAATTTTAATCATTTTTATTTAATATTTTAAAATGACTAAGGGATGGCACACTGTTATACATTTCGAACAACTTATAAACAGTGGAGACTCTACAGTCCATATCATCTTTCGAATTATATTCATGGTAGGACCTTAACAGTTGTGCTATATAGTACCATGGAATTTTAAAGACTTGGAGATTGCTATTGTTACCCTGATTCACTGATAATAGCAATAAAAACAGTCTAGGGGTGAAAATAACAGGGTTTTCGATGCTATCTTCTTAATGGCAATCCATCTCTGACCCATCCCTGGCAAATTTCCCGAGCGGAGTCACTTTGAGTTACTTTTAGCTAGCGCTTTTTTTAAACTATGAGGATATCACCTGTAACAGTACATTTTTAGCCCCATGTCACTGGCGTGAGACTTGTCTTGCCAGACCAAGGTTGTTAGTAACCGCTGAGCCTCCTTCGCTTGTCAGCCAGTCCGTGCGGCGTAATCCGGTCCAATTCATCAGCCGGGTCCGTGCGGCTCTGCTTCCTGCTCGCTCAGCTCGCCATCGCCTTGGAGACCGAGGCCCTCAGCTTTTGCCGCTCCCTGTCAGTCCGCCGCCTGCATCCAGGAGACAAGCATCATTATTTCACCCGATATTGGAAGGAATCTTTACGCGCACGAGTCTCTCCTCGACGTCAAAGAGCACACACCTTGCAGCGAGTGGCGTGGAAGGACTGCGCATCCATGTTTATGTTCACCGGCATCACGGTGAGATATCGCTAACCATGCAGCGGCAAGATCACTGCCAGGTGAAGTTACAGTTAGGGCTCTGTAGTTTTTCCATCCCTCCATATTTTCTCTCTCATCATTCTGCTGTCTTTGGCGACTTTTTTTGGGAAATGTATAACTTGGTGTGAGTGCGATTCTCAAATAAGCGGATGACGAGCTCAGTAGGAGAAATGTCCCTCTCACTGCACATCCACCCAGGCACCATTTGCATGTTATGTATTTAGCAAACGCTTTTTTCCAAAGTGACAAAGCAGGGCCAGATAGCAAAGGTTGTAGGTTTGGTTTCAATATTGGTAGAGACCAAATCAGCCATGAAGCCCCCCAACACAAAAGGTACTCTGACAGTATCAGTGAGGATGCATCCCTAACGTCCATACTGAAACATTCCTGCTAGTCGCCCTGTCTCTGGACCAGCTGGGGTTAATGGTAAAATCCAATGGTAAAATCCCTCCTGGGATTTGAACTGGTGACCTTCCGCTCACAGGAACAGAGCCCTAACCTGCTGAGCCGCACTCGCCCCTTTGTATGTGATAGTGGGGCAGCATCCTGTGACCCCTGCGTTACCATGACGACCGATGCTGGCAACGATTTAGCATTTCCAGAGCTAAAGAGAAAACGAGAGAGGGGCTCAAAAACCAGCAACCCCCTTCAGCTAGCGTAGCTCTTTGGGTCCCAAAAAGGGAGAATTCTGTCCATTTGATGACTCTTCTCCAGTGGCATCGGTACATATTGAGCGAGAAGGTTTCTTGGCTTGCAGGGGACATGCTTTTAGTAGGAATCGTTAACAAAGCTACGTCTTCATTCCAAACTATATATATATCTAGACCAGTATTTCCCAATCTGGTCTTCGGGGACCCAGAGACCGTCCACGTTTTTGCTTCCTCCCAGCACCCTGCCAGACAGGTCACATTTTTGCTCCAGTAGGGAGCTGGGAGGGAGCAAAACTGTGGACCGTCTGTGGGTCTGGATTGGGAAATGCTGATCTAGACGAACCACTCCTCCTCTGTGGTCTTCCTTTGCTTTGCGCTAGCATAGTGTTACATGGAGAACAGGCAGTTCAGTCCATCTGCAGTACACGTGTGTCTAAGGCCAAAACCACGGGGGCTGCGCCTCATTCCAATCCCAAAGAGGGAGACTTAGCCACTTTGCGGCTCTCTGCTGTCATGCCGGGCCAGATTAAATCAATGATATAGAGCTTTTCTGACAGTTTATGGATCCCTCAGCAGGACATTATCTCTGATTCCTTTGAAGGGACGGGGCCCTCCCGTCTAATTTTAGCATTACTGGGAGTCCAGGTTTCCCCTGCAGGCTGCTGAATAAAACATAACCTTTTGAGGGGGGTCTTTTTATTTGAACGTGATTCTCAGCGATCCAACCAGCTGAGGGTCATTCCTCCAGCTCCTATGCTCTTTAATTATCCGCCAGCGGCCTCAAGGAAAACACGTCCGCACTCCGACTGATCTGCTTCTGAAGCTCTGACACGGCATGGGAATCGATTTATGCAGATGACCTTACGCGAGGCAAAATATAATCCCATAAAACAGCATGAGTGTCGTCTCGCACATCTACTTACCAAGTAGGGTCTCTGACGGTCGTTCATACTTTACGGGTGGCCTTCCGGATTGCCTGTCCATGACTGTAAAAGACTAAGATGTATTACAATTTTTTTTGATGACTAGTGCGGGTTTTTAGAGATTAGAGGGAATACTTCCTGGGTAATTAATACCCATAAGCCTGCGGGGTGTTTTTTTCTGATTTTTGAAGATTCTAGCTAACAGGACATAGCCGTATTTTATATGCTGTTTTTGTGACTTCATGTTATCCAGGGCTGGCTGCTATGGTCAACCAGCTTTCCTACTTTTGACCCGATAATGCTTCTGGTTCAGTTTGCCCAACAAAATACCGATTTATAGTAGCATTTTGGGGCATCATTTATCATTAGCAATTTAGCATGATTAGCTGATGGTGAAGACCGCAGCTACTGAAATATCTGTACTACAATACAATTATTATAAATAGTAGTAAAATGACTATTGAAAGTTCACCAAACAATATATATGGGGAAATTACTTTTTATTCTTTTCTTATTCATTTAAGCATGCTTCTTCCTTCAGTCAAAATCATCTGATTGATTTTTTTTTATTTTTTGACACCCCTAAAGCAACATAGCTCTCTTCATAATTTATTCATTAAGTTTAATACATAATACAGTGCCTTTGGACACATTAAATGCGATCTCAATGATACGCACAGCTTCCTAACACTACTAACGGTCTGTGTAACCAAAGCTAAGCTAGAAGTACAAAGAACATTGAGACGACCTCGCAGGTATGTGCTTGGGAAGGTACAGACCAAGGGAGAGCTGCAAGAAGAGTGTCCCTCACAGCACAGACAGTGGACAAAGAGGACAAAAGAGATGGGAGATATTTTAGAAAAAAAACACTTTAGCCTGAAAAAAAGACCCAGAAGTGTTGTTGAGCATTTATCTTTGGGCTGGCCGGTGACCCACAGCGCGACACCAAAGTGACACTGTGGTACCTTTAAAAAGAGGAAAGTTAATGTGTTTGCAAGTCCCAGGTAGGGGGCACACCACATTCTGACTGATCATCTGTGGAAGGACCTGGAAACTCGGTCCACCGACCATCCTTAAATCAATCCGTCCATCCATCTTGTTCATTACAGTGTGAAGTGGGGCCTATTCCAGTAAACAGGGCATGAGGCGGGGACATCCTGAAAAGGATAACAACTATAAATGTAGAAAATTCATATAAACATTATAAATAATATAAGTAATTAGTCAAAATGTTTTAATTTAGGTCATGCTTTAGTGAGCATCCAAAGGATGTAGTTCCTAAAATAGTACACGTTAGATAAATAAATATGTGAGTTATCGAAATTTGCACCGAACCAGTTTGTATGTCGTCACACAGTCGGGTAGTTAGCAGGTTAGGCCGGGATAACGTATGAATCCCGGCAGCAGCTAGACATTTGTTACGGGAAAACAACACCTGACACGGAACGAAGATGGAGAGTCAGAGGGTGGAAACACCACAGCAGTCCATGTATCAGCAAGCTGCCAGAAGAAATGATTTTATTTGACGTCGGAAAAAAAACGACTTTTATTGACGTGCGTGTGTGCGGGGCGAGTCACCGACGAGCGGTATGTATACCCGAGGGGAGGATGGAAGCGGGAGCGTGAGTCGGGAAGAGCCGCGGGGCCTGGCGGAGGACCCGCAACGAGCCGCGATTTAACAGGGTGCGTGATGATCCCACTCGGCGCGGATGGCCGGGAGTGAGAGGGACTAGCGGTGCAGGCCCGGCGGGGTCTGGGCGTCCGCCTCCCCGCCGGACTCACTCAGAGCCCGTCTTAAAAAAAAACGGTGGCTTGCCAGGGACTGATGTCTGAAAGACAGCCGCATGCATCGTGTGATATACGGAGGACAGGAGTCTGTAATCCCTGATACGCTCCCGGGTGTCTGTCTGTGTGCTACTAGCTGATGCCCATTTTATGAATAACGCCAAGTTTTTACGGGAATTAAGGCGAGAAAGTGCTGCATTGTTTTTTTCGCGGGGATTTGGGGGGGGGGCTTTAGTCTGCCCACCCACGTTAGGAGTGCCTCTTCAATTTAAGATATTAAAACTAAACTAAATACTTATTTTTATTCCTTAGCTTTGATGGGATTTAAAAGGTAGTTTTGAGTTGGAGTGTGTACATTTCTTATTTACTCTGTACGTTACTTTGTATAATGAAGGTTGCTTCTACAGTGCTTTATAAGTTAAGTTTACCTACTTACTTATGCCACTATGTTTCCGTCAGGCACAAAAAGCACCAGATTAAACACAGTTATCAGACAGAGACCGGCAGGTCTGTGGTGATTAAATATTTAATGGACACTCGAAGAATGTAATGGAGTCACTGAGGTTGGTAACCTTAAAGAAACTGCAGATTAACAGTGTCTATTATAAATGACACAGAAACAATTGTCTGCAAACAGTCTTTGTGTGCACCATGGGGATTTTGAAGGAAAGGGTTAATGAAACCTACTCGACACCCAGTCCCGTTGCGTAACCATAGAAATGTGAGACCGTAATCATAGCAACAAGCACTTAAAGTACAGAACAATCAAGAAGGCTAACAGGAGCAACGTGAATGCACCTGGTATGGGAATTACTACGGGCATTTAAAATATCAGTATGAGGTAACAGGATGCCCTTGAGCAGACGATGGAGATACAGCATAATACCACAGCCAGGACTCTATACTCATGAGGACAATTGGGCTTTTATTGAAGCGGTCACCTCTGGTTGAAAGGCACTGATTTGAGCCGCTTGTGAATCCCTATTACCTGCGAGTTCCTCCCCAGTCCCCCGGGGGACGAGAGGCGATGTTGCCAATCAGCCAGAATGAGATCCAGTGAATCTCTATTAAGTATCACTATTTGCTGTGGGAAGATGGCTAAACTTAGGCTTGCAAGACGAACTATTTGTCCTGCGAATGTGTACTGCAGTAGGAAGACGGATGCATAAAAACAAAAGACCATTTTAAATAGGGGAAAAAATGTTTTACGTCTAAAAAACATTCAGTGTATTGTTTCCAGCCTGGGATAACTATTTTTTGCCTCAAATGTAGTGTCTGATGAAATGTATTTGAATGTTCATGTGCAGGGTAGCTGACTTTGTGTCTCTAAATCTTTCCTGGTGCAATTGGCCTTGACGAATAGTTCAGCTGTGCTTCTGGGGACAGTGGTTTTACAGAATTCATGTGTGGAAGGAAGTACAGTATGAAATAATGTCCAACAGCTTCATCTACGGCGGACTGACAAGGTCAGAAAGTAGCTCGATGCCAGTTACTCAAGTGGAAGACACACGTCTTCACACATTACCATCTGTGGGTTCAGTTTAAACCCCCCCGACACCTGCTCATGTGGGCTGTGGCAGAGCTGCGAAGTCCGGCTTTGCTCTTAAATGCCGGAAGAGACAGCCGTTTATTTTCTCCAAAGTGACTTACATGACCACGACAAGGCATGCGATAGGCGCATTAAACACGCACATCACGTTCCAAGCGTCATTGCAGACTTAGCTACTAATAAATCTGTGTGTGTGTGTGTAAATACACAGGGAATGAATTCCTACATAATCAACCTCAGTAGTGTCACTTAAACTAGCCACTGTTAATCTTCAGTTTCTTTAAGATTCGCAACCAGTGTTGCAACATTAAATACTCTGAGTTTCCCGATAAATATTTAATAATCGGCACGGACCTGCCTGTTTGGCCCGGGGGGAACCATTTTTCTCTACGGCAGAGTTGTGAGGTCACAGCATGGCTCAAGGTGACAACGTCAGGCATTCAGCTGGAAAATGGGTTCAGATTCCAGTGATCTTAAGCAGGGGTGTCAGATGGCTTCCCATCAGTCTTTGAGGAGAGGGTCTATCAACAACGGCGAAGCGATTACTCTAACACAATTATATGACACAGGGGCTGCCAGCTCGCCAACCGCGGGCCATCCGGAAACCTTATTTTGGCCCGTGATTACCTAGGTCTGCCCTGATTGCTTTGGTTTAGGAAATATCTCCCATCGCGACTGGGAAAAAGCTACGTGCCGCAGCTGTGAGGTGCGATCTCATCTGTAGTAGCTTCGGTCCCCTTCTCCTGCGCACCCCTTTCACGGGATGTACATGGGTATTCTCATTTATATCCGAGATGGAGTTCTGCCGACAGCGCCCATGTTGATAGCCCTCCAGCACTCTCGCCTCTGTCTGTTTTGCAGGGGAGAAAATGCCGGTTCATATTGCGACTGTCTTGTCCATTATGGCCCATAGTCCTCAAAAGTGTAGCTTTATCCAAGTTTGCCTGCTCAATACGTCTCTCGTACATCATAGAAATGGTTTGGGGAAAATGGCTAACACTTGCAACTGTGTCTAGCAGTTAAGAAAGCTGGGATTTATTTATTATGATATTTATTATAATATAGTTATGGTACTATGTGATAACGACTGTGATCGATGGAATGCTAAGGTTTTTATAGAAGTTAGTAGTTTAACATTTAATATTGTCCTAGTTGTAAAATGAGTGACCAGGTAAACAGTAGTAAACTCTGTTGAATCAGGGAGAAACCCAGTATCTAACCATTCTCTATACAAGCACGCAGTCGGCTTCATGAAGTTCAGTCCTATCAACAAGTAAGCATTTAGCTGCTTACAGCCCGCTCAAGGTCATTCTTGTGCTTTCATCAAGTCTGTTTCCTCACGTAAAGCTGTCTTTTTGTTTATGCGTTGTTTCATTTAAATGTCCATAAATAATGTCAAAATGATAGACTTCTGCTTTTGGGAATTGCACAGAAGTGTATTCTGTTTTGAAAGTGATGCTTTTGCGTTTATCAAGTAGACATGTTTATGAATATCTAGACAGCCTCTTTAACCCCCTTTGTGGGACATTAATGTAAGAGCATAAGATCACAGAACAGGAGTAGAGTCTGTTCCAGTCTTTGGGGCTATTTGCATATTATGTATCTGTGTGTAGGTTAAACTGTATTTAATACAGACTTCAATGAATCTTAGGACTGTCGCTTTACTACTAAACTCAGAAGCTTATTCCTAATTCCTTGTTCTTAATGAGAAGTTTCCTTTGATGAGACCTGATTTCATCGCCACATAGTTTCTGTCAATATCTGTGGTCATCAGGGTTGAACTCTTCCCCTTTTCATTTTGAATCTTGGTCCTCCCCACCCCTAACCCTTGGCACCATTGTTTGAAACCAAAAGTGATTTAGTTTGTCAGTTAACTACCATTGTTCATTTCTGATCAGTGCTGTTAGCTTAACAAAGGCACTTGTCAAACTTCAAAATTTTAGCCTGTTAAGACCGAAAAGCGAAATGGTACGGACTTATACCTATTGTCACATTGCGGCTATAAGCAGGACGTACTAAGGAAAATGTCGGAGAAATGGGGAAGAAGATGGAGGCAGAACATTGTCTTGACTGTTAATGGAGTAAAAGCTTAGGTGGAGAATGTTGGTTTGGGAAATGAGAATCAAAACCCTTTTATTAGAATGCTGTCGAAAGTAAACAGTAAGTCACTATTACCCTGGTGAGGGCTGAGAATTGCAATGTGGCCCTCATTTTGAGCAGGCAGGAGGGCGGGTGGATGGAGCTGAGTGATACCCTACACAGAACAGCCTCTCCCTTCGCTTCTCACCAGGTCTCAGCAGTCAATGACTCATCCATCACATATGATGATTGCCAAACTAGATGGAAATAAAAGGCTCTCGCATCCCATCAGAAAGCTCACGTCAGCTAAGGAGACAGGTTCTTGGGTGGGATCGTGAACCATGAATACTGACTTGTGTAACCTTGCCAGGAACCCAAGTTGTTAGTCATCTTAAAATCTAAAAATAAGAAAACTGTATGGAAGTTATCTATACTGATTCTGTCACCTTAAGGGATTTAATCGTGCATCATCACTGACCTAGGGTACGATCACCACCTCCCCAGGAAGACTGTGACTTTCTCTTGCCTGGAGTTACAGCTTGCCGTGTCCCCTCACCTCAGACAGAGCGACTGCATGCTGTGTCTGACCTCCTCAGATGCTCACTCCCCCATTGCTTTGGCTATTCGGTATCAAAGTTCAAGCCTTCCAAAGCTGCCAGTGGAAGATCACCACCACACCTACAAGACTTCATTAGACCATACACCTGTTCAGAAGCACTAAGGCCCACGGTGTCAGGTGGCCTGACAGTTCTGTGTTTGGCGGCTCTCGGAGAGCGGGAATCAAAATTGTGTTTGTTTTTGACCTCAGCACCTGTCGGAGGAAGCGGCTTCACCTCAGCTTTGTAACTGCCGTATTCCTCTTGGTGTTCAAAAGAGGACTCAACACTCACCATATCTAACGGTACTTCAACACCAAACATCTGACAGCCTCTTGATTGGAATCAATCTGCGGGCTGAAGTTTACCAACTCCTAAGCACTGACTCTTATTTGTGGAGTCCCCTTCAAGTGTGTTTGTACGCATACATTTTCCTTAACCTTATCCAGTGCTGGGTTGCAGTGACACATACATTTTAATCCACTAATTTCCATGACTGTAATGCCTAGAGTTCTTTACTAAATGTGTATTTTTAGCTATTGTCAAACATTTTTTCATGTTGTGGTTATTATGTGTGCTCATTAAATCTTAAATTGGCCAGCTATCTTCACACTGCCATATCAAGGACTAATATGATAGAATCTATATGTAGATTTTTCTATGGTGCACAATTTGTACTGTACTATTTATGTAATTCCAACTAATTGTTTGCATTGACCTCTAAGTTTATTTGGACAAAGCACTGAATGTAAATGTCTCTCAGTTGGTACTACAGGCAACCAGCACAAGCCTTGCATCACAGAAGGACCTCAGAGAAAAGTGTGAGTGCACTGCAGAGGAACATTCATGGGAAAAAAACTGTTCTGTAGACAGACAGCTGGATTTGAAGCACAACCTTCTGAGTGTGAAGCCGCCCCTGAACTGTGAGCCTTCGGAATGTGCAACATCGTGGGCTGTCGACTCATCGTGTAAATAACAGCATGCCAAAGCAGATGACCGGGTAAGTGTCTCCTTCCGAAATTATGCCGAAACCCTTCCAGAAGTAGCTTATTCATCAGAATAATTACACGACGTGAAAGCCCTGGGGTCAGCACCTTCACCTTCAGGGGAGGACGGGCAGAGAACACCTTGACCTCTGGCCAGATGCCTGCAAGAACTGCCAAGCCATTTCGCGTAATGAGGCTATACTTTTTGGGCATGATGGGAAAATTGATTGAGCAAAACAAGCAGGGGACAAGGGGCCGGGCATCTGCAAACCTACATACACTGGCTAAAATAATTACCATTTACCTTTGGACCTTGTGAAAACCCATCAAAGATGCATAAACCTCTCACTCTCACTTAGAAAAGTCAAGTAAGGACTTCATGTCATTTAGAGCCACCTTTCTAAGGGCAGGAACACAGCCCTTGTGTATGAGATTTGGGAGATTAGCTTTGATTTCTTGATCATGCTAGGGGCTAAATTACCAATTATGTTTAAACTCCAAACTCAGGCTTTAATGAAAGCAGGATTTGTGCCCACGGACTTCACCCATAGCAATTAACTCAGAGCAAACCACTTCCCAAGCAGAAATATGATTAGCAATATTAGCACAATCGTGAAGTGAAGTGGCCCTTCCTTGCTGACTCAGCTGCATACAACCTTTTCACAGTGCCTGGAATGTTACAGCAGGAATGAAAGGAAAGGCTTGATGTTTCTGGATTTTTTTAGCTGTCCAGGGGATGTAAGAGGGCATTTAAGGACAACTAACTCAGAAAGGTGATTTTTTTCGGTGGGACAACTGGATGGCGGACAGGTGAATTTCTGGACAGGCAGTTTCGGAGGACAGCTGTGTCAGAAAACGGGGTCTTAAATTTCCTTCAGGGTTTGAAAATTTCACAGCTGATAAAATATACAGTACATGAAGAGCTCATCAGGAAAAGGGTGAGATGGCATTGCTGTTATGGTCTGGCTTGTGAATGTAACAAGTTAATGAATATCCAGGCATACGGGGCATGGTGTACATCCTTCCAGGCCGTTCGATTCTGAGACCATCTTTCTCAGAGTGTATAAAACATGAGATTCAACCACGAGCCGCATTTGCCCTTGAGAAAAGGTGCATTCTTTTCGGAATGTGGTCCCAAGTGACCCCTTACAGGTTACTTAGTGTGACACTCCTGAATCTATTGCCACAGATGCATCCATAATGCATTTCGTCTTTCCCCTAAAGGCTCCGGGGAAAGGCTTTCTTAAAACATGACGGTACTCAGGGACCTCCGCCTGACAGCGCCGGTGTCAGAGCATCAGCGCGACCCGCTGCAGCAAACTTTCCCGTGTGTCACCAAACGCCCAGTAAAGTTCCGTCAAGAAATCCCTGAAAATGCTTACCCAAGTGCTTTTGTGTAGTTAAACTGTATCTATGGAAACTACCGGTAGCTGAACGCCATGTAAACAACTAGCCTAACCTGGCTCTCTGATAATGGTCTTAGGGTCAAATAATTTAATGCTTCCTTGTCTTTTGTGGACACGTAGACAGGAACCATGTCATCTAATGTCATAAATTCAATTAATTAGCTAAATCAATGTTTCTATTATGTGATAACAGAATCTAAGAACAGATTAGTTCTTCATTTACTGCGAAAGCTGGCATTAATCCTCTTCTGGAGGCGATTGTTTCCTGAACCATGGGTCAGTTATAGATATTGGTTCTGTTGGTACATCCAGAGACATGGAAATGGAAAGTGGGCGGGATAGTCTTGTGATGTCAATTGCTGATTGGTTCTCCCACCACTTTCCTCATTTTGATTGACAGGTGACAATAACTCTGCCCACTCAAGGTTCCTCCTGTCAGTAAAACCTGCTCAATTAGCATGTAAACGTGGCTTCTCTTCAGGCCGGCATTCCACCCTAAACCTCATTTCACCGCTACATTGCTACATTTAATTATAAATAACGACACTCTTGCGAGTAAGTTCAGCTATCCATCATATAAAATTTCTCTAAGTAAGTAACTGAGAATTAAACAGCTACTATTATTATTATATATTTTATATACGACTGCCTTGCAAAGTGTGTAGTAAAACAGTACGGGTGGGAATATATGAGGCAGCATCATTTCAGCCTAGTTATTGTTCACCTTGAACTGAAAAGCATTTATTTATTTAAAATTAGGGAAACTGTCATTTATTATTACTATTACATTAACAGCAATAGTAACAATAATGATAACAGGGGATTTAGCAGAGATTAAATCATGACCTTTCTGCCCCGAGTCAAACGTGTTTCTGCTCCTTGGCAAGCAGGTGCAGGCTAGCATGACCAGAGAGCGGTCAGGTCATGTGACCAGCCCCTCGGGCCCACTGGATGGTCCCGTCACACCTGCTAACCAAACCGACTCCCTCTTTCTCCAAACGTCCTTCTGCCACCCTGAACGACCTGGAACAGAAATAAACGGACCTTAGGTACCACAGCTACACCCATTCCAAGCATCCATATCGGTTGTCAGCCAAGGACTCTCCCTCCCCACTTCAAAAAAACAAAGGCACGGGGAGCAGCGGATCTCTCTAGAAGAATGGTGTACTCATGACGAACCCCCAGACCGTGACGGGAGATGTATTGCGAGGCTGATTACAGCCAGGAGCTGCGAGCAGTACAGCCGAGGAGAGGCAAATCTGTGCAGCAGCTCAAAAACCACCAGACTTGCATCCCCCATACGTAGCCCACGGCCAGGCCGCGACACGTCCCACATTAAGGTGACATCCGCAGCCGTGCCCTCGAGAGTGACAGCCGATCCCTTATCTAGACGAACAACAAAACGTTATTTAATTAACGTAACAGATATTAATTCCCCAAACATATGCCAGTACTTTCTACATGAATTATTATTGTTTACATCAATCAGTAGTAGTTTCGGCCCATTAGCAATGGATTAAAGACATTTTTAAATGCATAAGGACGCATAAAGGTACGAAGATGTTTAGCATAATTGAATTTATTTACCACCAGTCATTTATTTACATCAGAGCGTAATTCTTTACAAATATAAAACACCACATAAGAATCCTCTGTCTGAAGCATTTGAAACAGGTAATACAAACATGCTCTCTGCTTACCACTGCTCCTCTATCTGCCTTCGGATAGTATTCATAAATTATTCATTAATCAGGCTGCCTTAAGGCCTTCCATGGTGAGATCTGTTGCAGCACTGGATATTTCATCTCCAGCGTTCTCTCAGCTGAAGTTTTTGCGCTTTGTTCTGATCGTTATCCCGTCTCGCGTGTGATCCGAGGGGATATTAAACCAGACGGGGGCTCCCCCGCCATTTAACAAGGGTCACAGTCCCGCCTCTCTCGTTTATCTTAAAGAGATGAAATGCTGGTTATTCTTTTTCCACAAATCACCTGGGACCCATGAGAGGCCACAGTCCCGAGAGGCCTGCCATTGTGTGACAGTCGTGTGAAACGTGTGGCGACCTTTTCCCCGGCTGCCGTTACTCTGGGTAACATTTGAGGTGGCTGTTCGGATGAGGGCTGGATGGGGATCAGTAAAACAGAAAAAGGCAAAAACAGAACCGCTGCACGTGCTCTTTAGTAAACCCACTACCCAGCTAGCCTCGTCGGGACAAATCACGTGACCTTGGCACAAACAAATTTGTTCCTACGACAGCACACCTACCGAAGGCCTGTTAGGAGCTGCGCATCACGCACGCCAACTTGGAGGCGAGCCACCATTGGGAGAACAAGCGCAGAGTCCGTAAATATAGACATCCCTGGAGTCGGCCATTGTGCTGAAGTCAGCCATGTTATTTTCCCTCTGTTATTTATTTATTTTTAAGTAGTTTGAGACAAGGGGAGAAAAAAAAACTTGCAGGTTTTTATTACTTGTATTACTTACACTTGCAAGTCAAAGAGGCGAAAGATGAAAGATTGTTGTTAATTAGTTTCGACCATGACCCACGAAAGCATTACCTCTGTGTCCAGGAGAAATCAAGGAGAGCCGTCAGACTGATTTTTTGTAAGCCCACTTGCCTATGACAGCTATTTGATCTCAATCTGATTTCTCCTTGAGAGAATACTGGCCAGGGCTGGGGGGCTGACAGCCTCCCCAGCACAGTGGACCAGGCCTTCGCCGCACCCTCGTCAGTCCCCCGGTACCAACAGAATGACCTTGACGACCTTGGGGAAAAAAAATCGGCACGAAGACGTAGCTTGTGAGGGAAGGCGTACCCTCCCTGGGGGGCACTGTGTCTCCATCTCCGGATGAGACAAGGAGTGACACGTGTCAAGCCAGGGGGGGGTTTGGGGAGGGCACTGGTGTATCGACCGTGAGCCAGGTCTACGGCTGACATTGAAACGAGGTTCTGATTCTGCTACAACTCCTACACGGGACTCAAACCCGCTCCCCCCTGGATTGTCAAATAAAAAGGGCAAGAATCAGGTCTGGCTCTGCCTACAGGCAGAAGAGGCAGCTGCCTAGGACCTTCGAACTACCTGAGCTGCAGAGGAAGTGAAATGATCGTTGTTTTTCTTGGTACAAGGGCCTCCCAAGTAAAGCTTGCCTAAGGCCCCTGAAAAAGAAGAACCACCAATGGCCGGAATCCACGACTCCCATCTAAGCCAAGAACTCTACCTTTGCTCCACAGAGGAGGAGGAGCAGCTCATCAGTGAAGAACTGCCATTATCAGTCAGGTCGCATCCATCCCGAAATTTCCAGAACGAAAGTCCGTTATTCATCTTCGCAGGGAGTCGGCGCATAGGCCTAACACTGACATCAGGCCAACGGGGTTTAACCCTCAATGGCCGTTAAGCCTGCAGAATCACGTGATGCTCTGGGGTCTCCCACAAGTCTGCCTCTCACCTTGCATCATCTGATAGGCAGATCACGCATTGCCGAATAAACATGCGGCAAACCTGCAGGCAAATGTCAGTCACTTCTGGCTGATTGCAAACATCAATCTGAGGCAAATACCAACCCAGACGCTGTTATAACGGTGCTAATAGCAGACACAGTTATTTCATGCCTCTGGTCTCCATAGCAACATGTCACGATCTGTCCATTCTCCATAACTGCTTAACCAGGCCTGGAACTTACCCCAGGAAGAACAAGGCAGGAGGCAGTGAAAAACATGGCATTCCAACAATAATGCATAAATGGCAATGTTTACAGCCAAGAATTAAAGGCATCTGCCCCCCCCCATGCCCCCAATCATGATTTTACCACAAATTAAGCCCATCTGTCAAAAGTGCAATTACCAGCATTAAAACAGCTAAATTCCTTAAGACCAGTAACGTGTGTTTGCCATGAACAACATTCTGTACACAAGATAACGAGCCATTAGCATAAGCAAATTGGGTCAATACATTTGCTCCATGGAGGAATATATTATCAGCAAACCTGGAGGCTGTTTTGAGAGATTAACTCACATGAAACGAAGAAGGAATCAAAGAAAGGTTAAGTTGGAGTGTTGGAGTGTCTGGGCAAGAGGAAGCGAGCGAAGTTCAAATGCACCGAAAGTGCCACGTAGTAACTGGGAATCAACCCTTCCCAGATTAGTAAAATAAATAAAAATAATGGACGCTATTTAACCATCCAATAACTTTCCATAATTGCTTATTCAGTACAGGATTGTGCTGGGCCTGGGAGCACAGGGGACGAGGCAGGGGGTTACCCTGGACGGAATGCAAGTCCATCGCAGCACACAGTCACTCAAGGTGGCAGTTCATCAAATTGCATGTTCTTAGAAGGAAGGAGAAACCAGAGTTTCTGGAAGAAATCCAAGCAAATACGGAGAGAATAAGCAACCACAGAGAGCAGGGGAGTCTTTCACTGTACTGAGTCACTGTACACCCCTGAACTGTGTTATTTACTGTCCTCAACGGACACCCTGATCGATTTAAGAATTTGCCCTCTGAGCTCATTTAAATAGAAATGATTTAAACGGCCATCAAACACATGGTGCATTCTCATTTTATGCTTTATCACTTCATTAATTATATAAGCAAATGACAGCAAGCGAATCTACCTACAGGGGTAGCAGATACAGTGCAAAATGTCTGTATCAATGCAGCATAGCCGACTAGTCGCCCGGGAAAATGTGGACCTGAGCTGATTTTGCAGTCCAGTCCCGGGCTCTGCTTGAAAAGACAGATGATACTGGAAATCTGAAAGTACAGACTGCTCCAAACGGAACAGAACAAACCCAAAGGGGTGGGGGTGGGGGGGGTACCTGGTGTTACCAGGCAACGGAGTCAACCAGAGTCCTAACAACGTCTATTAGCTCGGGAATGTACACACAAGTGTGGGAAAACGGACGCTCCTGTGGGTGAAAGGGATCATATCACTGTGGTCTTCTCTCAAAAGATCAGCCTCACCTTCACCAGCCAGGATGGCAGGGGAGATGTTCAATGCGTCGGTGGAGATCTCTTTCCACGCAAACTCCTTCCTGCCTGTGTTTTTCTACCCGTGCACGAAGCCAGCCATCGCACGATAGGTTGACGGGGGCCCTTATTCATGAGGACAGCAAAGCATTCACTACACAACTCAAATTAAGGAGCGATGAGAAGAAGGCTTTGATAGGCCAGATGGGGGCGCCGCCTCGGAGGTGCAAGGACTCTTAAAGGAGTCACCTCACTCTGCATCAACCTCTCAGGGATATTTAGCGTCAAGCGAGGTTAGCAGTAGTGCTCACCCCAGCTTCGCTGCACTGCGTTCTGGGGAGGACGGACTTTCCTGAGATGGAGGTAGATGGAGATTCAGATCTTGCATTAGCTGCCCACTGTAATTCTGTCATCTGAAAGACGTCAGCTTCTCTGAGGCTTCAAAGTGATCCCCATGAATGTCCTGTAAAGGAAATTGAGCAGGGCATCAATACAAGACCCCCCTCCCCCCATGCTGGGAGGTCACACTTTATATATGGGGGGTAGTGTGTGGCTCAGAGGGTTAGCACTATGTGCCTGTGATCAGAAGGTCGCCGGCTCAAATCCCCCAGGCAGCAGTGATTTTTGAGTGAGGCCGTTATCCCCAGCTGCTCCAGGGACTGTCTGACCCAGCCTTCTCAAAAGTATGCCTCTTTGGATAAAAGGGTCCGGCAAATAAGTAAAAAGTAAGAGAAAATATCCACAGGTGACTGGAAAAAGGTGGCATGATTCATGCCGTGGTTTGGGGGGGTCGGGGGAGCATTCGGGGCTCTACGAGAGAACATAAGCAATCCCTGGAATAAGGAGGCTTCTGGCTGGTTCCGGTGACATCGAACACGGTGCGTCTCCAGCCTGACTGTGCTGCGGAGTGCGACGGGCAGGTACACGGCCGCCAGACAGATTTTTTCCTGCCTACCCCATGTCGGGGCCACATTAATAACCAGGACGCAAGAGGGAGACGCCACCACTTTTAATGAGGACGGATGATATCCTCTCCCGAGCCTGAGATGTGCGGTTTGGCTGCACGGCATATACGCCACCGATTGAGGATGCAGTGCAGGGATATGTGCAGTTCCCCGCAGTTTAAAACATGCCTTATCAAACTTTGCATTATTCTAAGGAACTGGATCTTATAACTAAACTGTGCTTTTGCATTGAGTATCATCCTGTTCACTTTTCCTAGATTTGTTATTTATGTGTTTATTAGATGAATAATTATTTATTGTATTGATGTGAACACTGGCCCTCTGGGTATGGATGTACACATACATCCATATTCAAACTAGATTTATAAACTTTACAGATATTTTTCATGTATAAAATTGGACTGATGAGTGACTGAGCTCTCCCAGCAATGGCGAATCTTCACAGGCACTAGGGAAGCCACAGCCGTCATGGGAGACCGCTGTCATGGGAGACCGCCGCCCCAGCAGCCAGCGTCTGCGCATCGAAGAGCGATGCAGGGAAACGCACAGGAGACCGACGTCCGCGGTGGGGCGTGCGGCGGTAAGGCGTCATGGAGCAAGATGAAAAGTGAGGCCCCCACTTTGGGCGGGACAACCCTCCTGGATGTTTCAGGGCTGGATTTCCAAGCCACTGGCAGGACGTGATGTCGCAGCAAGATGAAAGGGGTGGCTTAGGCGGGATGCCCACCCCCCAGACACAAAAAAAAGCCCCTTCTGACAGGTATCCTGTGCCAGAGATCTTGTCACAGCACACAACGCCTTCTGTGCCCACTGATCTGTGCCATGTCCTTCAAGAAACCATATGACCTTTCTTGACCTTTTTGGGCAGATCATCTGGACGAGTTATATAAATTAACCCACCTGAATATCATACCATCTTTTCTTTTAGAAATCATTCTTGCATACTTGCTAACATTTATCTTACAGGTTGTTTCTCCCACATATCTATTAAAAATAAATTTTAGAAATTTCAGCCTTGTCTGAAGATTAAAAAAAAAGATTAAAAATTCACACAAACGAATAGGCACCAATGTATAGGAACACCTCTGTATACATTTTTCCAGAACCACTTATCCAAGGCAATGTTACTAGACCCCTTTCCAGGAAGGACAAGATCCGAGGAACTATGGGTAAGTTAAAGGTGACAGGAAGGCTGTGCAAACAGGAACTGAATCCACATCCAATGCTGCTGGCTGAGCCACTGAGACACATCCAGCTCTTACGCTATGAGTTAAGGGTGCAAGATTTCTACTCAGATTAGCACCAGCCCTACAGTACCTGGAAAAAAATCTATCTTTGCTAATTCCCATTTATGGTGTACAGGTGGTTGATCTCCCTCCTTTTCACTAAAGGGTTGGTGCCAATCCCCTCCCCTCCCCCCCCCCCCACTTACTGGACTGCCTGAAAACGACTGGTGTAACATTTGTACAGGAGAGATTTTTTTTCTTTGCTATGAGATAATGGATTATTACTATCTAAACGAAGACCTTCAGATGAAAGATCACAAAAGCTTCTGTCTTCACCCATGCAGCTCGCAGGTCTGATGGATTTATCCGCTCAGTTCTCCAAATCTAATTAATATTTCCAGTCTTAAAATTAACTTTAATTATTAACTGGTCTCTTAATTGTACAAATATATGGACCGCACAGAATACAACCCCAGGAGTCCTCGTCACGTAATTAAATTGTACCTGGATTGCTGGAAAGGCGCTGGACTTTACAAAGCTTTCGTTTAAATGTTTTGCCTTTGGAGTGAACACGTACCAGATATCACCATTTTCAGCGTGAACCAGGGAATAAAAAAAAGAAATCTGAACATCCAAAACAGCTGCAGTAATCAAAAGGAAACTCTTCAGGTTGCCACTCTACAGATTTACCCTTATTTCCACTACCTTGAAAAAGGTTAGACTCCATATTAAATGGACATTTTGCGTTCATTTGCCTGCTAATGAAACTGACTGACTGGCATAAACAAACTGTACGCTTTTGAAGGAGGAACAAAATTAGAAAAGATTTTAACTATAAAAGGCCTTACGTAACAATAATTAGTACCGAAAAGGAGGGAACTTGTGTGTTAACGAGTACAACAGTATCTGCTACAAAAAAACAAAATTAACTATTAAAAAAAAAAATACCTAATGTAAATGTGAGTGTAAGCTCACCAGCAAGAAATGGCCCTGTGGAACGGTCAAGAGTGTGTTCTCCAAAAGCATAACCATGGTAGGTTAGCAATTTACACAGATGGAAGCATGCAACTAAATGGGTCCAACTATGTAAGTTGCTCCCAGGAGCTGTTAGGAAACACACCCCAAATTGATAGCTGTTTGTATTAAACTGTTTGATGTAAACAAAGGCTTTCGCTGATGATTAAGGTTTAATATGAATGATAAGTCCTATGCATTCGGGTATCAAGGATCAGGACCAGTTCAGTTGCTAAAAGAATGGTTCCATATTTGTAAATTGGGGATCTAATACATTATTTACTATGACATCCTTATACTTAATTATACTATACTTGTATATCATTTTACCAATATTGTAGCTGATAGTAAATAGTATGTGTTTGGGACCAGCATGGATTCTCACTAATTTCACACCATAAAACAATCTGCAATGATGGAGGGGACCGGCCAGTTTTGTCCAGAGACATGGCCTGCCACATTAACGTCACTCTCCTCTAAATTACCCCCACACCTCATGGCAGGACAATTCAGCTATAGGTCTGATGATCAGTGGCATGGTCAGGCTCTTTCTTCAATTCGATATTCTCATTATGGTGTTAATTAGCCAATTTCCGAACACAAAATGCATTTCGCTTTGAGAAATAAGTAGCGATTTTTCAGAAACAGAATGACGTCCTTGTGTCGTCGCTAATGACCTGAAGTGGTTGCATTTGGATTTTTTCACGTAGAGTGTGGCACAATTAGCTGCCTATATGATGGACGGGCCGTCCTTGATGAATGCCCACACACAAAAACCCATGAAACCAACAGCTAAGTAGCCCTGGGTTAAGGAATTTGTTTACTTTCCATTTGGTTGTTCAGCTGACCCATTTAACGGAGAGAAATCAGGTTAATCCTAGGCAACCTTGAGGTTGAGAGACCACAAGCATCGAACTACATAAACCAGTAGCTCCTGGGAAGATCTTGAGCCAGCGAGGTGCCCCTAAACCCCACCATCACAAGGGCTTCCTTAGCCCACGTCTCAATAAATCTCTTCCAAAATAAAAAATGAGCCAGAAACTTATTTCTCTCTTCAAATTAAGTGGGGTAATTTTTTCCCGTCAAAACTCACCACAGGGGGATTATATGCAACCTCGAGAGAATTGATTTCAGTGTCCCCTCAAGCTCGTGACCTGTCTCTGAAACACAGCTGACCTCATTGGGTTGTCTGTGAGGGCTTCCTGTAAAAAACGCATTTTCCCACTGGAGAGGTAGCGGGAAACTGATGCTTATTAAAAGACAGGAAAACACATTTCACGGTCCTGTCATCTGTGACGGCACATTCAAAAACATCATCATTAAGATCCAGACAACGGACTGGCACCCCATCCACAGTGTCCCCTGCCTCATGCCCTGTGCTGCCTGGGATGGGCTCCAGGATCTTCATAGCCCTGCACCGGATAAACGCTTCCAGAAGAAGGATGGATGGCTGACTTAAAAAAACACTTTATTTTAAAATACATTATAGCTTTTTAATGCTATTCTCGGAAAGGCTGAAGGGGATTGTATTTTACAGGCAGCTCATTAGATGCCTATGTGAGTGCGCATCTTAAAGGAACAGGGCCAGAATTTATGACGCACCACAGAGCCTATATAGCGGGATTAGCACATCGCTCATAACCAGCCCCTGCGTCTGACTGCGGAGTTCTCCGTTTGGTGCTGCAATTTGTGATCTCGTACACCAGCTTCTCCAACTCAACAGAGATATGCTCGTGTTCAGATGCGATAAAAGATTGACTTTTGAGACAGGTGGGAAAGAGAACGATTCGAACATGACCAGAAGCCTAAGAAGGCAAAGACCATACAGATGATTTGGCTCAAACGCTAATGTACAGCTCTACTACACAACACCCTGATGTTAACTGAGGAGAGCAGTCATCTGTGACCGATTTGGTCTGTTACTTAGTGGTGTGTTTATCAAACAAGTCCTCTGGGTCCCCCAGGCAGTCCACATTTTTGCTCCCTCGAAACTCCCAGCCAATCAAGAACACCAAATACCCGGTGCAGGTGTGTTGGGAGCCGGGAGAGACCAAAAATGTGGATTATTTGGGGTCACCAAGAACTGGGTTGAAAAAGACTGATTTAGCGTGACAAACAATCTCCTGAAACATACTCCAAGTTACCTCATAACCAGATGATACAACACGCCACCCACAGACCAAACCCAGTCACTACCAAAAGACTGGAGACTGAATTTTATCAACAAGCACAGCCAGGTGGAAGAATTCTGATGACGAAGCACAACCATGAACGAATAAGCAACCTGAAGGACATATTCATCAAGTACATTTTTGCCGGCTGCAAAGATCTACAGTAACAGCTGCATTATACAGTTTCCCATACAAAACGTGCTCCACGCAGCACTGAGTAATTGAAGTTAAATGCTGCAAATCGGCCGCTTTGTGTGCTGGACTTAATAGAGCCCAGCATTTGGAGATTCATTCACAGCAAGGACAGGGCTCTCAGGGCTGTCACTCGGATGCCCCATGACAGAGTGAGAGAACGTAGAGGACATGGAATCCCAAATGCGTGACCGGAGGAAAGTCAGCAGACACAATAGCAGGCCACAGGCTGCGAGTGAAGGGAAATCAACATGTACATTTCTTGGGTTTACAGAGAATGGGCCAAAAAAAGGAAAAACATCCAATGAATGGAGCTTTCCTGGGCAAAAATGCCTTGTTGATGCCAGAGGGCAGAGAAAAATGGCCGGACTGCTTCATGATGGATAAAAGGTAACAGTAACTCAAATAACCACTCATTACAAACAAGGTATGCAAAGAGCATCTCTGAATGCACAACATGTAGAAACTTAAAGTAGGGCTACAGCAGCAGAAGACCACAGCGGGTGCCACTCCTGTCACATAAGAACAGGAAACTGAGGCTACAGTGGGCATGGACTCACTAAAATTGGACAATAGAAGACTGGAAACACATTGCCTGGTCAGATGTCTCGATTTCTGCTGCGACATTCAGATGGTAGGGTAGAATTTGGCGTAAACAACATGAAAGCATGGATCCATCCTGCCTGGTATCAACAATTCAGGCTGGTGGTGCTGTTGTAATGGTGTGAACAGATTTCAGAACAAAAGAACACAATTTGGGCCCCTTATGAACTAACCGCTGTTTAAATGTCATAGCCTACCAGAGGACTGTTGCTGATCATGTCTGTCCCTTTATGACCACAGTGTACCCAGCTTCTAATTCAGAGATAGGCAACCCTGATCCTGGAGTGTGCGTATCCAGCAAGTTTTCTAACCTACGTGATGAATTACTATCCAAATGAGATCAGGTGTGGTTCATCAGAGAACCAACAGGACAGAAAACCTGCTGGACACTGGCACTCCAGGATCTGGGTCGCCCCTGTTCTAATATCATCTGACTGGTTTCTTGAACATTAGGTTAATTTTACTCAAATGGCCTCCACAGTCACCAGATCTGAATCCAATAGAGCTATGTTAGAAGTTGTGTGGTAGAACAAGAGATTTGCATCATGAATGTGCAGCCGACAAGTCTGCAGTAACTGCATGATGCTATCATGTCAACATGGATCAAAGTCTCTGAAGAATATTTCAAGCACCTTGTTGAATCTATGCCATGAAGAATTTAGTTCTGAAGGCAAAAGGAGGTCCAACCCAGTACTAGAAAGGTATACCTAATAAAGTGGCGAGTGAGTGTATATATTATATGTACATATATGCACCTCAGACCCAGCAATTCATTATCGTCCAAGCCACTCAGCTAAGTCTGGTGGTTCCTTAAAAGCGGACGTGGTTAGGGCTTTAAGATGACATCACCAGTAGGGGTGTGACCTTGCCAGCTTCCTCTTCCTGTCAAATCAAAATTCTAGTCAATATTAAAAGACTTTTCCCTGAAATTTTGGAAGATGTGTGTATATTTTTGTTCTGTTTTTTTTTGTTACATTGAGTCTGCAGGGAGGTATGCAAACATTTAATTTTATCTGTACAAATTATGAAGCCTTTGAAACCTTTGAATCTTTGACTCCGTCACTGTCCTTACACATCAATCTTGCCTCTAACACAGGTGGCAAATGGCTTCATCCATCCAACGATAACCATGTGTGTGAGGACGTGGAAACTAACAAACGCAGCCATGGGGGGCGACACAGTTTTTAGCCTCTGCTCATTTTATTAAGCTGTGAAAGTTTTAAATACAATGATGGGGTCTGTAACCGGGGAGCGAAGTCAAATAGCGTCGACCTGTAAACAACGTGTTGAGATTTTTCCGGAAAGGTGTCTGCAGCATCCGCATGAGAAAGAGACTCCCTACATAATCACAGACATTTAATTAAACATTCAGATACACAATTAAAAAAGAAAAGAAAATTAAGCTCTCATTTGTTGTCTTTTTATCATACACATTTTTAGTTATATATCATTTCTTTATTTAGGAAGAATTTTCTCAGCAAGAGCCTTAAATCTGTGACCTCTGCTCCCTGCACCCCCCCCCTCATCTCAAATGAAAAGCTGGAATATGTCCGTCCCGGGGCCTCATGCAGAACAGTGTGTTCCTGGAGGGGTAAACAGACGTCATGGAGGTGCAGGGAGACATGCGGGAGGAGAGAAGAGAGAGAGTGCAGAGGGGACACAGAGGAAGGGAATGGATGACAATGGAGGAGAATGTTGCCGTTGTTTCTTTTTTCCATTTTAGTGGGAGGATCTTCCACTTGGTCTTTGGTAATGCGTTTTAACGACTGTATCCAAACTCATCAGCATCGTCAGCCCGGAAGTCTCCATATCGCCACAGATTGAGCTGGAAAAAGGAGGGAGGGTTAACAATGAACGGATGCAGAATGAAACTGCACTAGACCCCTCATTGACTTTTACCACTCTCCCCCCCCTCCCCACGACCCATCACAATCTCCCAAATTTACGGCTGTTTATTCCATTTATGGGACACTCCAGTCAAGCTTCTCTACCGGAGGTTCTGCCTCCTCCCCAGCAAATGAGACATTTATAGGATGGATGAAAGCGGAGAGCATTGCTCATGATGGAGAGGGAAATAAAAACGATACACAATTAAAAAGCTAGCTGTGATGTGGAACCTATGATGCGTCATTGTTTTTCCTGCCTAACTAGCAACCAAAGCTAATTAGCCGCACATACAATCAATACCCTTTATGAATGACATGAGAGTTCACCGTCTGGGTCGCTCTGTTGTTTCAGCTCCCATCTAATCACTTGCCGAGCTCGTGTGAAGTGCTCCTAAAACAAATACTCTCTGTTTCAGCTATTCCTTTACTTAATGGGGCTGTACTCAGCATTTAAGCATGCCAGAGGTAGCTATTAATCTAATCTACTACAGATCCTGGGCCAGTAACCCCAAAAGCTTACAGATGTACAATAAAGATGTACAAAATAATACAGATGTACCACACAAGGTACAGTAAACATCTGAGGTTAAGTCATCTCTGGGATCATTGGCCAGACAATCATAGGGTGCCAACGATGAACGATAAACACTTACCCTGGAGCTCTTTGCGGCTTCCTGTGCCTTCAGGTATTCGGCAACCTGTGGAAAGATGGGAGGGAGGGGTTAGGCCAGACCACCTGTGATCGGGAACGCTGGGAATGTAGAGAAAGCCCGTCAAGCCTATGCTACTCAAAGAGTTCTTGGCTCAAGACCAAGTCCTTCTCAGGAGTGACACTCAAAGCCCAGCTGGGTAACCTACTTATTCTAAACACAGGAATACAAACCATGCAGGTAATGCTTACTTAGCCTGGTAAAGCGATCAATGATCATGTCGAAAGGAGTTAACTTGACTAGGGTAAAGGGGCAGTGTTGGCCTGTTGCTGTCTGGCCCAGAGGCCCATCGCTCTGGGCATGTAATGGCATTTAACGTGTGGTGTCATCTCTACGGTAATGAGAAATGCAGAAAATGGGTGCCATCATTCTGCTCCAAAGCCATGCTATCACCGCTCTAAGGGCTTCTTAGGGTGTAATGTACCGTGGGATATGGCCAGGGAAGGGCTGTAATCCTCACGTTATCATACAAGTACACTTACATCTGTTTTTTTCCTATTTGTTAAGCAATCAAAACAATTTGAGTTCGACCATCTAACAGCAATTAGAAACAAATCAGTTGCAACCGGCAGGAATCCATGGATAGTGTTTGCCCATCGAACCAACACCAGCGCATTCTAGAACCATCACAGACAAACACCATGCAGTCCTGAAATTGCTGCAGCTGCAGAATCTTGCATGTTCATACAGCAATCAGACAAAACTTTCCAAGACATTGATGATTCTAATACCTCTGGAAAATAATTATATTGATGTACAAAACTGGGGTTCTCAAACAAATTACAGCAGACTACATTTTCTATGAATTGATCAGCAGTTAAGAAAAGCTGTTTTCCATTAGAGCTTGACTATAAATGGGAAATGGCTGCAGGGGTGGGGGAGTCATGGAGCCAGTACTTGGCTTAGAAGGGAGTGATAGACGATCATCCAGACCTCATTGGACAATGTGAATATATAGGTATGTTTGGGTCTAGTTCCAGTGAGATCGTCTTTTCGAACTCTACAGGTTTAGCCATTTAGCCCAAAATCTTAACCCCCAACTGCATTTATAGTATAGCCCAGGGATGCCCTGCACATTTTTGGGTTGCCCCTCAACACGTGATTCAAGTCCTTGCAAATTCTTGTGCTAATTACCAGACAGCACTTGAGCTGAATCATTTATGGTGGAACAGGGAAAGAACTAAGCTACACAGGGCTCAGGCCCTTCTAGACTAGAGTTTGACACCCTACGAAGATACTCTTCCACATGGATTTAACATTTTTTGGGAATACTAGGGGTGAGGGGGCTTGATGGCCTTGTAGAGGACATCCGATGACTGTGCTATCATGCCTCCTATTAAGAAATATAAGAACTGCAGTCATAAGAAATTAGCTGTCTTACAAAATGGCAGGTGTTGGAAACCGCAAACCGTGTCACATCCTTCCTCCCCCAAACTCCTCCCCCTAGCTGAACCGCTATGCTGGCAAGCTGGTTAATATGGGACATCTCACATTTCACTGCAATGAACTGGCCACCTGACTTTAAAGGCCATGCATGTTCTGGTACAAATGGCCTCAGTCAGACCTCTCTATTTGAACGGCTAGCTAAATGCAGAATGCCAGCAGTCATTTGGCGAATCATGTGACTGGCCGCTGATTGAGAAAGCTCAGCAGAAATTACTCGTAAACTCCAGCTGAGCTCCTCTTCTCAGTTGTCCCCCCATCCTCTTCCATCATAATCCCTGACAGATTTCGCCCCCTGCTGGCCAGACTCACTCAGCTGTGTTTTTAACAGCTGCGTTGGTCCAAACAGCCCAGTATCATGTCTATTAATTTCCACCCTCTTTCATCAATGCCTCCAATTATCAGCACCAGCACACAGACTACGAAGAAAGCTGTCAAATAGGAACAATGTCAAATTTCGTTAAACAGCCTCCGTTTTACAGTAATTAACGCCCGTAGTGCAGTTACTGTGTCGAAGACTGTGGGTAATTTTTGCAAACGAGGTGTCCAAGGCAATTTGGTCATAGAATGGTATGCATGGTACATGTATCCCCCAAGACAAAATGTCTGAAATAAAGAGTTATTGCTCAAATCGACCAACATCTTAAGCCTTCAGTGGACTTATAATTACATAAAGAGGACCACCAGAGCTTTATATCACATCCCGGTGATGCTGAAAGCCAGGTCTACGACGTTGCCGAAGTACGACAGAAGGCGAAGACACGTTAATGCTGGAGAAACACTTGCCGCTTACCGCCAACCAGCCCACACGTTTCCAGGTGGCTGTCCTAATCTCGTTATGCGAATGACAGGACCATCATAGAGATTACTCGTGGGAACGAACACCAAATCTCCCCAGCGAGATACACATCCGGACCAAAGTCATCTCTACAACTGTTTATGGGAATGTTAATGTTTTCCTGTCCATCTACCCCAGCCCCTGCCACACTCCACCTTTCTGCTGTCTGAGCTGGCGTCCGGTACCACAACAAAAGGATTTCCATAGACCTGCTCATCTAGAAGGTAAAGCTGATGTGATCCCTGTGACAGATGGGAATCACTGAGGGATGCTCCCATTGTTTAACCCCTACAATCCAATTAAGGCGCTCTCTCTTTTTTCATGGATGACGGAAGTGTGACGGGTCACAGTTTGGATGATCGAGCCGATTACAGCCAGTCGCAGACCCTCAGTCTGATGTATCTACATCCCATCATCTTCATGATCCCTATCCAGGCAGGTTCGGGTTTCAACTGTAGCTGAAGAAAAGGCTCAAGACCTGCTTGCATGTTTGGGGTTTACTTCATTTTTTAGCTTAAGTTCCATATTAGGAGAACCCCCTTGTTCCAGATGGCTTGCCCGAACATACATGTTGTGCTCTAAGATGCCTCGCCCTTCAGGATTTCCCAGATAACAGCCAAACGTAGAGCTTGGAAGATTTTATTTGTTCCTTCCTGACAATAACAGAGTGATCTTCTCTAATCCTCCAGGATAAAGTCATGTCTGAAATATTTTCCTCGTTCTGTCTTTCTCTCATCCTCTGCTGCTTGGTTTGCTTTGTAGCTGGGTACGTGTATATGTGTTTTTTGCCAGCTCACTACATTATGCGCTTAGACGCCACAGAGTCAATCCTTCGTGCACCATGAGAATTTGGCTGATCACTGCCACTCCATGATTCTCCTCCCTGATGTTACACGACACTTACTCCTGGAGAAGAATTACACACTCTACTGAGCTGGCGGCAATTAGGCTTGCATCAAAACACCTGCACGCAAGTCTTCGTCTGGTACGTGAAGGGGGGCCCTCCGTGCATACGATCCATTCTGTGCATGGAGAGCGCTGCAATTAGCGTCGCTAAGACTGTTAGCCATGGCACTGATTACCACCACACTTCATAGATGTCTTCTGGGGACCCCGATAGCAATGTCGACAATGGCGGTCTGTCTTCGCAATCTCACTCCAGCGCATCTGCAGGGTATTTATCGTCTCGTCACCTGGAACGGCAGCTCCGCGCTAAACGATTCCTTAACAGCGCATGAGAGGCTGTAGCCCTAGTTGGAATGCATTTAAAGTGCTGCACCATTTGGAGTGAATTTAACAACCACTGGGAAAAATAAGACTTGCTATGTGCCTCAAAGCATGCACCACGATGCTACTGGGTGCTAAAGTCTTGGCTATATCACAAAGTACTACATGGAGGCAGACTGGATTTCAACAAGGACCATAGCGAATATGAGAATCTCATTATTTAAATTATGAAATGTCTATGTAAGATGGTCTCCATAAGCATTTGTGTGTTTCTCATGTTATCCATCTCCCTGTCTTTCATAATCTCTTATCTAGTGCAGGGAAATAGTGATCCTGGAGCAAATCGCAGGAAGCACAGGGCACAGAGTAGGGGAACACCCTGGATAGGATGCCAGGCCAACCAGCCAAGTCACCTAACACCATGCTTCTGGACAACAGGAGGACACCTGAGTTTCTGGACTAACCCACTGGACCATGGGGAGAACATGCAAGCTCCGCAGATATTTGAATTTGAACCTGCAACCGTGGAGGAGACAGTAGGTTGATTTGCTATATTAAATTCTTGTGATAAAGATTGAGTATTGCTTTCTGGTACTGATAAACTAGGTTCAGAGTGGAGAACAGTTCATTTTGCTTTACAGTGTGACCTTACCCTTTAAGAAAGCCTGGAAAAGCACACGCTGTGTTTACCTGGAAAGGCGTGAAGCGTGGCAGCGAGCCGCGCTGGCAATCTGGCGGCAAGCGGAGGCCAACGTGAGATGAAAAACAACCTGCTAATCTGCACGGGGCCCAGGTGACGACGAGCCCGATCGTAAATAACTGCGCCACGGAGACGCAAAGCACCATTCGCAGGAATCTGTTACCGCCTCAGGTTATACTCCCTGAGGCGCTTTCCCTGAATACAACGCTTCTGCGTCATTAGGACATGTGCAGGGGAAAAAAAAAATAAAAAATCTTATCAGTGTTGGAGAATATGCCTCCATCTTCACTCAGAATTCAGCATGCGGCCAACAGCTGTACACAAGGGCAAGACAAGGGGGCTGGCTCTCAAATTACGTCAGGGTGGGACCAGAATATGCAGAAAAATCCCATAATGCACTGCCACTACACAAGCAGTTCCTTTCTAGGTGTCAGCTCACATATGTCAGGGTGGGATCAAAATCTGCAGAAAATTCCCACAATGCACTAGCACCACACAAGCAGTTACTTTTGAGCATTCTGTATTCCAATAACTCTTCCAGCTTTCCACATTGTCTATGACCTCTCCAGTCGGCCTTGATTTAGAGCTGGACAACTGCGATCTGCTTACAAGTATTGATGTTGATTTATCTGTTTGCCGGATACATGTTTTCATCCCGCTCTTTTCATTGGCCCTTTGATGAAATATCGCTTCCACCTGTAAGGAAAGCCCTGACCAAAACAGAGCAAAACAACAAAAAAGTATTAATCTGTCAGGTTTCTGAGTGGACAGGCCCGCTTTCCTGGCCTAACCCTGTTTAAAATTGACGGATTCTCAAATTGGCCGGGTGTCTCTAACAATAAAGCTGGCCACGAGGAGCGCTCTCTTTAAAGCGAAACAATCTGCGCGGGAAAATGACCACAGTTTGGAGATAACGCCACTGCGCGGTTAAGCCTCATTTCCAAAAGCGAAATCAGTTTTCCTTTCACCTCCCACCTTTTTCTTTTTGCGAACACTGTAAAACTGGGACCACATTCGGTGCAAGTTTTACCCTCCTGCCAAAGCAACCCCCATTGTGGTGTTAAACTGACTATTGGATTCGCACTTTCTGTAATTCTGGCCTTCGAGGGTGTACTTACAAGGCAGGAAAGCAAATTTACCCAGAAGACAGAAAAACACATTCTCTCAAATTTATGTTCAAACGTAGGGGACCTCTGTGGTCAACAACCATTCATCTTCTACAATCCAAGACATTCAGATGTTCTTTCAAGTAGATATTTAAATTTACATTTTAATTATTGAGCAGACTTTTATTCAAAGTGACGTACACCTGTGAAAACTGGGACAGAGAATTCCTGAAGCAATTGGGGGTTAAGGGCCTGATCGGGGGCCCACAGTGACATCACTCTGCCGACCCAGGGGGCCCACAGTGACATCACTGCCGACCCAGGGATTCCAACCAGCGATCTTCTGTCTGATCACAGCCACAGCATCTTAAACCCACTGAGTCACCAAGAGACTGAAGACGAACTGAACCCATGGAGTTTTTAAAAAAAAAAAAAAAAAAAGAAGACTTCAGCCACAAAGGAACGAGGCCCAAACACAATGTGACAACGCATGAGCTCACGGCACGGCATCCCGCAGTCAATTCCATTGGACTCCAGAAAAACGGGGTGCGGGCCTGGAGAGTGAGGTCATTATACAGGCCAACACAAAGAAAGGCCAGTTCCGAAATATAAATAAATAAATGGGAGCTCTCAGGGCCAGGCAAGCCAAATTGGATTTTTAAGGGTTGCGGGATGTCGTAGGACATCAAAACCTGGTTCTGTCCTACCTTCATTAACTTCTCTGGTGCGGTTTATCGGCAAGACACGGGGGGAGAAAAAAAAACAGAAGGAAACAGGTGTTTGCAAACATACTCCGGCTGCATTAAAGAGGTTCAGTGAAAATGCATTTCCAGAGCAGGAGAATCAACCCCGAATATGAATCTCATTTCGGTGCCACCCGATGCTGCTCTGAGTAAATAATGGTTGGAGAATGTCACAGTGTAATGGCAATAATTATTATACAAATAGCCTTGTTTACTTTACTCTGCACAATCTATAACACAATTTCTCAACGCCCTGCGAAATTAGCATAATCTGGAAGCACAAGCACGAATTCTCAGGATAAAATGTTAAACTCTTGCTTTTCGCGTGGCTTAAAATTAAATTTTCCATGTGGGGTGCTGGTTTTGAGGCCCGGAGAGGCATAGCTAGCCTGGATGTGGGAGCCAAGAGGTGCTTTATCAAAGGAGGGCCTGCCTGCTGGGGGGGGGCTGTCCTCTCACTCACACGCCAGAGACACGGCTGTTACCTGCCTGGCATGATTTAACCCCCCCGCAGTCACGGCACCTGTAGGCCTCGCTTCCTCCTGCCGCTAACGACGTGCACATCTGTGCCCCCCTCCAATCCAGTGTTTAATTGCCCAGGCGACTCACCGGCGTCGCGTAATTGGACAGTTTTACACCCTCGGTTACTTATGGGGGGGGGGGGGGGGGGGAGGGCC
>JAODJU010000001.1:5622229-5643989 GCA_026776725.1 Gnathonemus echidnorhynchus
GGGAGATGCTCAGAGCATGCGGCACCTCGCTGAAACCTGCCGTGTTACGCAGGCACCAGAGGGTGGCGCTCACCGCTACAAACGCGGCTCGGCTCCCACGGTGACACTTATGACACTCTGGAAGTGTCATCATCTAAGCACCATAATCTCAGGCACAAACCCAGATATTTCAGCTGATGATTACAGAATTAAAAAGACTTTATTGACCTTGCCTCGAACCTCGAAAGGGGTGGCCTCTGACCCACACTTGCCCCTGGGGGGCCTCTCTCAGGTAAACACGAACACAAAGGAGTTTCTCGCGAACACCAGCCGCTCATATCCTGCAAATTTATCTCACCAATTAACCAATTATGAGTAACCACTTCATACTAGTTGACCAAATGACCGTCACATTAGTCGACCCACAAACGCTGATGCTGACCCTAAGCAGCTGGTGGATTTTACCCCCTTTTTTGTAATGCATGCAGCTCTATAGTTCAGTTTACAAGCATCAGTGAAGTGAAGGCTGCCACAGACGGCCTCAAACCCATAATGTTCAGCTTGAGCCCACGTCCCGAACCCTTACGCCATGTGGGCTCCTATATTTAACATTCTACCCGCATTCTATTTAAAATATCAATTTCCTGTCTTCTCCCATCCATTGTAAATGTGAAGCTTACTGATCCACCCAGCTGGATACACAAATACTGTACACAGGGGATCGTTCAGAGCAGGGAGGGGGTGCTTTTCAGAACATCCATCCATCCCTCACTCGCTCAGGATATGGGGGGGGGGGGGCTCCAACAAACAATGGTGCAGCTCGATGTGCAAACTATGTCTGCGATGGTGTGGACAGAATGCAGCTGAGGGGGTGAGCTTGCATAATGGGGTGTGCTTCCTGCTGATTGGTTGACATTTCAGGAAGTGATGCGGAGCGATGGTTCTCTGGCCTCGCTGGACCTGCGAGAGTAGCAGAGATAATCCTGGGCCGAGCTGGGGGGGGGGGGGGGGGAATGGGCGCTTGACTGACATCTCAGAATAATTAATCCTGTCACCCTACAAGGCTCTGCATTGCCTGCGTGGATCCTGCATTATTTTGAGATGTTTTGAATATTTTAAACAAAGGACAACAAATGGGGACCCCCCCTCTCCCCGTATGTGTATTTATCATCCACCCAAGTGACGTGTGATTCAAGGGCAGCATTACTGGTTACCAATCAAGCTCCAGATTGCACTATTATTTTGATGTTTTGCCAGTTAAATTAAAAAGGGGAGGGGGGGGGGTGTCTCTCAACAAAAATAACGTTGAAAATTGAAAATCTCTCTGCGCGAGACAGATGTCGCCTCTGCACCCCAGGTGTTGGCATCCTTGTCAGGGGGGACCGGCGACAGTGTACCCTGGTGCTGGGAGAGGACGACGGATGAAGGGGAGGCCAGAGATAAGGGTTCTTCAGCCTGCGTGGGGCAGCACGTCGAGGGCACTCCGGAGTGAGGGAGCAGCTTTCGGCCGTGAATCAGGCCTGGGGGCCACGCAACGGGATTTATGAGGTCCCTATTAATCAGAGGTCTGGCAGCAGGGCAAAGGACGGCCAAAATCGATCCAGGTAGATGGGGTGGGGGGGTGTTAAAGGTGCGTTATTCCACCATTACGACAAATGCCTCCCTCAGACTGCTGCAAGTCGAGGACAAACCATTCCCAGGAGAAAATGGCGATCTCTGAACTTGGCGCCCGTTCGCAGGTCAGAAAAATGGCTTCTGGCCGACCCACGAAGGGGAAACGCCTGACAAACACAGCTACGCCGAGCGGATCCAGTCTGAGCCGCGGCCTCTGGCTCAGCCGCAGTCCACCGGGTGCCTGGGTGCATGTGGCTCTATGGCAAGCCACCTTCTCTGCAGAGAATCCTGCCGATCATCCCGGCTGCCAAACGTCCCGGATGCCGCGGCTCGCTATAAACATGGCGTTAGTGCTCCGCTGCGGCTGCGCTGTCCGGACGGAGGGACGAGCGGAAAAGCGCCAGCCGAGGGGCAGAACCGGTATGAGATTACGTCAAGGGTCCGAGCAAGAAGGGGCACGTTCAGAGAAGCTCCTACGGAATAATCAGCGATGACAGACAAGACGACCTTGGTACTGTGCTGTACGTACTGAGCTACAGGCGATATAGTTAGAGACAAACAGACAGAAACAGTCAGGGATGGATAAGGTAGACAGAGGCAGAGGTAGGCAGAGAGGCTGTGATGGACAAAGGAGGATGGACAGAAAGAGGCAGGCAGACAGGCAGGCACGGAGGCAGACAGAGAAAGGCAGGCAGACAGCCATAACGCTACCCTACCATCTTCTGCAGGTGTTTGTCCTTCCGCACGTCCACCATGACCATGCCCTCCTTGACCAGGCCCAAGCCCACGTCGTCCTTGGTGTCAGAGAACTGCAGCGTCACGTGCTGGCAGCTGCCCTCGGCATACTCCACGTTGAGCAGGCACTGCGTGTTCTGGATGTCCCGCACCACACAGTCCACCACATCAGCTCGGGCGTCCTCCTGCGGGGGGTGTCAGACACACCATCGGGAGGGGTCACTACACAGAGGTGCGATAATGGGACCGCCCCCACCCCCCTCTGACCGTCACCGTACTGAGCCGCACGCATGCGGGCCCGTCTCCACAGCAACCAAAGAAGCAAGTCGTCCTTGGGGACACAGAAGCATTTCAAGGATAATTCCGGACACATTTCCCCGATGCTTCAAACGGCTTGTATTATCCTCCCAAGCATACTGGGGAGCATCTTCTGCGTGGGGACGATAACTTCCTGCACAGGGTGCGAGACCCGCCGGCCAACGTGCCCCTGAAAGCTAATCCGGAGGAAGTGGCTGTGGGCATGCCGAGGATTTGTGGATTAGCCGGGCCGAGGAACAGTGTCAGCCCTCAGTGTGCCGGACCATACCAAAACAGCGTGTGGTCTGCAACAAGTGTCGGTCATGTGACCGGCAGGCATTGGGCCAAACCACTCTAGCCTGGGGGGGGGGGGGGGAGGCGGGGAGTTCCAAAAGCTCTGTGTGTCAGGGATCAGAGCTGGTGTTATAACCATGGGCAGGGACACCCAGGGATGGGTCACCACGCTGCCCCCACCTGGTGCCTAGTGTTCACTGCGTTCGGTGGAATACTCACGTCTTGCGGGACCTGGATGTAAGCGAAGGCGTTCTCCGTGGCCTGAGCGGGCAGCGCACGGATGTTGAAGGCCGGGGAGAGAGGTGCGAGTCGCGTGGAGGACACTGTCTCTCTCTGCAGGGAGGGAGATACAGGCTAACCGGGAATCCTTCAAACCATGACCTTTTTTTCACAGGACATATAACGAACCGAGCCTTAAATGATCAGTTTTATCATTTATACTGATCCATTTTACATTTCTTGTATAAGCACACCAATAAAACAATACATCTAAAAAACCAAACAGCATAATGTAACGCAGAGTCCAGCACATTCCACTTTAATCACTCAAGATTAAAACCGTCTTGAAGAATATGGTGTAGGTGAATATTTGCAGCCTGAACTCCACCCCCAGCGACACCATACTCACGTTGCCGTAGTCGATGTAGAAGACGTGCACTTTGCTAGGGGACTCCACCCGCTCCACTTTGGCTCTGTACCTTTAAGATGGAGGACAAGGCTAATTAATGGGACGACTCGCCCGTTTACAGACTCGACAGGACACGACGTATCACAGCAGCGCCGCACACTGTGACCTACTGTCAGAGAAGGTGTTAAGTACACAATGAGAAGGATGGGGGGGGGCAAATCGCTGTCTCAGAAGACAGTTGTTTATATTTGCAGAATCGAAGATGACAGCTGTGTCCGTTTACATTTGGCTGACATATAACCTTCCAGAAAAAGATGGTCAAATAATTTGCCCGCCCACCCCCAACCACACGATCAATGCGGTGGTGATATTCCAAGCACCAAATTTCCCCTTTTCATCGGAGGCTGGATTCTTTGCTCATTCCAGATGTAAGGCTTCATTTTACTCAAGGCCCCTCTGTGTCTGAACTGCATTGAGGTGGGGGTGGGGGGAGGAATGTGGGGGGGTATAGATCTCAGCTTATTCCGTGTTGCCCTCACGCCGACTGAAGTTCACAGAGATACAAGGTTCTCTGCTTCTTTTAGCCAGAACCAGCAATGCTCATGAATGCTTTACAGAATAAAACCTAATTTCTGAGTTACGCTTCCACGGTCTTGACCAACAGAAGCCCCCAGGTACATTTATGCACCGCTGCGAAACCACTGTATATTCCTGTACAAGGACGGGGGGAGAGAAAGGCACCACAGACGGGAACAGAGGGACAGGTCTACATACACTTGGCTGTACCTCTGCAGCAGAACCGACCGCAGTAGCCGGCTGTCAGACAAGATGGAGATCCACAAAGCGGGTTCTGCTACCTTTAAGAAAAAACTTGCACTAAGATGGTCCCTCAGGAAAAGCAGACACAGCATGGTCAGGCTTGCTGTTTCTGGGACCCACTCAAGATTCACTTTGGGGCCCCATTCATGGATGTTTCAAAAAACGAAATAAACAGCTAGCGAGTCAAGAGTTTGTAGCTGGCTAGCAGATTAGCAGAACATGCTGCTTCAGCATCTCCTAAATAAGGAACTAGTTTGTTTAATATTTAGTGTAGTGACTGTTTGTGGCCAATAGGGGGCCCCACGTAAATGTGTGGTTCAAGTGGTGGTAAAAGGAGTGCGGCGACCTCCACATAAATCGAACCTCGCGCCGCAGGTACAGTTACGTATTTTGTCTGTTAAGACACCCCAATAGAGACATACAGGCCTGTGCACACAGACACACAAAGCTGTGCACTCAGCCTCTCTGGATGATAGACCAAAGCCTACAATTAATTATGCAAAATGTACGCCAAGCATCTAAATGAACCACGACAGCCCGCATTACCGCAGAAGCAAAGGTCTGTTGCGCTCAACGCGACCAGACCGCGCCCGAATCCCTTCCAGCGCGGTGCTGGCGGGTAGCGGCAGTTCCCATCTGCCGTAAAGCCATCTGTAACCCCGAACAGCCACGGACATGAGTTCGGGCTCAGATACGGGGATTTGGCAGTCCGGGCGAACATCACAAGCAACGTATGGCGAAAGTCAGCCCCAACCATTAGCGGGACTGGCAAAGACGCATGATGGGGAAAGCATTTCAGTAGCTGCTCCCGCGTGATGCTATAGAGTTCCATGTGCCCAAGTGCTCTCGTCCCAGTCTCTGACTCCTAAAGGGGTTACCCTCCATTGCCAGAAATGAAAGAGACTCTCAGAACGCCCAGGAAATCTCCCTGCATAAGCATTACCCCGACTTCCAACTTCTGCAAGCTCAGAAATTCCCAGCTCCACTCTCGGGAGTCGTTCCACGTGGCTCCCGGTGAACCCCAAGAGCCCGGCACTCACCACTCGCCGTCAGCAAATTTGGAGATGCAGTACACGCCATTGTGTGGGGTGAAGGCGCCCTCGACCGGCGGCTGGGCGGCGATCTCAGCACGCATGGTCTCCATCAGGGTCTCAAGCTGCGCACCTGCAAGAAATGACATGGATGAGCAGATTAGCATTCCAAAGGGGGAAATGACCACATAGCGCCCCCTACAGGCCGTGGGCCTCTTGACCTCAACCCAGTGCGGAAAGGGGACCTTCCCATTTTGGTCGACATTTGTGCCTGGAGACTGTGGGCCAGGGGGGTGGGGGGCTGGGATTACATGAAGATGCCAACACAAGAGAGAATTCAATGTGCGGCAAGTAATTGGGACACCATGTGTAATACATTTACAGGACCCACAAGCAAGCAAGCCGGGGGGGAGGGAAGGAGAGAGAGAAAGAGAGAGAGAGAAACAGAACACTACTCAAGTCTGGACACGCTACCAGGCAACAACCCGACTAAAGAGATCAACCCCCCCCACCCTCCCCGACATGATGGTTTGACTGGCAGAAGCGTGAAGGGCAGGAAAAAAAAAAAAACACAACACTTGCCATTTTGTCATTTTTCAAACTGATGAATGAATCTTAAGACGGCAGAGTCAGTTTGGCATGTAATCATGCTGTAATTTCTGAAGGCAAAGCATAACAGCCCAACACCCCCCCGGCCCTACCCCCCTGATCGTAACACTTTTTGCTGTGACTCCCACAGTAAGGGGGGCGGTTGTCCATTGGCTGCTTGCAAGGTGACGAGATTGATCGCTTTTCAGGGAGAGGGAGATTCAGCCGGGACACCGCCCGCTGGATTTAATGGATTCTTCCGGAACAGCCACTCATGACCTGGTCCCACGCATCCTGCAGCTTGCTATGAGGCTGGCTTTGGACCTGCCCTCTAATGAAGTGTCATTAAGGGCCACAAAGATGTCACATTAAAACATTTAACTCTGTTGGGATAAAGAGGGCAGTCCACTAATTGTCAACAAAGGGGGCGCCATTCAGTGTCGGAGCCAACAAGGCTAACATAACCACACCCTACCCAGAACCACCCCATTAAAACTCAGTGATTTTTTTTTTGTACAGAAGAGGGGAAAAAATATGAAAAAGTCGAGGACTAAACCCCGTCCACTAACATGCTACTGTCAAGACAGTATTCCCGTTTGTACGGGAAAGATGTATTTATTCCTGACAGAGATGCACAAAAACAATTACAGCTGATATAATAATGAAAGCTGGGTAAAAAGGGGCTTTTTGGCATCTTTCATATTACAACGAAGTTAAGCTTTGCTACAAAATCCCCATGACCTTAGTCTGTAGCACGCTAATGTTAGCGACCGACTGCAGTAAGGTGCGAGCAGCCTGGAGACGGGACGCAGGCGGGTCTGTATGGTCGCTCAGGAAGTCGGCACTTGTGACACTCTTCCCTTCCAAATCTGTAAAACCAGCATACCAACTCGGCTTATAAAAAAAAATAAAAAACCCATAACCCTAATTAGCATCGAGCTGGGGCCAAACAAAATACTGCGAGGAAGAGCCCCCAGGGAATTCTGGGGGAAAAAAGTAGGGCGGTGGCTTAGCGCCGAGCGGCAGAGATTAAACGCGTTACCCAGATGGCTGCGGGGGGGAGCTGAAGGTGAAGCCTGCCCCCCCCCCCCTTCTTTTAAACAGGCCCCCCACCGCCCGGGGTTGGGGCTACGGGCTCCGGGCCCCCCGAAGCTGCTTCCTGCACTAGGTCTCCCAAAAGCAGCACATCGGGGAAAACCAGTGAAACTATCCGATCAGAGGCATGGCAATAAGGGGTCTTGGATGCGATCACTCGGATATTAAAGTCATTAAATCCGTAGGATTCTGTGACCGCATAAAACTGAATTCTAGCAGTTTAACAGAAGCCATGTTGGCTCTTGATGACAGAGCAGCCTTAGAATTAGCCAACAGCATCACAAACATCACACTGATTCGTGCTGTTAAACCTGCTCCTGTTATTATAGCCAAAATAAGCCACAGGACTGGCCATCCTCTAACTGCTGCTCTTGTTACAGCATTTCTGTCCTTTGCACACCAAAGTCATTTTCATTTTCTTCCTTTTAAAATTGCAAAACATGAAGTTCTGAGCTCATGTTTAAGTACTACACAGTTTCTACTACGGAATTCTTAATATCAGTAATAAACTGGACCAAGCAAGCAATACAATACAGTAAAAGTCCGATAAAATGATGCAAAAAGACAATATGATAAAATTTATTTTTCATTTAACCTTTATTTTTCCAAGCGAGTCGCTAAGAAAAATGTATTTCCATTGACGGCCTGGCAAAAGGCAAAAATGAATCTTTTGAGGACAAGGGGTAAAACAAATAAAGACATAATACATTAAAACATAACACACAAAGCAACAGTCGGGTAATCACAGTAAAAATCACGAGAATACAAAAATGCCCGTCAACAAATAAGCCTTTAGATAGATATTCTGTAAATGTGTTCATATGAAAATTTAACATCAGTCTATGAAAGGTCAAAGATCAAGCATATCGTTGCTCTGGATGCATGCGAGCGCACAGTATAAACTGGGAAAAACGCCATTAATGCGTTTGCATGCAATATGCAGGCACATGCTGATAAGACAGAGGCTCCATAACTTAAGCGGAATAACAACCTACCACTGATTGGTTGAACCCACTTCCTGCTAGCTATTTTATTGGTCCCCTTGAGGTTAAACCAGACAGCGATTGGCTCTGTAATTCCACCCATTGTGACCTTCACAAGAGTTCTGTCTCATAGTAATAAGCCTTGCATTCACATTACCAATTTGTCCGTCGAAGAAAGAGATTCCGGCATGCGCCTCGCTCTCAACTCGTAAAAATTGTTTTCAGCCTTTGATGGCCCTAATTACATGAGTCACATGTACTGTTATTTGTCCCCGACAAGCAGACAGGGAACCAAAAAGGATTGGCCTTGCATTCTAATCAACCCACTGACAGCGCTAATCATCTCATCCTCAAACTGCTATCCTGCAGGGCAACGTGAAGACCAGAGCCTTTGATTATCTCCATTAAGGACAGTGCTGAGACATCACTAATCGCACACGAGGCATTATTAATTGCACGTGAGCACATGTGGCTGAGAAATAAAGATCAAACGGAGAATGAAGACGCGGGGCTGAAAACCGGCGCAGGGAACAAGGTGAAATATCGCTCGCAGCGTTCCCGAAAGAGTGAAGCACGTGACCTTTCCAAAAGGATGCTGATTGGCAGAACCTGTGAATGTTTTCGTCAGGTTTGCATTTCAATAGGCAGGGAAGTCTGGGCTGGAAACTGACTCCCTTATAAAGGAATAAATACATTCAGCACAATTATGCATTCACAGACCGTTCAGCACCACTTCAGGCAAGTCTCGGCGAAAATGGGCTTCCCTGGGTAACTCAGATACTGTAATGGTTTAGTACAGACCCTAACAATCCATTCATTGGGGGGGGGGGGGGGGGGGGGGGAGGTAGGGTCAATGTATACAGACTATAAATGAACCCATGACAGTAACGCTGGAAGATGGTAAAACGTCTGCTGTAATTCTCTCTTACCTAGAACACTATTGTTAAATGAAGGTAAAATGTCAAATATCACTGCAATGACTGAGAAGTGACATTTACCTGTAAAGGGTTTCACACACACACACACACACACACACACACAGCATGCAACATATCCCTGATAGCCGTTGTTGCCAGAAAATTTGCTTTCACAATGTAAACCTAGGTGTTGGATAGGGACATTTCACTGAGCTCTGCAGCATGTTTTAATCCTGATTAACAGATGAACCTCTGAAATATGATTACAGATCTGAAGGTGGAGCAAAGGCAGCGATTTCCAGACATCAGCCAATCAGGAACCAGCCCAGAGGCTCCACGCGGCTGACAAGCTGTCGCCCGCTAAACCCGCGAGGATAACCTCCGGGAAAGTAGCTGAACCAGCACATTGCGGCCGAAATTATGGCTTGAAATTATTGTCCCGCCGTATGTCTTGCTACGCCGTCCCCCAACAATTAGACCCAAGGGCCTAGAACTGCAAATAAGAAAAAAAACACTGTCTGTTCTTATCACAATGTGTGCCAGGTTAACATTTCACTAAAAAATGCCCAAAAGCAGAAGGTGACCAGTACCACCAAGTCCTTGGACTTGGCAGAAATGGGATATTCTTCATGTTGTATCATACATCATTCAATGAGCAAACTAGCAACCAGAACCAAGGCAGCTTTCCATCGTAAATAAACTCACTACAAACACCAAACAAGACATCTGTAACTGCAGATTCCGCTAAACTGAAGTCTGCTAATGATACAACCTCATAGCTCGATTCACCACATCAAGGCTAACCTTTACAGCACCTACTCATTAAACAAAACCTGGCTTGCATATATAAATGTCTCCTGAGAGCCAGCAGAGCAGAAATTTCTAAATGGGCCTCTTTGTGACGCGGAGAGAGAGTGGCCCGTAGCATTAGACCCGGTTTATTCAACTCTGAAAGGTTGTCTCCGTCGTGTGGTGCAGCTCCTTTCCCAGCACGCCAGTCAACCGAGTCGAGTATTATCTGGCCATTTATGATGCCCTTTAAGGCCGACCGCATGACCATTTCCACGCCTTGACCTGTCTGCAGTAGCTCAGATATCCCAAATCATGGAATCACCACCCAAAAACGACCAGCTAGGCACTTAACCTTGAGGGCAGCTGGCCGCCTTGCTCACCTCAGGAGTGCGGACTCTGTTAGCAATCTCGATGCCAGAAACATCTGCGAACCTTCGCAAGCAGAGCAGACAAAGCATACATATGAAGGCATTAAAGATTAATTAGAACAATATTAATTAGTGATAACTTCTAAGCTGGTTGTGTGTCATCGGAAGGCTAAGTGGTCTCAGCTTACCATTTTATAGGTCAGTACATGCCTGCTACACGACCACTGCTGCTCAACTCAACCAAGGGTGTCTCATCTCCATGTGGCGGTCTCCACGGCAATGAACGACAAGCATCAGCAAATCTCAGATTTTTAATTGGCTTACACTGGGCTTCCAGATTGAAGAAAAAAAAAAACACTCTGCAACAGCAATGGTTCCCCAGGTCCAAGAAACAGCTGCCCCAGCAAATCTGCAGCAGGTCATGAGAAAAGTCAACTGTTATTGGGGAGCGCCCTCGCTTCAAGCCACGGGCTTTTCCGTTAACAGGTAAAAAGCAAGGGGTCAATGGAGGCAGCGATGTGCCAGATCACAGACTAACCCTGCAGTGAAGAACATACACATCACTCTCCCCGCTCTTCATGCCCTTCCGTACGTCACGGCGTTAAGCTACAGCACTGAGTAATCGGTCATTGGGGCGGCTAGCTTGTAAAAAGAGGGTCGTTAACTAATTAGCGGACGTCAGCAGCTCGGTCGCGAGACTCTTCTGGTTACCGAACAGCTCTCCGAGGATGTGGAATACCGACCTGGAGCAGATCATCTGTAACGAGGGAACACAAGGGGGCGCTGTATCAGCGTAAGCCCCCATATTGCTAACGGGCTCCGAAACGTCAATGGCGACCGGCCAATAGCGGATGCGATGGGGGAGCCCTGAGCCCGTTCTTGTGCAGTTATTGCGAACCAGTCAACCGCAAAACTCGCCTGGACAAACGATTAATCGTTTAATGCATTAGCGTCACCGTTAAACCGGAGGGTGTTGTGAGCTCACACAACATTAGCGTTCAGGTTAGTATTTTCCCGGATGGCCGCCTCGGTGCTCTGGCAGAAAAGCCCTCCCAGTATTAGCATGTAACACCTCCGCCACACCTGCCATTAAAACTGCGGGAGATTCTAAGCCTTTATTACCCAGAATGCTCCATCAGAGTCGCGGGCTGACCGCCGACACCAGGGGAGGCCTAAGCTCGAGGAGCCCGGCTGTTGGCGGCAAAACGCAATGGAAAATCTATTTTAAAAATAGCCTGGTTTTAAAACGCTAAAACACGGATGACCCGAGCCATTGACTATTTTTTTGCATAAACGCCAGGGCTCAGAGGAGTCCACGAGAGGCAGCCAAAAGCGACCGCCAGTAAATTGAATGCGGGCGGTAAATCACGATGGGCAGGCCGCTGAACGACCAAAAGAGGTTGATAAATCACCCCAACCCTGCCCCAGCCCATTCCCTTCCAAAGTTTTACCCCTGCCTATATATGACACAGGGGCTTTCCATCTAGCAGAGCCAGCTAAACACGAATACAGCCCCAAGCACTCCTTTCTAAGCTAAACCAACTGACCCAAACCGGATATTTCATTCACAGTAATATAATCTGATTAAAATCTTGGGGAGCATGAATAACAGTCCAGTCTTTCTCCCGTGAACCAGGACATACAGTTTATTTCTACCAATAACTCAGAAGTATTATACATAAAAGGTTATATGAAGATAGATTCTGACAATGTGCAGGGCGGATGTGATATAGAGTAACAATAAAATAAACGTCCTTATAGGAGTGTTCACAAACTGAAGGGGCGACATGTAAAAGGAAGGAAGTTTTCTAAGTAAATAAAGGAAATCTGTGGTTGAAAATGGATAGGAGCTCTGCCAGGCTCACCGGGTCATTTTGGTGTTGGTACAGATGTAGGCCCGACCAGAAGCAAGGGGTGACACCCTCACATCTCTAAAGCGGATTTAACGAGACCCTTCTTACTCAAAGTAGCTATGCCCAAGGGTGTAGGTAGACCTTCTGGGCCCCCTGAAAAAAATGAAACCGTGGGAACCCCCACCCAACAGGACAATTTCAGACCCCCAAATCTGCCTGGGTATCCACGCCCCTATTCAGACAACTCAGGACAATCTAAGGAGGCTTCGCCACAGAAGCTTCCGGAACTGTGACCTCGGAAGCCCTCTGAGATTTCAAGTATAGGCCACATGACGTTTAGAGAGTATCGACCACAACGTGACATGCAGTGACTAGCTCCCCTATTCATGTACCTTGAGGTGTTTTTGTCGCAAACGCACCCCCCTATATAAAGGAACAGCGACAGGAAAGACCAAGGGCTGACTTCTTTTAATGAGGACGCCTCAAAGGTTAGGGCCAACTCCTTATTCCCCTACCTTTCGGAAAGAACAAAGCACTTGAGCAGAAGATTGAAGATGATTAGGGGATATATTAAGTCTGATTCTGAGGAGACGTGAAAAGGGCAATTTTATTATTAAAAGCCAATTTAGGCAGGAAAAGGCTCATGGCTGTGAAGTTTCGTGACTCTCACTTATCCGAGAGACGGGAGGTGGGCCTGCAATGTGAGGTCACTGGTACTGATCTCCCCGTTCATAGCTGCACTGTGAAGCTTTTACAACCACGTTTGCGAAAAAATTTGGGACGTTGTGTAAAATGCAAACAAAAGCAGAATGCAATGACATACAAATCATATAAACCCATATTTAATTGAAAATAGAACAAAGACAGCATACTACTGCTGAAACAGACATTTTATTACTTTATGACAAATATATGCTCAATTTGAATTTGATGCCAGCAACACGTTTAAAAAAAGTTGAGACTGGGGCATGTTTACCACGGTGTTGCATCACCTCTTTTAACAACACTCTGTAAACGTTTGGGAACTGAGACGACCAGTTGCTGGAGTTTTGAAAGTGAAACGTTGTCCAATTCTTACCTGATACAGGATTTCAACTGCTCAACAGTTCGGGGTCTCCTTTGTCGTATTTTTCGTTTCATGATGCACCAAATGTTTTCAATGGGTGACAGGTCTGGACTGCAGGCAGGCCAATCTAGCACTCAGACTCTTCTAACTACAAAGCCATGCTGCTGTAATACCCGCAGAATAAGATTTGGCATTGCCTTGCTGAAATATTCAAGGCCTTCTCTGAAAAAGACGTCGTCTGGATGGCAGTATTTGTAGCTCCAAAACCTGTATATATCGTTCAGCAGTAATGGTGCCTTCCCAGATCTGCAGGCTACCCAAGGACAGTAATACAGCCCCACACCATCACAGACGCTGGCTTTTTAACTGTCCGCTGAAAACACGCTGGATGGTCCCTCTCCTCTTTAGCCCGGAGGACACAGTCTATGATTTCCAACAAGAATTTGAAATTTTGATTTTTCAGACCACAGGACAGTTTTCCATCTTGCCTCAGTCCATCATAAATGAGCTCAGGCCCAGAGAAGTTGGCAGCGTCTCTACATCACCTTTAAATAGGGTTTCTTCTTTGCATGGTAGAATTTCATCCTGCATTTGTGGAAGCAGCAACAAACTGTTCACAGACAATGGGTTCTGGAAGTGTTCCTGAGCCCATGCAGTGATTTCCACTATAGAATCGCGTCTGTTTTTAATGCAGTGACACCTGATGAACCAAGACACTGGTTTTTGGCCTTGACCCTTGTATTCAGAGATTTCTTTTAATAATAATATTATGTACCATAGATGATAGACTCCCAAATTCTTTGCAATATTACGTTAAAGGACATTATTCTTAAATTGTTGCATTATTTGCCATGCAGTCTTTGTCAGAGTGCTGAACCTCTCCCCATCTTCACTGCACAGAGTGCTGAACCTTTCTTCATCTTCACTGCACAGAGTGCTGAACCTCTCTTCATCTTCACTGTACAGAGACTCTGCCAATTAACCTAATTAGTTGTGAGGTGTTTTGTTTTAGCATCACACAACTTTGTCCCAACTTTTTTGAAACATGGCATCAAATTCAAATTGCACATAATTACATTTGGGTATAGACGACTTGCAAATCATTGCACTCTGTTTTTATTTACATTTTACACAGCACTCCAACTTTTTTGGAAACGGGGTTGTAAAATCAGGGGAGCAGAGCGATCCTTGTCTGGCTCCCCCCCATCCAGGATTAAATTATTCTAATAAGCAGAAGAAACTCATGGAGGATACTTCTGGTCTGGGGGAGCCATTCAACTTTTAGATTTATCAAGATCCAATGGTGCCGCTAATGGTTACTGTCCGGGCTTCTGTGGTTCTGGTCTGAGGCATAGGTAGTGTGTATAGTTAAGACTGTTACATTCACATTAACATACAGAGGTGCCATCATTAAAAAAAGAGAGAGAGAATCGATTTTGGCAATATTGTAGGCCTTCAAATCTCTAAAGAGCAGGGAGTTCAGCCTTTCATTCAGAGGTTCGTGCAGATGCCAGCAGATTAAGTTCCAGTTAATCGAATCTAGAGTCAAATGGATCTCTTTGCTGTAAATACGCCCCCCCGCATGTACAGAATGACCTGTAATGAATCCAACCCTACAGACCTTACACAGCCTTACAACATGCATGCTCAACCACGCCTCCTACAGGCAAACGTAACTACAGCAAAAAATAATACATCCATGTGTGGTGTGGGGGGGGGGGGTTGACCCGACACAGCGTAAAACAGCATGGTTAGAGGACACGACTGCGTTTGATCTCCATAAATAAATTCAGATCACAGCTCTGGAACGAACCAACTCAGCAACCATGGTGAGCGCAGCGGGGGGAGATGGGACTGTGTTCACGTGGGGGGGTGACGTTTTACTGGGCCATGAAAATAAGCCCCAAAATAACATTGCGAGTTGAATACAAGTGACATAAATCCAGGTATTGAATGCTGTGGGACCACCCTGGCAAGAAATACAAATAAACAAAGATTTAAGCTATTCCTTAATCTGACTTTTTCAGAAAATATGAGTCAAAACACAGGCAAAAGTCACCATAATGGGAGAGGAACTATTTCCGCTTTAATGGGAGTCGCCGCGATCGTTCTTCCGATAAACCTCATTATTCTTGACATTTGCATCAAATTCACATTAAATGTTTATACAGACCCTAATAAACAGAGTCAGAATGGTAGTTTTATTGCACAGTTGCTCAGATCACCAGCGTGTTTAATGCTGCTGTCGCGCTCACCATTTTCGCGCTGATTTTCTCATACAGGCCTGGAGGGAAGTTACTGTACGAATGTGCAAAAGCCCCTCCCCAAAAAAAAACAGTGACATGGACAGCGCCGCTCCTGAAATAATCTGTGCAATAATACGAAACGTAAGTTAAGGCGATAAGGGGATTGTGTTTATTGTCGTGGTTGAGAAAAGCAGTGGCAATTCGCAGACAATGCACTTAGCTAGATGTCATCACACGTGCCTGTACAGGAGACTAGGGGGGTGTACATAAATAAAAACCAAACTGGCTAACCTGCTTCTTCCTTTTGAGATGCAATTCCTGGTGATTTCTGTCCCATTAACACAATTAGGGGGAAACACGTACACACTCCCCCCGCACTCGATCCTGCTCACAACACGTCTTGTTACTGGTGCTTACTCAGGCAGCCCTGTGGCAGGACCCCACAGAAGACGGGGCCGACTAATCAGCAGTAACCGGACCCCCATGCTGATGGCGTGACTGAGGGCCATACGGAGCCCCCCGAACCTGGACAGCACTCTGGAGCCACAAAGGGACCCGTGTTAACCCCCCAGATACCAGATTCACTTCCAAAACATACTAATGATCGGCTGAATGACCGGTCCTCCATGTTTGATCGGGTGCCCAAAGCAATCCTGGAAGTGGCACATCACCCCATAGAGGGGAAACTGAGAGGGACCCTCCAAATCCCCAAAGACCGCCATTTTACGTATAGGGGGAGGGGCCCTGCTCAAGTGAACCCCGTTTCATTTCCTGTGAAAAGGTCCGTCTTTTTTTGAGGGTAACAGCTTAGAGCAGGAAATATAGAGATTAAGTAAATGGTTTAGGCCAGTGTTTCCCAACCCAGTCCTCGGGGAACCCCGGACAGTCCCACGTTTTTGCTTCCTCTCAGCTCCCAGCGCACCTGGACCAGGTATTCGGTGTTCCCGATTGGCTGGGAGCTGGGACGGAGCAAAAACGTGGACTGTCTGGGGTTTCCCCGAGGACTGGGTTGGGAAACACTGGGTTAGGCCACCGGAAGTTACTTTTTGGCTCTATTCTGATGTATCCCCCTGAGATCAATAAAATTTCTCCAATTTCCATTCAACTCACACTGCAAAAACAAAATGTTACTACATTTTTGGCAGCAACTGCACCTTCCAGGAGTTCTGCATTAAGCCTGTTGGAAATGCAGAGGCTCCTGTTTGCCTAAAATTTTGAAAAGTCATTACATCACCACAGAATCGAACTTGTGCTGCTTGTAGATAATACTGTAATTACTAGCAAGAACGCTGCTAGCGCTCTTCTTCAGCATTTCTCGTGGTACGAGATACATCCTTACCGGTCTCCACGTCCTGGGTGTAGAAGTGAAGGCTGTCCGTGATCTCTGTGACGTACACTGGCTTGTAGCTGGGCACACGCTCCTTCTCCTCGATCTGCGGCACGCTCTCCTCTGCGGTCTTCTCCTCGTAATTGGCCCAGATCTGTCACATGACCACAGCAGAGGGGCACCATCAGGGGGGCTCCGGATGAGTCACCCTCCGTGAGAATTAAAAGTAATCAGTCTACATGGGAAGGCCGGGTGATTTATCAGGGAGGTGTTAATGACTGACATGTGCATGCAGAGAACGGGGGGATAAAGACCTTTCTGACCCACACAAAAACATTAAAACTTACATCAGCGCTTGGCTCCAGGTCGTTGGCTAGTGCAAACTAGCATTAGCAAGATGCTACCAGATCGCAGAGCATTTCTGAAACATCTAGAAAGCTCAATGGACTTCAGCTGCTAACGAAGCAGAGTTTGGTTCGCGAAACCATGATGTTCCGTGAGGCTCATAGGCATTCCGACACTGACGAGCGTCCGGGTCCATGGCCTGATATTAAAACGAAAATGATGCAGCTTCACCGCCCCCAGCTAACACACACTGCTGTTTCCTACCCATGTTGACAGCCTGGGGCCCATTGCGTTCGAAGCGGGTCTTTCACTGGACTCTCCCTAGAGTCCGTACAACGTTCACTTTCAGCCGTTTCATTTATTCTGCTCAAGCACCAGGCAATTATGTCCACAAAGAAAACTGTAAAAATGTAAACACATTTTATAATTGAAATTCAATTTTCCAAACATAGGACACATTGAAAAGGTGGGTTGGCCAAGAAATATCTACAAAACCCATTCTGATTGGCCGGCTGGGCAGGGTTCCTCTGGATTCTGCAGTGTCCCACTGCGGTAAAAGAACATGCAGTGAGGTGAAATGGCGTCTAAACAGTGCAAAGCCAGCGAATCTCAATGTGTGGGTTTGTGATGGATTGACATCCCACCTGGGGAGCCCCCCAGCTTTGTGGGATAGGCTCCAGGTTCACCACAGCCCACAAGCGTAAGTGATTACAGAAGATGAATGGAATCTGACCACAGTCTCAAAGAATTGATAAAGGGCGGTGAATTTATGTACATTTTAATGGAAAAAAATGAACTGAAAAATGTAATGAAAGTCAGTACTGGTGGCTGTGAGCTCCATCTTGGATTTAAGTGGGAACGACGTGGCCTTAAACAGATGTTCGGGAAGGGCAAGTTGCGATGTGGTTAACGACAAACCACGCCAGTTCTACGTCAACATCGGTGAATCCATGCAGCCAGAAGATGCCCGATTATCACGTTGACACTAACGATGGCAGAGAAAGTCAATATCGAAGCCCCAGTCCATGTTGGCCAGTCACCACAAGCACCCGTGACTCCTGCCAGGCATCTACGGATAAGTACAATGAAAAAAGTACCCACAATGCACCTGGAGACGAGCCCAAACCGCTACTATGGATGAGCAGTAACTAATTGAAAAAGCGACACGGAATTTGTACATGTAAGTTTAGCATCTCATTTACATATGCTGATGCTTTTATTTAAAGATTCTGCAGACGATCCACAAACATTTTTTACAGTCGGGTTATTTCGGGGGGGGGGGGGGGGGTGGGGGGGGGGGTGTTTAGGTTGGCACTTCGCTGACAGTGCCTATCTCCAGGTTTCTCCTGGGTCCCAGTGCCGCCTGGGTTCTGATGACCAGGTTCTCAGATGTGAAGATTGTTTTGGGGCAAAAACGTCTGTACCTTTGCCCATTAAATTCGGATTTGCCCAGTTTCTGAAAGTGTGTGTTAATTAATGGGGGTGACCGATACGGGACAGAGGTGCTAATCCAGGAAGGAAGGAAACAAGCAATACATGGGCACAGGAAGTGGTCAACCCTTCATTTAAGCCCAAAGGAAATAACTTTTGTGCCGACTGGACCACCTGGGACCAGTAGAAATTGATACGCAGGCCAGTTATGTTTTGACCTTGGCTCTCTGCCATGATACTTCATGGAAATTCGCGGGTTTGTCAGAGGGTGTGACCACCAGTCAGCGCTAAAGACACCACTGACATTCCCCAATCCTCACCCAACCCCCCAGCTCAGCAAAGTGAGACTATTTCCATCGTCTGCATCGTGGCCAGAGTCGTGACCTTCCTTGGAATGACTGCAAGTGACTCTCCGGGGCCCCAATGTCATGGGTCGCACGGCGCCCCCTGTGGGCAAGGATGATGTCCGGCTCGCTCCTCGATGCTGATCAGACTTGACAGTGTGTCAATTCCAATAGAGGCCCAGAGAAACCGGACCAGTGTCGCGGGGGGGGGGAGATAAGGGGGAGGAGCCTTTTCTGCTGCCAGCTACAGGTCTGTATGACAATAGGATCAAGGCCCAAAAGACACACAAAAGACTATACCGCTGTTTGGAATCTAGTATATCAAAAACGACGGCTATGAGCTTTTCATGCGACAGTGGCAGCCAGGAAGGGCTGTATCAGAGGGTTAGGGTTCGAAGTCGGAGCCCCACAGCTGAGCGGGCGGCTTTGTCCCATGGGAGGCCGTCTGAACAGGCGTCAGTGGGAGCGAGAGAGAGAGAGAGAGAGAGAGAGTGTGGATCAAAGGCGCAGTAACAGAATGTGAGGCTCTGATGAACGCCAAGCGGAGACTCATCCGCCAGGACCACCTGGGCCCGTCGGTGCTACAAACGCAGATGTCAAAGCGTCATCGTAACACCACAACACCCCGAAGATGAGCTAATTAGACACCAAGTGGAGGGACCACTCTGGGAACATTTCAGTTGGCCGCTGGATGACACCCCAAACCACACTCCAGGTAACGTCCCATACCACATGCGGAATGACATCATGAATGGAAACCTGAACTAAACAAGCAAACCCCACGATATTCAACAAAAGCCCTTAACACACAGACAGACATCCTGCTTGTTGGGACAACCCCTACATGGAGGATCAAAAAGGATGAGGAGAAGCGAAGGATCGTCTCAAACAAACCTTCCCCGGTGAGAATTCCCAGCCAATTTAATCATATGACCAGCAATACAAGTGAGCAAACAGAACTCCCATAATGCAATGCAAACTGCTCAAAGGCAGATGTGAACATCACAGGAGGTCAGTTCAGGGTCCTCAAGGGCCTGCTGTGTGGGATAAGCACTAAACGCCATCTAAAAAATGACATTTTACTGCTTTTGTGTTCCAATAAACATTTAAGAGCCCTTGGCACGGCTGCCCTCATCACTTGATTTCTTTTCTTCGCATCGTGCTGTTTAACAGGCAGGTTCGTTTTACAGAGACTCTGATGGGCTGTTTATTTATTAGCAGTACCCATGAAACGAGTCCTTATTCCAGGTGATAATGCTGCATTCGGTTCAATAAATTCATTCCTGCAAGGAATCCAAGGCCTCTCAGCAACGAAGTCTCAGCAAAACCGTGATTTATCGTACAGCGAAAATAATTCACGCGAGACGGAGCAGACCTACAGCGGGAGCTGAAAGGGGGCTTAAACACAAATTAAGAACAGGGTTTTACCCTCCTGTCTGTGCAAAAGGCTTGTGCGTGAATTTACATATAAAGGGTGATGCGAGGGTAATCGACCAGATTCCCGTCCAAATGCTAGTTCAGTCACTTCCTTATCACCTTGCCTCATACACAAACCTCATAATCATCATCTACTCAGTGTCTCAATTCGAAAGCATCATGCCTGAACAGTGAGGTATCTCAGCAATTCAGCCTCACATGAAACTCACTGGTAACAAAACAGAGGAAAAACAGACGGTTTATTCAAAAATCTCCATGACAGAAACACTCACTTGTATTTAATGGAAACCACCGAGGATTGAAAGAATGAAGAGATACCTTAACTGGTGATGTTCAGTCGAGTTGTTCTACGGCCCTGTGACGCCCCTGTGCCGAACAGCACGATGATCAGACAGGAGTAATAGCCTGGTGTGACCTCACCCGGCCGAGAAACAGAAAGGGAACCAGCGACAACTGGACGTGTTGCGTTCCTCCAGTGTCGAGCAGTCGATACAGCTGGTGACAAGGCCGAATGGGACACACTGGTTCCCGATGTCTCAACGTGACGTCTGACGTGAAAAAGCATCAGCGGAATTCACCGGCACTACGTCCCAGACACATCCAAGAGCAGGAATAAAAAGCAGGAACCTTGAAAGAGGCTTCATTTCATTATTAAACTTCAATGCATGCTCAAGGCGGCACTAAGCAGTAAGTTGACGTCTCCTACCCATTCTTGATAAAGCTTTCATTCAGCTTTATACCTCTGACACACCCAGAGGGAGGATTATAAACCCTTATTAAGATGAGGAAAAATTATGTGCCACGATACGAACGCGTTCATAAATCAAACCTATGGTATCTGCCAGAACTTTGTGGGGGCAGGCATAAGTGTCGTACGTTTGGAGAGGGAGAATCAGCGGGTCACGTAATGTCCGGACCTGGTCTCCTAGGAGACGGCGATGCCGCGGCGACACTGAGGGGTTGTTTCTCTCCCGACAGTAAAGACAGACTGGGATCACATCATAAGGGGAGCGATCGTGTGGCGATTTTGCGGAGACAGATCAGCGAAGGTGGGGCCTCCTGCAGTGAGGCTGTGATATGGTCAGGATCTGGCCAACCTGGGTTTCAGGCCAGTTGTCTCTGCAATAATTCGCCCCTGTAGTGGGGGGGGGGGGGGGGGGTGGGTGGGGGTTATAACAGCTGCCTGGCAACACAGCGGAAACAGGCAGACAAATCCAGGGGAAGCAGCCTGCACCTACGACCACGGCTGCCTCAAACGAAACTGAACAAAAAAACAAACAAACAGCCACATCGTGCCCCTGCTGAACATGCACAGGCCCAGGTTGGTGTGATCCAAACTGAACAGGACGACAGCGCTAACATACACCCGAATGCCACAGGTGGCAAACCAATCCATGTGAGCAACTGGCAGTTTCCACGGCGACCACCCCCCCCCCCCCAGCCCAGTGCTCCATCTGACAGTTGACCCCACCCACAGCCATGATTCCCCACCCCCTCTTCAGCCAGGAGCATTTCAATAAACACACGGGCACGACTCGTCATGCTCAGACATCTTGATGCGTCGAAGGCAA
>JAODJU010000001.1:5675665-5692496 GCA_026776725.1 Gnathonemus echidnorhynchus
GACAGAGGCGAGGCAGCCCTGCTCTTCCAGGACAGAGGCGAGGCAGCCCTGCTCTTCCAGGACAGAGGCGAGGCAGCCCTGCTCTTCCAGGACAGAGGCGAGGCAGCTCTGAATGCGGCCGCAAACACTCGCGTTCCTCACTGACAAACGCTGTAATACATTTCATGTTTCCTTGAGACGCGTCCCGGATAAAATTAGGATGCAGCGCAGTGCCGGGGGAAGAGTCTGAGCGCGGAGGAGGCGGGTCTTAGCCGAGGGCTTTATTTTTTTAATGTAGCCCTAAATTGCAACCCAAGCACACAAAGCAGAGGGGGGTGTTGCAGACGTGGCAAAGCCAAACCTCCTGGGGCCCCAAGTCCTCAAACGACTCGGGCGGCGTCGAAGTGACTTTGGCCACCTGCCGTTTGTAATCCTGTCACGCGGACAATGAAAGGACACGCGAGGGGACTGACCGGCTTCTCCGTCACACGAAAATGTGAAGGGACCCCACCCCGAGTCTGCAGGCATACTCACCCCAGAAATATCAGCCACTCTGTGGATGGGAACCTCCTTTTTGCTGTGCAGGCCTTTAGCGTTCTTTATGGCCCTACAATTTAACAAACAAACATAGAAACATGTCAGCTCATGACTGGAATAAGGTGGAGGGCAACACTCTGACTTGGACCAATCAGGATGCTCGATACTGAAACCGCTTCAGTTCTGTCGCATTGTGTTATAGGGGGAGGGGGGCGTTTTTTTTTTTGCTATTCTCAGCTAAACGGACAGCGTACAATAAGGGCTGTGTGTATAATGAGGGCTAATTTAACAGGGCATGTTAAAATGTCCAGAGCACAGCGCAGTCAGAGGTAAACAACAAACCAGGCCACGGTATGAAAGCGAACGGCAGCCCCCTTACAGACGCTAGCAGTCGATACGCCAAACCCGCATGGTCATGAAAACAAATTGATCTGAGAACAGCCAGGAAAGTGCACTCCGAGCCCGGGGCCCCATCCGCGTCCCTGTCCTACATTCTCCTGAAATTAATGAGGCGAACCGCCGCCTGCCCCATCCCCCGGAGGGGCCCCGGGTCCCCTCTCCGTCCCAGTGACCGGAAAGGACGGCAAAGCCCAATGCGGCGGCTGCAGGTCACATGACCAGGGTGCGGATCACACGCGCCGAGATTCGATTATAATAAGCTACATGCTGAACTCTCCACAGAACCGTCACCCAATCAGGATTCAAGATACTGGCACTATCCGCCGCTTTCAAAACCACCCTTTATCGCGCCCTGCTTTCTCAATTCCATCGCCACGTGAAGTGGAATCGGGATGACTTCCCACAATGCACCGGGAAGTCTTAGCACAGAGCAAGGGGACAGGATAGAGCCATCTTAACGCTTAGCCACATGCTCCTGAGCTCCACACAGCACATACTCTAACCGTACTAGCAGTGCAGTAAATCTTTAACCACACAGCCAGTCCAGGGGACCTTGACAGCAGGACATAAGACATAAAACACTTTTATAGTGATTGTAAAAACATACAATGGAATTCGTGTGGCAACTATCATGTATGACGCTGAAATGAGATGAGATGCAAGGTGCAGTCTGACCTCCTGAAGATTTAAGGGGAGCCTGGGGGAGATTTAGAAAAGTTAAGGTACCACAAACATCCTGCTCTGCCAGACGCTCAGAGCTACAGGAAGATTAGCTTTTAGCCATCAAGCTAATTATAAACCTGCAAAGGAATGAGTCTGATGGACCCTGGGTGAGGTGAGGAGATCCCATTTCAAGACGCCAGTACAGAATTCTGGGTGGGGAAGCGGCACTGGAGGCTTGGGGGAGGCGGACTGGAAAGCTATCGGCCGCTACGGCGCTCAGGCGGGGGTGGCAGCTGCGGCAGGAAAACGCTGACCTTGCCTCGGCGGCGAGAAGCTCGTCGTAGTGCGAGGACCTCTGGTCGTCGTCTTGCCGGTACCGGATGACTGTGGCCAGGCCTTTGCTGACCAGAGCCTCGGCGATGTTACTGAGGAGCAGGGAAAAAATGCACGGAAATACATACAATTAGCATGATGGGGAAAAGCTCAATGCCAGAAAGCAAAGCCAGTGTATGTGTATACTGCCGTCAGCGGGGATCGGGGGGGTTGTCAGACAGCGCAAATGCGACACGATATTAAACCGAACCTCATAATGAGCAGGCTGCCTCAAAGGCCCATGAAAGCTTTTCACACATCAGGCGACCTCCACAGCCTGCTCCCCCCCCCCCCCAGCCTGCTCCCCCCCCCCCACGAGCGAGATGGGCACTGCATTCCCGTCCCGGGTATCGAGGAGATAAACACAGCCTTTGTAATAAGCAGCAGATAAAGGCTGACATTTCCTAAAAGTCGGCGGATAAGAGCGTGGGATTCAACACAAACAGCCGCCGCCCCCGTCAGCAGGCGGGCACAGCTGCGCCCCCTGCTGGGCCGCAATGGGCTGACGCCTGTCGTGCATCCAGGAGAGGGCACGGACCACGACCTGGTACGCCCCCCTCCTCCCCCCACCCCCCCAAAGACAGGTGGACAGGGCCAGTAGAGTTCAGGAAAAACCGATTTGCCTGTGTTTGGGGTCCTGTAATGACAGGCTACACCGGGGGGGGGGCTTCCTGACTGATGCTCCAACATATTTGGGGGCATATTTAAGAAGGCTCAAAGAGGGCAATTTAGAATTACATTTTTTTTTGGGGGGGGGGGGGGGTTTGGTTGCCAGGCAACAAGAAGGGGGCCAGAGGGCCACTAGAGAAGACCAGCCTCCCGGTTACTCTATCATAACCATGACAGCCCCTTACAGCAATAAACTGAAAGGGTCAGTTATTACAGCGGAGTACAGTTATTGACAGGACAGACACCTTCATGTGATACAGCTCAGGGGGACTAGCATGCTTCAGCCCAGGTACGGGGTTATACAAAGTGCCGCGGCCACTGATGACCTCACTCAGGGGCTGTGGCTCCGAGGGGCTCGTGTATTCTTACCGACCAGTCACATGGTCGTATATTCTTACCACTCTGCGCACTAAACGCGTTCTTTATTAATGGAAAGATGTAAGAGCGTTGGCTGACCCACACACTCGGGGCAAAAACACGGTAAATCACATTTACCCTAAAATCAATGTGCAGTACGCCGGGGGCGTGAGGCTTACCACAACATATTTTACCAGAATTACCACGGCGCGGGCGCCCTGCCACCTCAGTTAGCGATGTCGGCGCGCATTTGGACATTAAATAAAACACGCCTGTATGTTTGCAGCTTTGACCGCGTGAGGAGGGCGGCTGGGCACTGCGGACATGCGGAGCAGGGCGGCGAAGGACGGTGGCTTTAATAAACTGGGCCAGATTGACGAGGACCCCAAGACTATCCTGAACCTGCCATAAGAGCCAACACAGTCCGTTATAATGGCAGAGGGGAGCCAGTGTGGTGATTAAGGGCCATTCAGCAAGACGACAAAAAATGGGGGAGAGAGTGAGAGGAGGCCCCTCCCACACGGGAGGGAGAAAGAAGTACAAAATGTGTGTGTGTGTGTGGGGGGGGGGGAACTATGGTTAATTCTATTTTTAAAAACCTTTCAGCTACTTCAGAAAAAGTCATTTCTACCTGAAGAGGAATGAATGGTAAATGTTAAAATACTAATAGTGGTAATTATAATAAAATATCAAATTGGATGATGACAGCACCTTGACTTCTGCTGGGGACGGGGTCAGAAACTCCCAGAGCCCCGAGGAGGTCCGAGGAGGCAGTACGGCAACATGGCGGATACTCACATGCCCCCGATGGTGACCGTGGCACAGGTGCGCTCTGGGAAGGCGGGAATGGAAGATGTGCCCATGTCCGTGGCTGCGGTGGCCGCCCTGATGTAGTCCACGGTGACGTTGACCTGAGAGAGGAAGTGGGGGGGGGGGGTTATCTGGGGGAGGCTACAAGCCTAAACCACGAGAAAAGGAACTAATGGACATAATAAATCAGGGGAAATAAACCTATGGAATGGAACTACTCAGGCAGGGAAAAGAAACATCTTACTTTAAGAATTAAGCTGTCCAGACTACAAGAAATGTACAAAAAAAGCGGGATTTTAGCAAAACAAAAAGTTCACATCCAATAAGCCCTTTCATGGTTGTGGGGGGGGGGGGTGTATTTCAATATCTCACGGAAATAGCAGTTTAGAGAGAAGCACTCATCTAAAAATCAAAATAAAAATATATCTGCAGAGAAATAACTGAACATTTCCCTTCAGCAATTCTGCATAATTCAAATAAGTTTCCCTGTCACAAAAAGTGAAAGAGGTACCAAGATGACGGCACCACTAGCGAGTAAAAACAAGCATCGTGCCGCTCGAACAACAGAGAACTAAGCCGGAGTGCATCATGGGATACGGTGCAAATAATTCATTTTGTAGGTAAATAAAAGACCTCTCTTACGACTCAGACAAACTCCCATGTCTGGAAGCTAAGCACACAGATAATTTGACAAGTGCCGGCACGACAGCACCTGTTATGTAAACACTCAAACTGTACCTTTCGCCTTAACCACTGCGTCGCTCACAAGAAAACCAGTAAACATGCGCAATACACAGAAAGCAGAGTCTGGATCTGAAAGCATTTTCTAGCCATGTGAAAACTGGCATTAAGTAATTTCCAGAAACTGGCTCAAGTTTTAAGTGCCCAGTCCTATTTGAAACAGGGCCCCACAAATGCAGCACTGTCAGCACCAAGCCGCTTAGAATGACGCAAGGAGGAGACTTGCTCAAGACACGGCAACACCAAGACAGTTTAATGACTCGGCGATGCTACTCGTTGCCATGCTACCCATCTGACCCACCCCAACAACCACCACCACCAACTCCTCCTCTCCCGCTGCATCTCTGTTTGTGGATGACCAAGCCGCGGGCAGAGAAGAGATCACAGCCAATCGATTCCTTTCACTTAAACGGCATGAGATCATGAGTCAAGGCGATGGGGAAAGCCAGGATTGGCTGTGCTCAGAAACACAAGAGTTTCAAACCGTCAAAATCCCACCCACAGCTAGTCGGGCGAGCGGCACGCACAAACCACATAGTCAAATTCAATCTACAAACACACGCTTAAACAAAATTAAATACTTCAGCCCGACGGCTACACATCGATCGTCTAGCCCCGAGCTATTAGATGAGAATGACGGGACCCGGCCTTAGGTGCTCGGCGAATCCACACGCGAAAATAACTACAAAGAGTCGGGGCGTAATTAGGCTAATGGCGAAGGCTAGAAGTTACGTATTGACGTCAGGCAGTAAAATGCCCGAGAATCGAAAGACTGTTTGATGTCACAGGCAATTAATTACCTCAGCCTTTATAGGCCACCGGCATTTGCATATTTACAAATGAGGAATAGGCTGAGAGACCAGAAAATAAAAATAAAAACCTCCGGACCAGGAATATTCCAATATTAGGCACAGAGCAGTAAGAGCGGGCAATGATTCCGCACAAACTGCCAATACTGATGAGGACTCAGGCTGAGTACACTCTTATCAGCCCAACAATGGCCATCCGTTACGGTGTACAGCCAAAGTCACAGAATCGCGATGCCCGTATAGCCCGTGCCTCTGGCAGGGGGTGCAAACGGAGCCAATCATTTTTCACCGACAGGTCTCCGTCTCGCCTGACCAGACGCCACAAAAGAGATGGGAACATCTGTCTGGAGGGGAGCTGCGAAAAACAGAAAATCGGCTTCGTCCTGTCACCAGAGCCCTCGCCAGACCGAAGACGAGATAAAACGACGGTCTTCGCAGTTGACTGGAGTCTGGGGAACGTCTGGACGTGCCCAACGCCACGCATGGCAGAATCGGTGCCCGATAGCACTCCGGAAATTTCACGTCCAGTTGCCATGTTGACAAGGTGCCAAGAGGAAAAGCGACGGCAAATGAGCAAATCGTGAGATGCCTCAAACAGGCGAGGGTACAAGATACCAAGAAACATTCCCACATATCAAACGGCCGCCAAACCCAACCAGCCAAGCTGATAGGGAGCCTCTCATGACATGAGCTACAGCTTCACAAGAGTTCTCTTTAGGAGATAGCAAAAGAAAAAAGTAAAGACATATATATGTATAAATAACAGGAACACAACATTCTTCTTTTTTGGTTAATTCCAGACAGGAAACTCAAACTGACCGACAAAAAGCGGCTTTATCTGAGCGCATGACAATCGGAAGGTTTTTGAATTTCCCCGGCTTGGTCTCTGGTCACGTACTCGACGTCAAAACTCAGGAGGGGGGTGTGATCACGACAGGAAAATGAAATAAAAAAGAAAGAGGCATTTGCCTAGGGCCCCGCCTGAGCAAGACCTACCACCGGCGTCAGCGACAGTCGCGCACAGAGCTGCGGATTAGGAGAATGTGCTCTTGCCTGATAAGTGGATTAATATGATATTTTCATTCGACTCTCCAAGCCGGGGAGCATGTAACAGAAGGCCGACTTACAAAGTTAGTCAAATCTTGGGGCAGCTCGCGCGCCGGCAAACGGAATTCTGATCGCTCAAAGGAAAAGGCTGCTTCGTGAGGCGTCGCCTAATTACCCAGAGCCGGAACGCCAACCTCTCATTCCCAGATTCACCGGCAATCCCCACACGAGAGCAGAGAAGCAACAGGTCCAGCCGATTTGGGATACAGCTCCCTCAGCGTTTAATATCAGCCCCCCCATTCATCAAAAACATGAGTGGAAAGGGAGGAGGTGCGTGTATAACAAGGACAACATTGTACGTCGGTTGTTGCACGAGACGAAGTTTAAATAAACCGGCCTTTTTGGCTTGAACCAGACAAAACATTTTCCAAAAAAATGGAAAAAACATGCCCCGATGACTAAATTCACATCTATTTCCACAGGCTGTCACGGCAGATATGGTCACGGCGTCTCGAGCGAGGACGAGCTTTCAGAGGTCATTAAGGCGTGACGCTGCCAGCACGACGTGTCCGTCTGACCTCAATTTCCGAGAAGATCGTGCTTTGAAATTTCATTGTACTTCGGCGAAGCAGCGATCCAGAGATGAACCTGCCTTCATAAATAGGGACCAGGCACTTCCCTCCCCAACCCCAGGCACCCAAACCGGCCCATGAAGGGCGCAATTTCTTAAAATAACCAAATCTGAAGTCCAAAATCTATGACAACCTTAAAAGCTACTGAACTCTATTTCACAACATACGACTCAATTAGATACATTCAGCCTGCAAAGGGTCAAATATAGCAGACAGTGTCCTTTTGGACAGTGACTGTCCGGAGAGTGACAAGCAAAGATTGGTCTTACTCAATATGACGGGTATGTCAGGTACCTTCAAATCACACAGTTGAAGATATGAGCGGGGGGGGGTGCATCCCGACTCAGATACCCAAAGTGAACTCAGTACAACCTTGGGGGACTGACCTTGATATGCTCCCCACCACTCCATCCCGGTTTTCTTCCCACTTGAGAAAGCTCAGCACCGCCCCCCACCCCTCCACAAAATCCCCTGGAAGGACTCTCCGATACCCAGCGAGCAAAGGAAATTCCTGCTTTATCCTCCGAAAGAAATCCCAGCTCTGTCCTTGGGAAAGGGGGACAAGCCGCAAGACTTTTCCCAGATCATTCCCGACCTATGGACAAGCGGAGCGCGGCTCACTAAATCGAGGAAATACGGCGGGGAAATGCCACACGGCCGTAACATTTATTATTAAGCCTTGCATAAGTGAGGCGTTATAAGTAAGGAGGAATGACATCACACCCAGGGATAAACCGATACAGCGGCACAAGAGATCCACAAAAAAAAGGACCCAGACGTCTGGGCTACATATAGAGGGGGGGGTGTCCCACTCAAGGAGAAACAATCGCATTTTAATTTACTGCTAGGACACACGAACATTAACGACGGAAACCCAATTACTTCCATTAATGAGCTTCTGCTGAGGGTATCCCTGTTAGCAGAACAAATCCATTAAAAGCAGATTTGCAGATTTATTTTATCCCCCCTAAACTTCGCAGTTAATTCCTCGCGGCGGAAGATGACACAGGCCGCTTCCCGTTGCCCCCTGGTGGCCGGCACCCGGAAGCCCGCGGCGGATGGGCGCTCTGTACCTTCTTGCCAATCAGCTTCTTGCGCATGAACTCGCGGGCTTCAAACATGTAGGGGATGTCGTACAGGGGGCGAAACCTTTTGTCTTTATCCTTGTTCTTTTCCTGTTGGGAGAGAAAAAAAAATAATCAAACACTGGAGATCCCTCATGTCACATTAGCAGATTGTTCTTACCTAAAATAAACACCTCTCAGGTTTTAAAAAATTCTTAAGGGTAAACCTGTAACACGACTCAATATGACTTTTACACACTAGAATATTCTACAGCTACAGATGTGGAAGCACCGTTGTAAGGCTTGCACATAATTCAAAGTGTATTTATGTATACATATATGCACATACAGACATACACACAGACGTACATACATACATACACACACACACTGTACGCACAAAAGTATTGGAACCCCTGGTCATTACATGCACTGGAACGCATTCTAAATCCATAGGCATCAATCGCCCCCCCCTTGCAGCTGTAACGTGTCATTCTCCAGGGGAGGCTTTCCACAAGATTTTGGAGTGTGTTTGTGGGAATTTTTACCCATTCATTCGTAAGAGCATTCGAGAGGTCAGACACTGATGTTGGACATTAAGGCCTGGCTCGCAATCTCCATTCTAGTTCATGCATACATATATAATATAGTTTACATACACACACACACAAACACACACACAGAATTTCTGCCATTCACTGCACTTAGTTTCAGAACACAAACCCTGAAGCTGCTCTCTGCCTCTTTACCACTTTTGTTCAATATAACTAATCAAATGAAGCGAGACTGGGAGCTGATCTATTTCAAAAGACAATGGGGACAGGGGGGGTGGACAGGGGGAGGCATTAAATTTTCAGCATGACAATGCGCTGTTAATCTCCACACCTGACTGGGCTACACGGTCAATTTAAGGTCAAACTACGAGCGAACTAACGAGAGCAAGTTCTGAACCGGACTCAATTCTTGCACAGCTTACAAATTGAATTCACATTTGCGGCCTCTGCAGCAAATATCAGAGGCGAGCAGGGTGAGGGGGGGTGCTGCATTTCATCAGGTGTGGGGGGGGGGGGGGGGATCTCTCATTCTCCCTTTTATTACCATCACCAGTGATAAGAAACAAGCAACACTTTAAGAGCTCATCAGTCACCCTGTCAGGCTGCGTCCATCTGATTGGTCGAAGGACAAGGGGCCCACCCCCCCCACTGAACCATGTTGACGGAGGTCGTTCCCCTCGATGCGGTTAAAACTGCCCGACTTAACATTGTGCTCCCACGGGGTGAAGGTCATATGGTCCCACACCCGCCAACTGCGTGCTGACGAATGCGCCAGTCGGCAGGCATTTTTAACATAGGGAACTGTGTGTGCGGGACACAGACCAGACATGGGGGGTATATAGGCCTTTATGAAGATAGGGGGCGCCATCCTTCTGAGCAGTACCTCACTATAAACCCCTTATTAACAATGAGACTGAAATACATTTTCTGACCCCTGCAGTTTGTATCTTTATGGAAGATCCACCCTAAATAGCAAACGCCACTCAATGTCCCGCCCAGGCCTGCCGCATGAAATGAGACGCTGGCAAAAGACCGTCACAGCAGGCCTGCAGCGGCCCCGAACCTAATGGCACGCACATGCTTAAACAGTTAGCAGTTAACCATTCCTTAGATATCAGTCCAAGATTATCTGTAGCAGTTTTAAAAATAAAAGGGATTGGTCATCATTCTGGAGGCAGGTAGCAGATCAGAACGTTTGAGACTGCAGATTTTATCTTCAGCAGCTTTTAATCTGCTATTCATAGGGGTGTGTGTGCTTCTAAGGGAGACACACACGTGTGCAGGCACACACGCACCCCGCACCCCATACGCATGCGTACACACACACACACACACACACACACACACACAGAAACAGAGCAGAAGCCTGACGCAGAGAAACTGGAAGGCTGCCTCTGCAACGGCACAGATACATGTAAGCAGTTTCGATTAATTACTGTAGGGAAATGTGGGAGGACCATGAAGGAGGGCAGTGGGGGGGGGGGGGGGGCACAATGTAAACTGGGGGGGAGCCCATCTCTGACTCATTCCCCCAGTGGCCCAGAGATCCTGCATGGAGGACAGGACAGGCTCTTCATTCCCGATGACAGCCTACATAACAGGACATCATGGTCGAGTTTTGTTTAGTCATTTCCTTGGTAGCGTTATGCTGGTCCACTCCCTGTCAGAAGACACGCTAAACGCCACGAGTCTCGGGAGATGCAAGGGATAGACTGCTGCAGGACACTGAGAGAGCAGTCACTGGGAGAGCAACGCGCAGGCAGGGGATCTCAGACCATACCACCACCATGGGACGTTTCAAGAACCATGCCCTCTTTCCCAAGAAACCATCAGCCTGATTTAAGAACCTGCAAGCAGGGTATGTAAGCAGTGCAGCGTTTAAGGGGGGAGACTCCAGGTTCATTTCCCAGGGGGCACAGTCTCAGGAGAATGCTTGACCTGGTTCTCTGCAGTAAACCGCTTCATAAGAACATAATGCTAATATTTAATCAAACATATGCTCATAAGCACCCTGCCGGAACCTCCTGTCCAGAGTCCCAGGGAAACACTTGTTTCTCTACCGCACCATGACAATACGAATGGGTTCCAAGACCACACACTCCGCCCAACTCATCAGTGCACCAACAACCCCCGATGCACGTTTGCAACAGTGGCCTGACTACTGCCATGGGGGATAGTAAGTTAGATTAAACATCTGCCACTGTTCTCCCAGCAGACTTTTACAGGGACTGAACATCTCTTCATAGAGATCGCCTGGGAAAACGACCATAAGGGACGCTATTTATTTCCCCTAATCAATACTGTATGAGGATGCCAAATAAGCTTTCCAGCAGACGACGGGGACAAGGCGAGCGAAGCGAACAGCAGCCTCTGAGACATGGATACAATCAAAGACCAGGAAGCCCGAGACACGCCAATCAAACTGATGGAAGCCTAAGGTTCAACTCCCGCACTCCACATTACTTGTGAAGAGAATGTAAACAGACAAATCTGCTTCCTCTAAAAGCCTGTATACTCGAGCAGAACCTCCATAAACAGCCAAGTGTGATACCAGCACACAATCAACAGCAGGAAGGTGAACCCTTAGAAACAGGTGGCTGAAGGAGACAAACGCTATGATGAAGGCAACAATTCCAATTAGTAAATTACCGGAGCGGCAAGATCACAAAACTCCCATGTATGGAGGAGGAGGGATGATTTACGGAATCGCTGCTCTGGAGGGATGCAATATTCATCACGCCAAGAGTGAGCCCAGTCTGCATTCCTGTTAATTCCGTGGCGATAAATCACATTGGCGTTACCAGCGATCGTGTGCAGATCAAGGGAGGTTCAGAGAGACAAGGCATCCTCGTCAGTCAAGTTTTAATTGGGTTATGAGGAGTTTAACGATGCACGTCCTGATGGCTATCGCAGGGTTGCAGAGGACCGGAGAGACTGGTGTCATATCCCTTTCAACGGTACCCTGAGCAAAATCCCTATGGCTATGGCTGACTGCACCATCCAACCCCCAACAACAGTAAAGCCACTGGTAACACAGGTCGGGATCCATTCAACCTTCAATTACAGTGAAAATCAGTCTGCAGGGTAGCAATTAATGATGTGCATCAGTAACCCAAAGTTCTCTGGTTCCCATCACAAAATGGAACCTGCTCTAGTACCCCTTGGCAAAATGCTTACCCTGAGCTCTGCCGACTTGTTAGTAAACAAGCTGAAGACACAAAGGTAGTAAGGAGAGGAGAATCTTCCCCTCTTGGGGTGTTGGCCAACAAGCAAAGTGGACGTCAACTGATAAACCAACCCAAGGTCCAAAGAGAACAGGATCCAGTATGAATCCGTAACATACATCAGACAGAAGACCGCCTGGCGCATCTAGTAGCCTCGCGGCTGCACGATCCCACAGCCTCACCTCGCCGTCCTTCCAAGCCAGGAACTCCGAGCACAGTGGGAGTCTGGCAAACATGCCAGGGAAGACAACAGAACGCATCCCTGCCAGGAGATAAGTAGGTGAACGCCAGAGTATGACAGACGGGAGGGGGCTGCACGTCAGGTCCGGCGGCCACAAGGACCGAGAGTCCCTCAACCAGCTGGGGGAATCCCACATTTCAGCAGGGGCTAAAGCAGACGTGACAGGCCGATGCACGCCTGTAGGGAGACAAGCTGGGCAGGGGAGGGGGCCCAGTAGGGGACAGGTCGCCAAGTTAACAAGGGATTACAGTGCCTCAGTCTCCACAGAATGTTCTGGAAACCAAACAGGTCTAAAAGGGTATAAACGCTACACTTAAAGCAAAGACTCTCACACCAAAGAGGACAGATCAGTCCAAGAGTGGGAAAAACACAGACCACAGAAGTTTGTCTTTAACCAACAATTCTTTTTTCCCCCCCCACACAATGACAAATTTGCCTCATTGGTCAACTCCCTGTCAAAAGGGCATCACATGCCAAGTTAGTCTGAAGTTCATATCTAATAAGGCCTCTGTGCTGCAAAAAGGGCCAAGGAACAGAAGTATCAAATTTTAGACAGATGCTGTCAAATTAATTTCTGTAAAGCAGTTGATGCATTACCTGTGGGAATAGGGAGGCGGAGAATAATTCCTTAAGCCAGACATAGGCCTGGCGAAGGCACATCATCAAAACCGCGGTAAGAGCCAGTTTGTTTTGCTTTGTAGAAGGTGTCACGGCTGGTATCCTACAGGATTATTAGAAGTGTGAACTTATAAAAACATGGGGCACTTGGGGAAATGAGCTGAACGGAAAATGGACTTGAAGAAAATCACGCTTGTTCTTGAATTCCTTGATTCCGCCTATGCAGCGTTTTAAAGGCCCCCCGCCCCGCCCCCCCACCCGAGCCTGTGCTGACCACCACACCAACATAATTGGAAACCAACAGCTTCGTTTGGTGTGTGCCAGGAGTGCCATTGGTGCAGTCAGTCAATTGCTGACCGCCCTCCCCCGAAGGAGACGGAACGACACAAGAGAAAGGCTTAACGAAGACCCTAGCATCAAATCAAGCAGTAGCACCATTATCTGTAGCAGCTGCCAAGAGAAACCAAAGTAGAACCCCTTCAGAACCTAAACCTAACCTAAAACCTACCTGTAGCCCAGTTCCCACTATAGTACAATTTTACCAACACACCAGACTCAGACTGAAGTACAAGTACAAGTATTTGTGCTAAACACCAGGTGCAGGAGTCTTACCCTTGCATATACACCATTGCCTCTATAATGGACGTCAGGGCATTAAGAGAACATCCTGTATCGCCATTCCTCACAGGTGGGACTGCTGGCAGGTAAAAACTGCGACCTACTGAACTCCGAGTCTCAGCACACAAAACAGCGCGCTGACTCATCATGGAGCTCAAAACCAAAGGCTCTGCCAGGACTCCTAACCCCGTTCTTTCATTGCTACAGAAGGAACAGCTGTTAAGCAAATAAACTTAAAACGCATGCGTGAGACTCGCCCCGGGCAGGTTGGCAAGCTGAGGAAGGAGCGGGGAGTTTCTGGGTATGGGAGTGGAGGCAGATTCGACCAAAATATTGGAGAAGGGGGAAAAAAAGGATGTTTCAGAATCAGTATGAAGGAAACACATGGAATAACAAAAATGGCTGACAAGCTGTCTGAAGGGCTACTGGGGTTTCAGGGTCAGGATCTGGATGCACATACTGAAAAAACAACCCACCCCCTCATTTTACGCTGCATTAGTACGGTCAGACAGATGCGGAATTTTAGGGTAAACTGCACAAAACAAGTGACAATAAAAAGTCAGATTCCAGCCTTCTGTTTGGAGACAAGTCAAAATTAGATGGCATTTTATGCAAATGTGTTTGGCAGCGTCAAAGCCGAGCATGGATACACCTGTGCCTGGGTGTGGGGAGGTCAGGAGGGCAAGTGTGTAACAGAGCGGTGAAAGCAGTTTGTTCTTCTAGACAGAGATTTGGGACCATTTGCATAACTATTCGCAACACATGCAGCATCAACTCAGCTGGCTTCTGCAGTGGCTGCGCAAGAAAACCAAAAATGGGGGAGAAATACCCCACCCCCAAAAAGTAGAGAGCCATTTGATGGGCTCCACTGTCAGCGTCACATGTGATAACCACAGTCAGGAAAGGCAGAAACATTTGTTGAATGGGTCAATAACAGCTTCGACTAGCCTGCGCTAAAAGTAGCCTAGAGGCTAACGGCTAATTAACAACGAAAACTGGAAATGGCAACTGAGCATCGCGTCACAGAGGGGTCCGTGCGGCAAGTGGGGGGCCTAGAACAGAACATGGCACAAACAAACGAAGCCGCACTGAAGGGCAAGGCCCCGGCGGCAGTAGCAGATGAGGCCAATCCCAAAGTGCTCAACTCCCACAGCACGCTAGCTGACCTGAGCTCCGGTTCGCCTCGGGCACCCGCTACACTCAGATCAGCTCACCTCACACCACAAAATCAGCATCTCTGGAGACGGAGTTAGGAGCAGAGAAGCTGAACGGGACCGTTAGGGGGCTGGGTAGACAGGGCTAGGCGAGGATTAGCACTGCTAACATTTAAGCTACTAATCTCTCAAATGTTTACATTTTGAAACATGCCCTCTATTACAAAGTCAAAGTGTTACTAATAATGTATTCCCCAAATGAAGCAGCTGCAAAGATGCTTTAACACACATCTTTAACCACGAAACTTGTTTTGCCGGTACTTTACTGCCCAATAAACCGAGCAGACTGCTTCGAGTTGGGCACCACCAGACTTGTAGGCAGAAGATCTCACAGCACAGGCAAAGAGCGGCTTAGTCGCTAGATTTCTGGCAAGTTGGCGCGGCGCAGGCCTCAAAGAGCCCAGAGCGCCACCGATTCCATGACACAGGACACCCACAGGATCCCAGAGACATGAACATCAAACAGGCTACGGTGCGTTTCCACAGACGCCAGCTGTTTGAAGTCGTCTGTGTGCAGCTACCACTGAACTGGGTGGAGGGAGGGGGGTGGCGTCTCTCCACGATTTAAAGTACTCGCTTTTCAGCCACCGCAGCCCTTCACCGTCTACCCTCACCCTGCTTCATTTTTTGCCAAGATGAAAATCCTCGTAATAAATCCGTGCGGCCGTCTTGGGGGTGCACGGAAGCACCTGCCAATGCTGTAAAATCCAGAGGCGTCCAAACTCGACAGGGTCTGGTCTCTCCTCTGCCAAAATCCCTGCCCTCGTGAAACCCTTAAAAATAAAATCCGAGCACCAAAAAAAAACTCCCCACGCTTTAAGGGTTGGGGAGTAGGTGGGGTAGACAGAATGGGCTTGGTAGAGCATAGAAATGGAGCACAGCCTCACAGCATTTTTTTTTTTTAAGTTATTTATTTCTTTTTTTTTACATGGGTGGGGGGGGGGTAACCTTGCTGATCCACCAGAGGAACAGAGCCAACACTTCCACCCCGTGAGCGTTTACGCACACCGCCATCAGCCGCTCACTAATCTGGCCCAATAAGACCTTCGCGCAGACTGAGGGAAGGGTCACTCGCCATGAAAAGCGGAGCCCCCCCTCCCCGACCTTCCCGCTAAATCGCCTTTATCGTCTCGACAGCACTCCCAACAGCGGCCGCCCGGGACCTGAAGAAACGGCAGCTGGAAGGAGCCAGTAACTAAACCTCCAGCCTGTCGAGAGAGGCCCTGCCCTCCTGCCCCCCCCAGCCTGTCGAGAGAGGCCCTGCCCTCCTGCCCCCCCCAGCCCGCACCACACCGCAGGACCTGCTTATAAAACGAGGCCTTAAATTAAGAGAGTCAATCACATCTGATATTACTGTGTGTACACATCCCTTGGGGGGGGGGGGGCATAATCTAAGGGAAAGGAAAGTAATGATGCGAGGCAGGTGAAATCTACTATGCAAGCGAGGTCAGTAACCACCAGGGCGGCAGAGTGGGGTACAGAGGATATTCACTCCGCCGGCAAAGAAACGGACATCGCGTTCCTCCTTCAGCACCAAGAGGCTCGCCAGCGGACAGATTACTTTAAGTTTGTGCAGACCCAGCCTGAAAAAACAGCCCCGTCTCCCAGCCGAGAGGAACAGAACCTCCAACTCAGGCGGAAAGCGGTACTGAGTTTCTGCTGAGGTGGGGGCAAAGGGATACTAATCCCCAAGAGGGAGGGCCCTTTAATTAGTCGCGAAGAAATTCATTAGTTTGTACAGCCACTTAAATTAGGTGGGGGGGCGGCGGTCTTTATCTCCGACTTTATACAAAGGGGGGGCTTTACTTAGCCCAGACAAAATAAATAAATAAAACAAAATCAATAAACTGAAACTTTCAATCGACTGAGGCAATAAGTTACCATGGAAAAGACGGGATGGGAAGCTCTGACATCAACAGCTCCGTGAGCGAGGCATGTTCTGGTTGGCCTTAGCACGCTGCGTTTTAGGCTGCGTGTCGCCGAGGTAACAGGCTCACGCGTCGCAAACTTCCTCAGCCAGCTCCGCTCTGTTTTCGGGCGACTCATCAGGGGCCCGCCACCCCCCACTCACCATTTTAATTAAATTAATCGGAGCGACCGCACACGGCGCGCCCCCTCATCTGCGCTGTCGTGCAGGCCGAATCCTCACAAAAGCTCCTTTTAAAACGGAACTTTCCGGAGCTTACTGGCTGACGGTGGCCTGTCAGAGAGCCAGTGAGTCCATGCCTCTGTTCCCCCCCCCCCCTTAAAAAAATTAATTAATAAAAACAAAGGCCCAAAACC
>JAODJU010000001.1:5692596-5757100 GCA_026776725.1 Gnathonemus echidnorhynchus
GTTTCTAACGTTTCACATGATGTCTGGAAGGATCTGTATAAACTCATTGTATACCGAGCCTGTATTCTACTTGCCACTTATATTTTATTATAAATATGACCAATAACATTATGTCCATGAAATTACATTTTTGTGGTGTTCTTGACTCTTTTCCTTCCTTAAACACCTACATTGCTAGTGTGCTTTGGTAATGAAAATTGCTTATTACTGATTACATAAAACATTACATTTTTGTGGAGAAAAACACTGAATATGACGTGTCAGACCATGCAGACACGTGACGCGTCGACAATACAAAATCCATGTCGACGATTTTTTTGTAGGCAGCTCGCAACAAAAAAAAACTCTTAATGAACACACCTGTCAAAGTCATTACAGGATAAACCACACAAAGTGACCCCTATGGGGAGTGCTAGACACTGACAGGGAGGTCTGGATAAGCGAAGGACTGCCCAAGGAGTACGAGTTCAGATATCTGCGCACTTCGTAAAACACTACCACAGAAAGGCAACACTTGTCAAAGGGCTGTTTCACAGTTGCACTCTGTTGCCACCTTCTGGCACATTTCAGAACTGCACCAAGTTTGAGTTCTGATCCTGTTCTGCGCTAGGCAGAGGCATCCGCTTCGGATTGCCACAGGTAATAACCTACATGAACACTGCCGTCTAACAAAGCATGCCTTGATAACGTGCAGATGATGTATCAGTTACATTCAGTTAAGATATTCCTTTACTTCAGCTCAGTTAGGCTGCAGAGATAAGCAACTATATAATTTCCTGTCAAGAGACAAAGGGGAACCACTCACTGGAAGGACACAGTTGAGTCAGCTACATGAACCACCGCTCAACCATAAACCTAGCAGCCATGCCAGGATTCCAAGCTGGAGCTGGAAGAACCTGCAGCAGTGACTGGATGACTCACACCACAGCCAGCACCCCCACAGATCCACCTCAGTCACACCTAGGGACCCAGGTGTCACTGATGTAGGAAAAAAAAAAAAAAAAAAAAAAAAATGCCAGAAGACCCCTGAAAGGGAACCGTAAACATGGTGCTTCTACTGAACTTCAGCTGAACCACCAGCTGTTCTGAGCAAAACCAAGACATTCCTGAGGTAAGCTAAGCAAGCCAAAAAAAGCAGACTTACTTGGTGCCACGGATCCCCTCCCTGCGGACGGTGGCGAGTCCTTCAGCAACCAAAGACTCCGCAATGTTCTCCCCAGATGTATCTGAAACGAGAGTGGAACTGTGAGGTGAGATTCCCACAAACTGATCCGGCAAGAAAGGCAGACATCATGCTGACTCAAAACCTTTCGCGGTGGGTTTCCAGCAAGACCACTCCTACCCATAATTCCCAGTTCCACAGAAGAACCCAAAAACCACTTCAAAAGGTCCATCTGCAACATCAGATTCTTCAGGAACAAGACCATCCATAACACAACACCCACCACAAACCCAACCCAGTCACACATTTCCCAGAAAGACATTGGGACAAAAAAATCAAGACCATCCTTTGTGGCTGTACATACCTTTCCCCAGGTACACCATCCCATACTCTCTTCCCTGGTTGGTCTTGATCTCAACGTTGAAGCACACTTCCTTACCAATCATCTTCTTGCGGAGGAACTCACGAGCCTGGAAGGCCCAGGGCTAAAACACAGGCACCGTTCAGGTCAGCTGTGTCCAAACTCAGTGGCAGAACATTTGATCAAGACACATTCAGGGCAGAGTCCTGGCTCCCGCAAGCATGTGGCGTTTGCGGCACAAGGAAAAACAAGGCAGTTAGAGGAACAAGATGGCCCTGCAATGGACTGGCATCCAATCCAGTGTGTTCCTCAAGCTTTAAAAGGTAACTATTCCAAGAGGAAGTTAATAGACAAGATAAAATTTGAATTCTTTAGTAGGAAGTCTTTGCTGAATTAATTTACTTCATTAAGTTGGGTTGTTCAATCACTAAAAGTGACCAGGGGACAGAGTCTGAGTGGAGGAACCATCCATCCACACCAAGGCGGAAGGCCTCCTCACCTCGTCGGGAACGTCCTTGGTGTCGGGCTGGCCCTGGACAGCGCGCCGCGCCAAGGCACCAGCCCGGATGTTGCTGAGGTTGATCTGTCTCTCCGGCGGAGGCCCCCCCCGAGGCTGACCTCGAACGATGATGGCACATCCCGAAAGTACCTGAGAGACAACACACACACCAAGCTGAACCACTGGGAGGGGGTGGGGGAGCCAAAACAGAGGGAGCTGGTGATTCCAGAGGCAGCTCTGCCAGGCTACAGCTCAGCCTGCCAACATGGAGTTTGGAGGTTCCCTCCACATCTGTTCGAGTTTCCTCGTCATCTACAGAGGACCTTAGGGTCGGATGAACTGGTATTCCATATACCATCTGTGTCTCCCAGGAGAAAGTCACCACAACACATACTGAACAAGGAGTTTGTGGAAATTAATGCATAGAAAAAGATGCTTTAATCCAGCTGTTAAGCAACACTGCCGACAATAAAGACGATATTTCAACTAATGCATAATATACCATACAGTGAAATATATAAACAAATCCCACAAATCAGATGCAGCAGAAGCCAAACTGCACTTGGAAATCATGCAGGCTCTCCACACATCCACGTGCCGCTGACAGACAGAATTTATAAACGTAAATATTAAGCTAATGATTAACGACAGCATTATTTGCTTTATTCACGGGTTTACAATTTGCATACTATGACCTTAACATTGACCGATAAGACAAAATGATACAGGCCTAAATGTGTTTCAAAATCTAATATGAAAAGACCTATATCAATAAAGCGAAGTGGTCATTTTTACGTTGCCCTCCTTGACAGAAAAAAATCCAAACTTACTAAAATTCGCACCTAAAAGATAATTAAACCCGCTTTTTACAAGTTATTTACAACTTTTAACCGCAACACAAAAGAACACCCTTGAGCAAGAATTTAACACAAAAAGACTACTACAAAAAAGCAAATAAGTACATTTTAAAATAACAAAGTTGGACTGGAAGAAACTTATAATAAATAAACATACAAGAGGTACTCAACGGCTTGCAGTATCAAAACTGTAAAGCAAACGTTGGTAACGCTGATATGAAAGAGTCACATCTGTTCATTTAGAACGAGTTACTATGTTACAAAATTCAGCAGTGTTTTTAAAAACAAACCACCCAATAAATGCGAATTGAAAAGTAACTTTAAAAAGTAACACCCGACCGGGAAAGTTCATGTAAGAGATAGTTTGTATAAATGGCGATGGAGGGGCTTTCCACTCCGACTCCCAGACTTTAGACCTACGTGTCAGTTTCTCATCCCGAATAAAGTGAACAGTGTCAGCCCCCCCATTTTACCACACAGCCGCAGGACCCGCATCGCGGCGCCGGCCGCCAGTAACAGACATTTGCTCAATCCCGAAACCGTGATTACTTATTTCAACAACTCACTGCGAATGACTGGAGCTTATTATATGTTAAAAAAAATATATAGATTACAAATACATGCTTTGGGTAGGGGGTTGCATTTTTTGCAAACGATACGTGTGTTATATTTGTCTTAAAAATAAAAACCTTCATCGCTTTCCTCTTCATGTTGCTTAATTAAACGTAAGAACACTTCCATCACGTAAATTACGATACTCTGATCAGAGTCCTCACAGATTTATGAAATTCGATATCATCATCATCATCATCAGATGTGGTCATATGATAATTTAAAGTGTTTATTTCGAAGCAATTACTAATACTGCGCCATCTAAACACACTACCTGAATTCAAAAAGCTACGCGGCAAGGTAACTTGGACAAACACACACGCGCGCATGTCCCTGCACAGAAATACCAAAGTGAAATCAAACAAATGTATTAGTTCCACATCGACGTCAAATAAATCACCCACATTTAAACATCTTTAAGAGACACGAAAGGTGTGAATGAGCCGAGAAACTGCCCTCCATCAGATGCTTAGAACTTACTTATCCAGATCCTTGCTTTTAAGCTCCTCAGACCCCCACAGTTGTGGTTTAGGCTTACCATTTTCACTATTCCTCTTTGCAATGGCGCAGAAGAGCCAGGATTTGCTTGTGCTTGTGCAGACGCCGAAGAGGCCATGGTCTCAGTGATTTAAAACGTAAGGGATCCGGAGAGATCAGGAAGAAAAGAGTCGGCAGTCAGAGCGACTGTGCTACTGGAGAGTCCAAGAAAGGGAAAAAGGGACTGAGCGTCGCTTAACACACTCACTAGACCGGAAGCGCACGATGCCATGCAGCCCCAGCATGCACAGGACATACACGTCAAATTGCGACTTATTCCGGGCCAAGGCCGGGAGGGTCTGCAGTGCAACTGTATGCAATTCTTTGAAAACGTAAGATATGTAAAAAAATATATATATCTTCCGGGGTAACAAGGGGCGCGACACGTCAGCACGATTTTAATCCTTAAAGCGGACATGCGAGTCGGAGGTTGTTGATACTGTTGCATGTCGGGGGTTTTGGTAAATGAGTGAAGCGATAACGCGTGTTTTAATAATGGGGACTTCTGCGATTTCTCTATCGATTCACCATGTTTCAGTTTTGGAAACATCGTCGATCTCGGCAACCGAAGCTCTAAATGTCTTGATCTTGATCACTAATTTGGTAATTGAATTTAGTAATGAATTTATTTTTCGCTTAGTATTTCGATTGTCCTATGTGTTGTCATATTTCGTAATATTCCAAGTTTTTTTTTTATAATTCAAGAGAATATGCCTTTTTTAAGTTTTGTGTCCATATTACTACTACTGTGTCCATTTGTAATACAATTATATTACAGTGAACCCTTGTCATAAATATACTTATATTTTTATTTTGTTCGAGCATTACTGAATTTGATATGACATTTAGTGTCCGGCAGATGGTGCTCACCCGCCGATATAAATCGCTGTGGCTAGAAATGTGAACGCATCAGTGTAGGTACAGCCTTATAGGGCAACACAGAGTTGTTGCTTCGAATCCTGACCCCCGTATCTACGTCCGTGAAGTTTGTCCTCCCCGCGCTGAGTCTTCCTTGCATGTTAAAAACGTGGCTTTATTGAATTGGTCCCTTTGGTCTGTGCATACACTGTAATGGACAAACATCCCATCCATGGTGCCGCCCCCCCGTGGTCCTGTATTTTCTGGGATAGGATCCAGGCCCATGTAGTGACCCTGTAGTGGATAAGCAGAAAAATGTATCTATTTATTAATTACTTCATTATACGTGCAATCTATCTTGGGGCACTGTAAAGGGGGAAGTTAGGACATATTGCAGTGGCCCCTGAGTGACAGGAGCCCCAAAAAATTGGAACACAATTGGATTGGCCTGGGTTGTGTGCCCATTATGATGTGCTTTCATGGGGTCCCAAATCTCCAGCGGTACCCATGCCTTTGTCTATCCAGTCTCCACAATCATTTATGTAGAAACACACACACACACGGGTCATTTAGCAACACCAGTGTCTTTGGGCTGAGTGAGAACTGGGTGGCAATTAAACCCGCAAGGCTAGAGTGTAACACTACAGTTAAAAAGTGAGTTGGGCTTTAGATGTGTGGTTGTACTAATAAAATGACAATTACATATGTTATATGTTGCATTATTAAAATAAATATATAGCTATATAGGAGTCAGAGTGTCCGAATCAGTGGAGAGCTGCAGCTCATGTAAGTCTGCAAGGTCAGTCATGGGCAAAGGGTTTAATACACAGTTCGAAAAACTCAGACAAAAAATATTCAAACAACTTTATATAATTATATGTAATTAAATATATCGTCAGTTAAAGTTTACTTACATTAAAATGCTGCCACTTGTTCTTAAAATCCCACTGAGTCTGCACACTGTAAGGTATACAGATCGTTGCTATAATAGACATTTTGAATGAAAACTCGGATTTCAACATTACGAAGTGCTTTATCGCAGTTATAAAGTCACAATTCTTTGTTTAAAATGGTGGACCATTTGCAAATGTTATTTAAAATGACCGTATAATATTAAATTACGTAACAACATCTTATTACATAGTTTATACTAGAGTATGGTGGTATTTTCGTCGGCTGAGATTTATTCGTCTAAAAGAACGCTGGGAAACGTTTTGCTACCTTACAGCCCACTAACCTTGCGCGACGTTCCCAGACTCTAAGTGGAGATATCCAGTCAATTTCCGTTATCTACAGTCAAGAAACTTTATTTTTAATAGCAGTATGTCACAGCAGGGTCTTTAACTGAGACAGTCTTTGAAATGATCGAACATTGTGATGCTACCTTTGTCCTTATGTAAATGCGAGATTTATCATTTCAGTTTACATTGTTTAAAAAACCACTTGTGCGCATATGTAGGCCTGTTTCACTATGCGAACTGCATCGGTTTTTTTTTGTTTTTTTTTAAAAACCTAGCAATATTCACTACAATTAGTAAATTTATATATTAAACTACAGATTGTCATATTGTAGAACACTTCATATAATAAGTTATCGTTATTTCAAATGTATGACACAATGCTTTATGGCCAACAACGTACGCTTTAATCTAAGACATATACAATGCGGGCCAAGGGTACTAAATTAAAATAACAACCATATCAACTTTTAAATTAGTACACTTATACAGAGTAATACCGTACTGTGGAAGTTAAAACTTGCTTAAGAAGAAGCCCGATAATGGTGCTTTTACCTTACTATGTCAGTTTATCGTTGTTACTTGTAGATAACTTTGCACTAAATACGTGACAGTGTGCGCTATGGGTAACTTTTGGTAACCTCGTGTTTGCGCAGGAGATCTGACTGCCATTTACGCTCCTTTCTCCACAATTAAGAACTATAATAAACGTGTACATAATAATGTATACCATGAATATGTCGGTGTGTGGTTTTGTTAATATATGGGTTATAAACCCTTTTTCTCCAAGGAAAAAAGGAACTAAGTATAGTCATTAGCACAAAATTTGAAAATTACGCACCCAATGTTTGATCGGTACTATGCCAACCGAAGGATTATTTTATTAACATTTGCTCAAGTACATGAGAATTCAAGTGATGTAAGTACTTTGACTGAAGCGGACTATGGGATTTGATAACTGAAAATAAATAATTTATCTATTTTTATCTGTTGGTAGGGAGATATTGGTGTTCCGCCTTACTGTGCTCAATATGCCGTGGTTCCAGTACTGAAAATATTATCATAAACTAACCCGTGGTTAATATATAATTTGGAACATATGGCTTTTTAAAATAAACCCTTTATTTTTGTAGTGGCATGACCTATGTGGATTTTACTAATGATGCCCAATTAGTCATTAAACAGATTCGACCACGAAGCTTGTATAGATTTTCATTCGCTAATATTTGCTCGTCAAATATTTTCTTTGAAACGTTTACAACATATTTTATCTGCATGTCAGACAGGAGACATCTGTGAGTGTTTTTCGAATCTCCATTTCATAAATATGCTGCCAATTGGTCGCATACATTTCCATCTCTGCCTCTATTTGTTCACGGTTGAAAGAAAATGTAATAAACGAGTGTATTTGACGGATTTATGATTTATCAAATGTACTTTACCATATGGCAGACGTTTTAATGTTTGTTTTAAAATACAATCGAGCTGGATTTTAACGTGAATGAAGAAGATGCCCAAGTCACGTGACGGGCGGCGTGCCCTTTAAAGAGTAAAACTCAAGGCGCCGCGTGCACGTTACATTTTTCAGCAAAATGTCAATTTCTGAATCGCGTTCCCAGCCGCACATCTATGCAATAACTTAAGAGGCAACTTTCACAGCCGCAAATGTTTCCTACCCGCTAACTGGGAAATGCTGTCCATCACAATTCGGTGCTGAAAATACACCTTCCATGCGCTGGGTAATAGGCTATGTTACCCTCCTCGTGGTATCGCCTACATTTGCTGCACATGCACCTACTGAAATACAGCGAACTGGCACTTTAACAAGAACAAGACCCCGAAACTGATGTTAAACAGCGAAGCTTAAAAACGAAAGGTTTCACTTTGCTGTTTTTAGACTTTGAAATGTTCTTGCAAATACACCCATTCTTACAATTAATACAAACTACTTTGACAGAGGTTACCTCAGTGAGACCACATTTGATTCTCGCGGTGAACCATAAAACGTGCAATGATGACACAGCACATATAAAACGAATAAAAACATTCATGGTCATCATATACATGTATATATGACTATTTGGTTGATCTATTGTGTAAATTGCATACTGTACGTAGATTTGGACATGCACTACACTAGTCAACAGCACAGTTGGGGGAAAAATAACACAATACTTGGTTGTCTTCACTCTGAAGCGGTCGTGAGATCATGCACTCACGCATGCATGCTGATTTGCATGCAATATAAGGCTATAAATTACTGGGGTCAGACTCACGTCACTCATGCAGGACTGCTGGCCTATACGCGAGTCTTCTGCCTGCAGGATCCCCCCTGTATCGGGGCAGTGAGTCGGTTCACCTTTGGATTTGAAAAACACTGTTCCGGACTTGGCGATATTCAGCAGAATTATTTACGTTTTCCAGGTAAGGTGACGGTTCAGCATTACTTGGAACTTGTGTGCACTGCGCCAAAATGTACCGATGAAATGTCGCACCTGCTACATTTTACACAACCTGTACGCATATCTCCCGTTTTTGTTTACCACAGAAAAGTTACCAGTAGCGGATGATGGAACAGCATAATAAGGACGTGATAGAACAAGGTTTATTATTACGATATTATCATTATCTTCTTTAAACACTGTATGAAATATGCGTAACTGTTTGGTCCTTTCGGATGTCGTTTTATATATTTGCGTTTAAAAATTGATTATTATAATTACTAATAAGGTATTTAATGAGACAGTTAAACATTTCAAAATGCAAAGTAGCTTAAAAACTAATTGAAATGTAGCCATCCAACAAAGTAGTCATTTCCTGATTTGTCTTGATTTTTTTAATGAAATAATAAAGTTATGGAAAGGTAATAGTTGTTTTCTCTTACAATAATTTCATAATTTCAAATTTGTGTTGAGCCTTCCTGCTGCTTTTTATAGGAGAAAGTTGCATAAACCAACTCGGGGGGGTATTCCTGAACGGCAGGCCCCTCCCTGCATATAAAAGGAGGAAAATAGTGGAACTGGCAACGGAGGGTGTAAGACCTTGTCAAATATCGCGGATTTTAAAGGTACAAACGTGCAGCACATTTTCGCGGAAAACGCTAATGCTAATGCTAAACACATTAAAACATACTTGTGCTTCTGTCGTATTTTTTTTTTACTCAGGTGTCCAACGGCTGTGTCAGTAAAATCCTATGCAGATATTATCAAACCGGACTTTTGTGTCCCAGATCGATCGGGGGTAGCAAACCACGTCTGCTCACGCCAGAAGTGATTTCCAACATCGGTCGCTACAAGTGTGAGAACCCATCGGTTTTTGCATGGGAAATCCGGGAGAAACTCCTGTCTGAACGGGTGTGCGAACCTAATAGGGTCCCCAGTGTAAGTGAATTAACCGAAAATCTCGCTAATTCAGCTTAAAATTTCATTTTAATGCAGAACAGAAGCTATTTTTATGTGTTGCCAAAACTATAGAAAAGAAGCAAATACAATTTTATAATAATACGCATTGCAATCGTAGATAGGATTGAAAATCTAGTACACACTACAATAAAAAGCTCACGCATTGTTCGCGCGCTGTTTGTAGGTGTCGTCTGTAAACCGAGTTTTGAGAAACATGAACCTGGATCTCATACCCTTTGGGACGGACAGCCCTGGGCCTCAGGGTAAATGGTTGTTCTTTAAATCTCAAATATTTTCCTGAAATGCAGTAAACTCACTCTTCGTTCCTGCCATCTTTTTCCTCATATCCAATCGTTATAGAAAACGTGTCTGGTAGAGATGTGGGCACGATGACAGAGTGCAAGACTTTCCCAGATGATGGTCCTGGAGCAGAAGATAGCAGGACAGGGAAGAAACAGCACAGGATCCGTACTGTATTCACCGAAGAACAATGTGCAGTATTAGAACAAGGTACCCGCAGCTCAGTGTCTGATTAAGGACTGCTTTGCATAGTAGGTAATTTTTTAGTAAAATATGGGTAGGATTAAAAAGTATTAAAAATAGTATAATTGGGGTAAAGTGATTTATGTCTGAGGAATCTATCATATAATGTATGCCTTTTTGAGTTTGTATATTGGTTTGTGCTGTGTACTGATGCAATGGGTAAATCCAGCAGTATTACTAAACTATGGGTTGAAATGATCCGCTTGAAGTGTAATTGTGTGTGTGGGCCCATCCCTATAATCCACCTTGTGCTTTTTTTTTTTGTTAATGTTGCAGTGTTTCGACAGGGACATTATCCAGACTCGCTCACTAGGGAGAAACTAGCAGCAGAGATGAACCTTTCAGAAGGAACAATAAAGGTAATGAGGGTGGGGATGAGTGGTAGGCAGGCCTTGCAGAGACTCCAGTTTATGGGCGCTTTTTCAGGAGCCAAAACGTTTTTCCAGAACCAATAACTTTTGTCATGTTCACACCGCATGTAGGAACACAGTCCGATTGTATTTCTTCATCTCCCATGCTTATTTAGCATAAAGGACGCAGTTCTTGTTGTGCAGTGTGAAAGTGACACAAGAAAGTGGCCAAGAGCTAGAAAAGTGCCCAGTCGAAACAACCCAGGGACTTGAAACCAGGGCCAGGTTCTGGAACTTCAGTGTGAAAGCAACTTATAGTATATGAAGACCTCGTTTTGCATAGGATTCTGTGACCTTTTTAGCCATCTGGGACGCAGGTTTATTTTAAGATTTTTAAAACATGTATACTGCATCCCTATCTGGGCTTGTGGAATGTTACCCTTCCTATGGATCAGGAACCTGAGCTAATGCGGGATATAGATGTGTGTGACAGGAATAGTGAGCCTTACCTTCACACTTGACTTGTATTCAAAGTCAACTTTGTTGTCATTGTGCACATGCATGACAAAATGAGAAAGCTTTCTTAGTGCAGTCATACACACGGAGTAATAGTAGTAAAATAGCCAGTAGGATAGAATAAATAACATTTAAAGATGAATTTCCTGGGTAACTCAACTTCGACCTCATTCAGGCTAAGGAGGAGTGGGGTAATGCTAACTGAAATGATGTTGCTCCACAAGGTTGCTCACCTCTGGAGACAGGGTGAGGAGTCTAGAGATCCGTGACCTCAGTAAGGGAGGTGTGGCCTGACACGCTTGGCATTCTCCAACACGACCCTCATCAGGAAGAGCAGTGTGGAGAAGATGAAATATATTGCATCCATCCTTCAGACAGTGAATGTAATTACAAAAAATTGATAAAATATTAACTGTAAAGGTAATGAATTTGGGGGCGGCACAGTGGTTAGCACTGTTTCCTTGTGCCTCTGGAACCAGGGTTCGAGTCTTCGTGTGTGGAGTTTGCATGTTCTCCCTGTGTTGGCAAGGGGGTTTCCCCAAATGGCCAAAACTTGCTAAGGTTCATTGGAGTTACCAAATTGCCCATAGGTGTGTGAGTGTGTGTATGATGGGCTGCTTACAGAAAATGGATGGATGTCATGAAACTGGAATAATTTTACTGACCTCTGAGAATATTTAAAAAATCAGGCATTGTATTGCGTACGGTGAAATTATCCTTCAAATAACTGTAACAACTAAAACACATTATATATTTTGTTTTCAAAAATGCAAATGTGTATCTCTCACCTGAAGGTCTGGTTCTCAAACAGAAGAGCAAAGTGGCGCCGGGAGGAAAAACGAAATCGCGCCCCCTACTGTTTGGGAGGTATGCAGTTCATGACAGCCTTCACATTTTAAGTCATACTATAACACCCCAGCTGTCTTTGAACCTGAGAAGTTAAGACTATTATGCAGAAATTTCACATTCTGCCTTTGAAAATAAATGTATGCCATTCACAATAGACCTTTTAGGGAAAAACACCATGTGACCAAGGTGACCATCACAGCACACGGAAGCTGGTGCCCTGGGCAGAGCCTATCAGGCTGTACTGAACACGTGCAGAATGTGGGCATGTAGGTTACTTGGAAGCAATCAGGGTCAACAGGGCACTCAACAGCGCCTCCCTTCTGCCACAGATGCCCTGGGTAGAGAGAAGTCAAGAACCTACAAGCTGGGCTCTCCAGAAGGTGATGCAGGTCCCCAGGTAGGTTAAAGCTGTTACACAATACCAATTAACTGTAATGAACTCTTTAATTACACAGTGAGCTCAATATAGAGTTTAAAATCATGCAATAATTCTAAAGGTTTTTACAGCTTTTTAGCATTTTAAATTTCAGAATTTAAAAATTCAGCCTGTCATGCCAAAAAATCCTTTTTCTTTTTTCAGTTGCATTTTATTTATTATTTTTATTATTATTATTGTTACTATAACTATATGTCATGCTTTTGCAGTATACGTACTGAAACTGCTTTGCGCGGCTTTGACATACATTAATGGTATTATGCAGAACTGGCATTATTCCATTGTGTTTCCTTCAAAGGGAATTTCTTTAAACACTGCAGGAAACAGTATTTTCCCCACGTTGTGTTTTCTGTGTCCAGAGTAACTGGAACCAGGTGGCATCGGTGCACCAGGAAGCCCTCGCAGCATTCTCCTACAGCCTGGCCCCCAGGGAGCCACACTGGGCCTCAAACCCAGCCGTCTCTCACGCCCCCTACCAGCCAGGTGAGGTATCACAGCCACTGCAATGGGCTCAGAGAATGGCTTACCTCTCCTTCAGGACTCCTACAGTGCAGTATGGCTACCAGAGGCACTAATTGAGCATGTTGTGATAGGATTTCTCACCAATGAACATTCCTGAAGGCTCTGTCTGCGATGAGGGAGAAGCGATTATAAATTCAATTCAATAGAATATCGCAAAACTGTATTGCCTGGAATGTAAATAATGGGCATTTGTCCAACTGCTACACAGTAATTTCCATTTTATTTGTGAGTTTGAATCTGTAATTTTATGAGATTTATCCCCATCCTGCATAGAGTGATGGCTGTCTTGCAAATATTACCTCAGCATTAAATGTTTTGTGAAGACAGCCTCCCCCCAGGTTACGATGAGGTCACGTTCAGATAAACCTGTCGTAATGGCAAAAATGTACTTTAATACAGTACACCTAACCTAACAAACATCATAGCCTAGCCTACCTTATACATGCTTAGAACACTTACATTAGCCTGCAGTTGAGCAAAATCATTAACACAAAGCCGATATTATAATAAAGTGTTGAATATCAAATTTAATTTATTGAATAATGTACTGAAAAATGAAACATTTACCCATCGTAAAGTCGATACATCATAGCACAGACCATCGTACCCCAGGGAGTATCTGTATAGTAGACAGGCATGGTTCCTGACAATCAGGAAAATCCCCGGTTTATTCCCGGCTGTGGTGATGGATGCTAGCAGTAATGATTGTGGGGGTGCAGCTGCGGGGGTCCGACGGTGTGGAGGCTTACAGAAAGTGCATTCTGAGAAGGTTTACAGTACCACTCTTTTACAGTCTCTCTAAGCACCAGACGAGCAGGCGCTTCTGGCTACGGATCCGCCCCCCTGGCCCCCCAGTGGAGCTCGGTGCCGTACCCTACAGAGGAAAGGACCCCTCTGCCTGTCATCCTGGGACACTATGACTCATTTCTCCTGCCTCACTGATGAAGACCATGTCTTGAAGACAAGCACTCCTCAGACAACCCTATCACTCAGTCAGCATCTGGGGTTGCTTTAGCTTGTATATAAACCTGGACATTAGTTATCTGAAGATAATGAGTGATAAATAGCAATAAATAGGAAGAGACTGAGATCATATTTAAACATCTCACATTAAACAAATCCAGCTTACAGTTCTTGAGGACAGAGTAAGTTGTTTAAAAGAATGAAGGCTGATCAGATATACTCACACTGGCAACGGATCTGAGGTGCTACCGTGGGTGCCCTCTTCCCTGTGCGGCTTTGGGATAGACTCCAAGCTCACCACAAACATACTGGTTATGCTGTTAGGAAATGTATGGATGGAACTAGAAATATGCTCATAGCACATCAAGACATTCCACATTATTTTTCATAAGCAAAACACAAATATTGTCGTTAATTCTGAAACAAAAAACTGCTGATATTAGCTATTTTAAGATATCGTTTCATGAAACCCGTTTTATCAAACTACAATAAAGTAGTAAGACAGTGAAAAATTAAAACTAATTCGTGGTGTTACCAGAAGGGGGCAGCAAAATCCTAGTCATGCTTTAGTTCATCCACCGGGGAGGATTAAATACACTCCATACACTTATGTTTTATTTCAAGTTTTATGAGGAACAATTTTTATTGGCAATTGCCTTTGATGAAAGACATAGTTTGACCGTAGATAAAGGGGTATGCATCTCCATTAGCGGTTTGGTATGCCCCGCCAGACAGTAACCCCCCATCCTCAGTCGTTGCCCCCTGTCTGTTCAGCATTACATTGCTAGCGTAGCATATACATAACAAGTGGTGAAGGATCGAGTACGTTTAAATTGAAAACTGCAGAGGACCAAAACGAGGACATTCTCTCTGAATAAATAATCCTACTAATACGGATGTAAATAAATAAAAATTTACTAAATGTAATTTGCTGAGCTGGGTGGGGAAAAATGAATAGGCCTAACCGCATTAACCCTTGGGGTGAGTGTTCTTCTGTTCGAAAGGTTTGTTCGTTTAAGATCTCTGTCATTTACCTAAATTCGCAATGTTCCCCTCTATCCGGTACTCCTTAGTGAAATCAGCCAGGTTCATCGTTGCATTACTAAATACCAACATATGTGGGGTCCCTTACATGCACCACTATGGACTTTCGCTGAACCTTTTTCTCCTCTCGTGCAGTCAAAACACACTTAGGGCAAATTAATTTCTACCTTGCGATCCAACAGGGAGTAGGTCACAGAAAACAAAGGCGTCCAGCGAAAGCAGTGATACGAACGAGAAAAGCCCGGCAATTTAGCAGCGGGGATCCAATAGCCGAATGAAAACGAGAACCAGCAAACGCTCCGAGCTCAGCCTAATGGGCAGAGCGGGACCCCATCGGCCCTGCTACAAAAAACCCCCATAAACCTTAAACAAACAAAGTGTCGACTCACTAAATCAAGCCTGTAGTCCGGAAGGGGCTTAGGGGCCGGGCTGTGCCCCACCATCATATGCTACAGGCGAGACTGCCGCGAAAACCACGACCTGATCCCGCTTACTGACTCCTAAAGACCGGCTTTTTACACGCCGCAGAGAGAAACAATGAACAAGAAGCTTGCGGGGGTCACTGTGTGACCTGGACTAACTACTAGGCTAACTGATAAAGATAATGCATTGTTACATAGATAGATAAATATCAAAATATTTGTAAAGAAATGAAAATAGTTGTTTTTTCTCGTTGTCTTTTATTGCCCATCGACAGTAGGATGAGTTTTAGAGGAAAATACAACATATAAGAGTATGCATTTTCGTAAATGAACAATTTTAGGAATAAATTAAGCACTTAAGGTGTGTAATAAACCAAAACGCATATGACTGAGTATTTCGTTGGCAGCGCGCGTTTCCGCCTTGTCTGCGCGATCCCGGTCTAGCCTACTTGCGCGCTCATGCGACCAGGGGTCCGCGCAGTTGGATTAAAACTGTCACAGGGGAGCGCGGAGCTGGTAGAGCTGAATCACAGTCTGAGAAATCCCTCCCTTGTCCCGGCACACTGAAGCATGGACGAAAGCAAACAAATGTAGGTCAGAAACCTTATTTTTACATGAAATGTCCCATCCTTGCACAGGATTAAGGTAATTTTTAAGGTAGTTTATTTTTTAGAATGGGAGGAAAAATCTGCTTCGGTGGTATTGTTTTGACACATTAAAGTATATGGAGATAACACGGACTGATTTAAAAACATATACCTTTTCATGGTTTCTGCGAGGTTGTGGTATGACACCAACATCTACTTTGAATACCATACTTTGTAGTATATACTATATACCCCTCCAAAATAGTTTATACAAGTATAATAAAAATATTTCTGTGTGAATGTATATTATGCGCTTTGTCGTGAAATTAATGAAAGAATTGACGCTTTCATGTCGTCTAACCGTCACCATCAAAAATCCGATAGCATGCAGTTGTTCCACTTTGACTAACCTTGAAAAAGTCAAAAAGTGACAACTAATAGTTTTTTTTGCTTACAAGTCTTTCCAAAATGACAATAAATGATTCAAGATTCCTTTATTTGTCACGTATACGTACATTGTTATGTATGTACAACATTAATGACCATTTATGTTATTCAGATTATTCCTATAAAGAACACAAAACAAACTCGCTGAAGTACAAAACAGTTGTCAGTTTGTAACCATCTGAACACTGTATTAACTGAAACACATTTAGTTTGGGATGAAACATAATCTCCTATTTTAGTGGGTGAAGAATGGCAGCGCAGCTGGATGGATGAATCTTAAAGCGTCGGCATGAAGGATCGCCGATCGCCTTCAGGACAAAGGCATACGTAATAACCGCCACAGGGCTCGTTTCCCATTTAAGCTGCAGTCCCTTTATAAGTAGAGACCATTTACTGGAGTCAAAATACTTGAACCTCAACCAGCATTCCCCTCGTGCTTTTAGCGACTACCACATCTGCACAGCAAGATAAACAAGCAAATATATACCGTGAGGCCCCGACATTATGGAGACACGTATCAAATCATTCAAGGAGTGACGCACGGATGCAAGATTACATCATCCTTAAAGTTTATAATTATTTAAAACACTTATATTGTTTTTCGTAACATTTCACTGCAAGCTTTTTAGGTTTCACCTAAGGCAATTTTTAAAGGGGGGGGGGGGGGGTTGTGTCCTCTAAGCCTTCAAGTGAAGCAGAACATGAAGGACAAGGTAGCAGCACGTTTGGCGGACTACGGCGAAGTAAAAACCAAGGTCAAATCTCAAATGAACATGTAAAACCCGATTTTCTCATCATCGTTTAATACTGGCCAATCAATGAGAATACCATCTGGTCACAAGCAGCTCTTTTTATATATATAAATCTGCTCTGGCGTCCAACAATCCTGTTTGCCTGATCAGGTTTCTACAAGCTTTGGGCTTTGCTGTCCCACAGCAGAAGACTACACCGCCACTGCAATTTCACACCTGTATTCATGCTCTGTCAAATTAAGACTAATTGTATACACATTATGACTGCAGATGGAAAATGGTAGCAATTCACTCACGGTTTAATGACAACGACTAGAGGAAAAGAGAATGAAAATGTTTTCTTTATATCATCACATTAACATTTGGCAAAATCAACCCAATCACGTTTTTTTTATTTTATTATTTTTTTTACAAAATCATCTGTGCATGTTTTCCCCTTCTTTTCTCTGCTGTTTTAAAGTCCAGTGGAGGCAATTAGCATGTCAGCCGATCACCATTTGTTCTGTTGCTTTTGGCTATTTTTACAGATGGGATGATTATTTCCTAAGAGGTAACAAGTCGACTGTTCCTTATTTAAGTCTTGCCAATCCCTGATGGAAAAAGAAAGGCAGTCGGCTCCCTCGCTATCTGCTCGCGGGAGCTTTGAGAAGTACCCGACCTGCTTGCATAACATCAAACAGCCAAAAGCACACGGATCTAACTCAATATGCGTCTCGTAGGGGATATTTCCCGGGCATCCAGATAAAAAACAGATGTGAGCGCAACAGTGATATACACACGCAGTGAAATGTCAGCGGAGTTATTCATGACAATGGCTAATTTTTCAGGTCATTTAAAAGAGGGCTGCAGTCTCAAACGTGTTCAGTTTCATTTGCACTCCCTCCCGGAATGACAAATGAGACTAATCTAATGACAGACATACCCCAAGCACCTGAAATATTTGCATGACTTCGTATACTAACCATTGCTTTCTCTTCTTTCTTTTAACATATTACACCACAAGAAGAAAGGAACTGAACACGTTGAAAAAAAAAAAGCAATTCCAGGTGCTGTTTCCACCCATAAGTTGAGCGACGCAAACAATCACTCGGGGTAACATAAACCATGTAAAAATGGGAAATCAGTGCTGTACAGCAATTGGAAGAACCGGGCCAGGCAGGACCCAAAGAAAATAGAGCTACTTTGGGAAACGAACCTGAAGATAAATGGGAAAAAAGTAGAAAAAAAAAATGATCAGATTCACATATGGCTTCGGTTATCTAAAATAAAACCACATTTCACCTTTTCAAAAAAACACTTTTATGAAGTTTCAAAGCAATTGATTTTGAAAAACACAAACAAATCCAGAAGGCATTTAACTTCATTTACCTCCATATTATCACAGTGACACATAAATGCTGTAATTAAACATGAATTTAAAGTGTTACAAAATATATGAGGCCACACATTCAAAGCTGACCTTTTATTATAAACTGTTCAAAGTGTGTTTTTCCTGATAGCAGCTTTTGCACATACAAAGTCTTCTTATTACGTTGTAGAATGAAGCCATTGCTGGCAGAACAAAAAATATTATATACTAGATTTGAACAAGACATTTATAGACAATGATACAATCATGGACGTGGTTACAGTTAAACCAAACACTGTGACTATGCAACTCTGTCCCCAGTGCAGATACACGCACACACAAGCACATATGCATGTTATTTTCATCAAAGACATTACAACCATATATATAGCTGTTCTTCTTTTGACGAACATAACAGACATATGTGTGTGTATATACATGTGTGTGTATATATATATATATATATACACACACACACATATACACACACTATGGGTTCTAGGGCGGTTCTTTGGTTAGGTGTAACCAAGTGCTTAGTCCATGACCAGGGCCTGTCACGTATCGTAACACAGGGATGGTGACTTTAAGTCAAAAATGGGACTGGGGCCCTAAGGGACTGGGGCCCTAAGCCTTGTGCCACCCCCTTGTGATATAGATGTAGCAAACATTAAAGGGACTTAAGAGAAAATAACACACTGCCTATATGGCTAAAATTAAACAGAAGTGTGTTTGCCTTTAACTAGCAGTGTCGATTTCTCTCACAATTCATTCAAAATTTTGGGTGAAAGCTCAAATCTCTGCAAAAAATGCACGGTGACGCCCTCAATAGTTTTGTTCGGCTCAGAAAGATGAACATACGTACATAAATATACATTCTGACCTGCAGAATGGAGACCTAGAGTTTTTTTTTCTGAGAAAAAGCTGAATTATTTTCTAAATATGCATGCACCTCCACATGAAGTTCATTAGCAGACAAAAATACATTCACAAATAGGCACAACATGCGAGAGTTGCATAATATTACGCTTCTCAGTAGTTTTAAGCAAAAAAAAACAATAATGTTCAAATCTAAGTAATTATATAGAAATATTAAGGCAATTGTTTGTGCCCTGTAGTAATACATACTGCAATTTTCCTCAAACTGATCTACGACCTTTGCTGTGTATTGTCCATTCAGCTGACATTGTTTCGGGTGTTTGTATATCTTCAGTGTCATCTTTTCACTGGAGAAAAATATGTACATTTAAAAATTCATACATCGTTCAAAACTTTATTATAGTCGCTGGGAAGAGGGACATGGAGAGGAGGAACACTGATGAAGTTCACACCGTCAGTCGTCCAGGAAAGTGCAGCTGGCGAAAACTTAATAATACGCAGGTTTGCGATCGTCTAATATGTTGTCATGTTATGACATTTAAAAAAAAAAAAAAAGAAAAAGTTGGGGCTCACCCACTTCAACATTATATCGACAAAAAATTCATTTATGCGTACATGGATACCTTGGAAAGACAGAAGACTAGAAATAGCACAAATTTAAAAGAAAATAAAAATCACAGGATTTACGTGTTTAATGACTATTCTACTAGTGATAATACAGAAACTAAAGAAGAGATCAATTTAAATGCACCGTTGGCATAATAGAGGTCTATAAGACCTACAACAGTATGATGTGATGGCGACACACATAACTCTGAAGTATGTACAAAGCTGCTTAGCTGGAAGGTGAAATCACACGGCAGCTATTCATCCAGGCCTGATACAGTGTGTGCTCTGCTCTATAACATCACTACAACAGAGTCTCACCATAACCAGGAAGAAATAGAGCTGGCTTACTTGGGATGTTATCAAATATTTACAGACAGAAGACGATACTGTACACATAACCACGTATCGCTTAATACCACAGCTCCCGTGACGCACTGAGACGTCTAACATGAGGCACTGTCATCTGAAGTCAGGTTTTAGGGTAAATAAAGTTTAAGGGGAATGCACCCATTTTGGAAGAAGAGGTTTGCTAAGGAAATAAATAATATCACTGCAGAAGCTGAAAGGGACAACAGAAAACCCCCAAATTAGGGATTTTTGAAGTGAGTCGTTAACATCACAGATGTCATTATCATTAAAAAAATAAATGACCATGTAATTAATGGTCAGAAACAAAGAGGGACTTCAGGGTGGCCCCTTAGTAATTGTTCTCGAGGTTTGAATAGTATCTGAAGACCTTGTGGATCCACTGGGTGTAGTAGGGCACGTTGACGAAGATGGCGGGCCGGTTAGCCCTGCCACAGCCTCTGCCGTGAATGCTGACACCCAGGATGACCTTACTCCCGCCTTCTTGACACACCAGGGGTCCGCCATAGTCCCTCTGCAAGACAAGAACACCCATTACGGACCGGGAGAAAGGCTCGGTCGGCAGCAATGTCGCCTCATGTCTACAGTTTTGGGTGCAGTTCCTGCCCTGGTAATTTCTGTGTCCAGGGTTGTTCTGTTCTCCTTGTTTTCATGTGCCTTTCCCTTTCATGGTCTAAAGCAGGGGTTCTCAAAATCTGTACCGTGGTCCGGACACGGACGGAACTTTAAGTTAGTCCATGCTCAACCAGTAATGGACCTTATGAAACAGTATATTTAACGTAAAGGGGCCTAACATGGTTTGAAGTACAAGAAACCATAAGCAAGCATTAAATAGTTCCCATTGCTGTTATACAATGATGTCTTTATTGAAACTTATTGTTCATTCATTAAAGTGCATGAAATGCTGTTTTGTTATTTAAAATATTTCCAGACCTCTGGCATTGAACAAAAAGCTGCGGACCTTTGATCAAAAAGTTTGAGAAGCCCTGGTCTAAAAGCGCATGTTTTAGTTGAGGTACTGTCCCTAAATTGTCCTGTGCTGGACTTGAATCCCATCCAGGGTGCATCCTGGGACAGGTTTCAGGATGACCTGCATCAGATGAGGGATTGTGGGAAGATGGAACAGATGAACAACATCCAGATTTCCAAAGTAACTAACTGCACTGGTGTTCCAGACGGTTGAGTCATACATGTAGGTGTTGCTGAATTAACGTCTTTAGCTCGGGATGTGGAAAGGCAGACTCACCTCACACACTCCTTTGTCCTTAATTCCACCAGCACAGATTTTTGTCTCAGTTATCGGCAGGTTCCCTCTGTGGTACCAGTGGCATTTTTCATTACTGACTATCGGTAGCTGCACCGCTTTCAGGACCCCCTCGTGTCCGGTGCCTGAAGAGAAGGCAAAGGCTAATTTGTTTATTCAGCACCACTCGTACACATGAGTAATTCAAAATGCTTTACAGAAGGTAAAACATGCAGGAAAAAAGCATCCATTCGTCCATTTTCTGTAACGGCATGTTGTGGAGGCTACAGGCACAAGGCAGGGAACAACCCAGGATGGGGCACCAACCCATTGCAGACATACCATTCACACCTATGGGCACTTTGGTAACTCCAAATCACCTTAGCTTGTTTGTGGACTGTAGGGAGAAACTGGAGAACCCAAAGGAAACCCCAAGACAACATGGGGACAACATGCAAACTTCACGCACATGGAGCCGTGGCGGACACATGAACATTCTGATCCCGTGTTCATTATTAATCATCACAGTTCATGTATTTCATGTAGTTACTATATTTGTTCATGATTTGTACATGAGTAGTAACTGAGTAACTTTGTTACTTGTGAGCCCCCTCGATTGAAGTGTTATTGGCCATCCTATCAAGCACTTAAAGTGACAAGTTGCATTGGAGGCTGAGGAAGCTTACCTTTAGTCTCTCCCCATCCGAAAACGGTACAGTTAGTTCCCTCCTTCATGGTGCATCCTGCCACCGGTAACTCTATCCTCCGGACGTACTCGGACTGAAAGGCGGGTCTGGAAACGGCAGAGCGAATTGAGGTTGCCTGTAGCCTCGGTAGCTCATAGGCAGTCATTCTCTGCGTATTCTGGCTAATGGGTTTCTGTATGCGCCGCAGCGCTGTCTTGCCCAAAACGTCTTTCAGAGTTCCAGCGTAAGGCTACTCACTGAGATAATTTGAGCATGGCCAGATTGGAGCCCTCTGGGCCACAGATGACATGGGAGATCTTCAGCTCCTGCTTCCTGGACACGTTCCTGTCCCAGGCATTGAGGTTGACAAATCCCATCCGTACGCTGTACTCGGTCAGGTCCGGAACACTGGGGAGCAGGACATTCTGTCAAAGCTACCTCCCCATTGCTCGTCATAAATCACAGAAATTGCAGTAATTAAAGACCGCTTTTCCTATTTTATTTAAAAATCTTTAAAAAACACCCTGGTACCTCTCCATTTCTAAGCCTACGATGTCCATCATTTTGCGCTAAAAGTTTAAGTTAGCCCACATCAATGAAAACGTCAAGTGAATAACGTTAAAAAGTTACAGTTGCCTCTGGACGGAAAAGACGACTACAAGAACCCACACTCCTTCGGGAAAACAGCTGAGCTCCCTTCAGCAGCTGAGCTTTGCGACGTTAGACAAACTCGATAATCTGAAAGGCAGATGCACGGAGTGCGGCCGCAGATCGAGTGCCTGGCCTCTAGTCAAACCGCCGCCACCGAAAATTTACGGCCGCACTTCATGGCGCCGAAGCTCCAGGAACAGGAGATGGATGAGCTTGATATTCCACTTGAATGGACATCAGTCAGGCCGGCTTAAGTACCTGTCATAGCTTTTCGCAAACAGGAAGCTATGCTTTAGCACGCCCTTCCAAGAGTAAACGCCGTAAAATAATTACCAGGAAGAGAAGCACTGCCGGTCTGTCAGTACCCAGTCCTCTCGGATCAGAGAGCCACCACACCAGTGACTGTTTCTGGAAACACAGGCAAACAGCTTGGTTTGGAAGGTGAGAACAGCTTAAAACCATTAGCATTTTTTAAAATGAAGAGCCAATGAGTTTAATGTGTAAGCAAAGTGTCATAATCATGTGTCATGATTGTGCAGAGCTCATTACCCTTTCTGAATGCTGACCATCCAGCTGCCCTCCTTGATTTTGACCTGATCTCCCCCTATGATCCGTGTCTTTATATGAACGAAACAGGATACGTTCGACACGTCACCTTGAAGAAGAAATTCAGACGCGCATTAAAAACCAGCAACTGATACATGGATGCAAAAACAAACTAAGCAAAACAATACAAGATAGCAACAGAGACCCTGATCTGTCGAAGACAAAGGAGAATTGATGCCAGGAGCAGTATTTAGTTTTAATAAAATTAACAGAAATTAATTACAATAAGGAAGCTGCATTACTTAAATGAAAGTTAGGGGTTGATAAGACTGTGTCAAAGGACTTAGGTGTATAGGTGTATAAAAGACTCACTTTTTTGTTTCCCGGGGCTGGGTGGTAATTTACCTGCAATGGGAACAAAAATGACTGAATAAAGTTGGAACTTAAGAGAAAAAGAACATTTAGCATGATGGTCACAGAATCCTACACAGGTATTCATTTTGGCTTTGAGATCATAAACGAATGTTGAGTTAATAAAAATATAATAGAAAACACTGATGATGGCCCACGTTTTAAATTAGAAGCTCGCTCAATCAATTAGTTGACGAGACTCGGGCCTAATTGCACACTTGGTTTTCCTTCACAGCGTTGTCATGAGTCCAGGCAGCCCGGGCAGAAGAAGTCCGGAAAGCCTGTCAAGCCCCCAACACTGCAGCCTGACAGATTCGAAGCAGATGGACGCGGCTTGCAGAGCTGCGAAACAAAACCGGCACGTACCCGACGCACATCGAGAGTAAAGCCGCAGAACACCACTGTAAACAGCCTGGGAGTCTCGCGATCCAACAGCTACAATTTGATTGGCTGTGGCTTTGCTGTACATCTTCCCTAAAAACTGACACTCCATAAACAGGACCCGCCCCGTCATATTTACCCAGAGTAAACAGTTTCCTCTGGAATCGACCGCAATTTAAAAAAGTAAAGTATTTATGAGAAAATACATAAAACATGTGGTTAGGGCTTCCAATAAAACAGTCGGCTTTGGCACAGCGATGGACAGCTGCCACTAAGCAGCGCCTTCTGCTAAAGTAAAACGTTCAAAGAGCGTAAACTTGGGAGGGACATGCAGCCTTCCATTTTTTTAAGGTCCTCACAGGGCTTAATCATGCAGTAGTCCCAAGGTACGGACGAGTCGTTTGTATAACACCAGGGCCCGTGTTTGTCGTTGTCCGGGTTCCTGCAGAAGTTCATCTCCAGTCCCGCGGCGAGCACCGTCGAATTCCGCTCCCAGCTACGATAAGCCAGAGGCAAAGTCAGACAGAGAAGGTTTCACCGCATCCATTAAAGCCGTAATATCCACGGGGAAACTTTAACATTTTAACTCGATAATGAACCATGTACGAACAAAAGCAGTCTCAACCCCTAAAGGCGTTTGTGTTCCCTGGGGAAAACGGACATGTGTGATGTGCAGGAGTGCATATCCTCTTATATTATACATGCATGTCATTTACATCATACCTATACATTTTATATAGGTGCAAACCTTCAGAAAGAGGTAAACTAGACAATTTTAGGAATGTATAGGCCAAATTGTTGGCAGTAATGATGTTGACATTGACAGTATTCTCCTTAAAATGGCAGAGAGCAACCATGACATACACTCCAGCATGATTCCTCAGATATATGCTCTATTTGTTCTGAGCAAGTCAGAAGATCATCCCTTTGGTCTCTAGAACTTCCTTATTTATATTTACAGCTATGAGTTTTAACCTCTTATGAACAACAGTGCTGCAAACCTACAGCCCATTAATGGGAAATCAAATTTGACAAAATCGACTATTTGTGCTTTATTCTCCTTGTGGTGTCAGGAATAATTAAAGTTCAGATCATTTTCAACATAGCTTGACAGTGCAAATGACTTTGATAGATAAAATAAGCTCTCCGCGGCAAATCTGCCAAAAATACCACTGAGGACGTCGCTGTTCCAACACTCAAAGTAAGATCTTCAGCCATGTTCAGTAACATGAAACCTTATCAAATTAGCTGTTTCCAGGACGACCGACTGAAAATGTCATTCAGAGAAGCAGGGTTCTGAGCCTTTGATCAAGGCCACTACATTTAAGATGGTAACTATAACCAGATACTGCACCTTCTGCTGTGGTCATCCCATGGAGCACAATGGATCCCCGACCTCGTCTTGGACAAATGGCCCCGGTATTTATGACCATTGTCCTCGTAACAATCTAGAAATGACAAAAATTTTTAGGTGAGTGACGAATGATATTTAACACAATCAAAAAAATACCCTGTGAAATTAAATCTTTAGCATGCAAATAAAAACACAATATGAAGGCATGTTGGCAGGGACAAAATACTTCACAGTGGCATTTTATACTGCTGACATCCTTAGTTTCATTCTCATTTTTGCTTTCTGTCAACCCTTCTTACGTTAAGTGAGTTTAACATCAGCCTTATCTGCTACTGTTACTTTACGTACTGTATCTGTTACTTTAATTTCACTCTAAGGACAATTGTCAAGTTACTGGTTCCCTGAAAATTACAAGCAACTGTAACCCCCACATGGAGAATTCATACGTTGATGCTTCAGATAATCAGAAATTATTTCAAAGGGACCCAAAACCTCAGAGGCACATTATGAGTAAATTAGGGGGGTCATTTTGGGAAGGAACTTGAAAAGAGCCCTTGGAACATGGAACACAACTTTGCAGTTTCGTTTTACAAAAAAAAAAAAAATGTATGGCAGAAACGAACGGAACAGAAGTTTGTAGGAACAACAAAGCCAGGCCATGATCAAATGCTGGACGTTCCATCGGTTTTGTTTACCTTCTGTTTCAGCAGTCTCAGTGCCACACCGAGGAATGTTGGTGCAGAAAGCCTTCCGCACTTTGGGGTCTGTGGTGAAGCACCAGGGGAGGTCATTTCCATCTGGGTTCCTGCAGTAGTTCTCTCTCAGGTCTCTGCCAGGGAAACACGGTTTAACCACTGGGTAATACTACGGTGGCCCTCACTGGTCAAGCTCATTGGCCGAGAGTCCTACACAGTGTTTACCAATGTTAAGCATCACTCACTCCGCCAGGCACTGTGAACCACAGTCCACCAATCAGGGAATCCCTTCATCCTAGGGTCAGATTATAACACAAAAGTGCTTCTGATGGCACAAGGCAAACCTAATTAAGTGGAGGGCCTGATTTTTCCAGAAGTAGACCATATGTCATCCGGAGAGCGATGCCGGGACTGCATATTTACACGGCTCATCACCTACCGCTGATCCATAACCGCTTACACACCGCTGGGGCTGTGGTAAACCTGGAGTCCGTCCCAGGAAGCCTGGGGCATGAGATGGACCACACCCTGGATGGGATGCCAGTCCACAGGGTGCATGTTATGGATGATTTAGGGACGGTAATCTACAAAACCGCATGTTTTTGAACTGTAGGAGGAAACTTCTATGGAAACTCCCCACACGCAGAGCTGGGGAGCAGGAATCGCTATCATACCCACAATACTTGAGGGATGAGACTGCCATGCTGCCCCACCGAACCGCCCACCTCAGATCAGAGCCGCTGAGAGGCCCCTAAAAATACATCCAGACATTCGCTGTCTGTCCAAACCACTGGTTAATGGCTTACTTGCACTTGTAATTCTGGGGGCTGTAGGAGTGATTGTGTGGAAACTGAGAGTCCCAGCGCTGACATTTCACCCCGCTGGGGGTCACGCCCACCGTCCCGTGGTACATCTCTCCCCGACCGCGGAAGCATGTCGTCGTCGTGTCTGAGTCAGCCTTTGCATCTGGCTCTGTGAGTGGAGAGAGACAGATGAAGACATGCTGAAAAGTGCATGCTGGGATGCGAGTAGGAGGACAGAACGGCAGGGTGTGTGACTCCACACGCTGACCTTCATAACGGAGACAAAAAAAATACCCAAAAATCATGAAAAGGAACCCAAACATCAGACTTTCTGAAACAACGTGCATAATATTGCCTTTGCATGACTGATCACAGGAGATATTCTCATTTTAATACAAATTGATCATCACTTTAACCGGTTCCTATGACCCTGATGGATGATACTGTGGCATTTTTTGTTCAAGATATTTAATCAGACCTAGTCATTTAAAAGGTTTATGAAATAGGTCTACTATTTAAAGGGACCCAGGGACTGTTTAAACTTTTACACTCTGAAAGAAAACTGTATGTATGCCAAAAAATTGTAAAGTTAATCCAGTACAGCATCGTGGTGATAACCTTAATATAAAACATAAAAATATAAAAGTTCTTAATAACTGACGTTCCCTCAGCTGGATTTTCCAGGGGTCATTTATTTCTGACTGAAGCACAACTGGGGCTGAATGACCTCCTTTGTTTGGGATTTGGGAGCAGGACGGCAACGAGGAAATAATGTGTTTAATGTGAATTTCTGCAGTAAACGTTCAGCTGAGCGAGGCGGTAAGGTGCACTGTATGAAACGCGTCTGCCAGGAAATCAAGAGAATGCAACATGTGGTGAAAACAGCGGACATTTCCCGCGGTTACGAGTATCCGAGGGCTCCAGGAGAACATCGGCTTGTATGAAGAGGTCCTGAGATTTACATTTCATTTATTCAGCAGACGCTTTTATTCAAAGCGACATACATTTTTGAGAAATCAGGGTCACTCAGTCCCTGGAACAAACTGGGGTTAAGGTTCTTGCTCAAGGGCCCAGTGGTGAAATCATTCAATCATTCGACCACCTCAGGGACTTGAACCGGCGACCTTCCAATCATAGGCACAGCCTCCAATCCTGAACCACATACCGGCGACCCGGCTGTCTTCTGATATGCAAGGCTCCTTGTCTCGACCGCTGAGGGGACGTAGGGAGGACGATGAAGGTCTGAGGGTCTTCCACACACAACGTCCCTCAGTAGGAGCTAGGAAGATACAGAGTCAAGCAGGCCCTGAAGCACTCACCGCACGGCTTAATGTTGCAATACTCCCAGGGTGTCTTGGGGTCCAGCGTATAGCACCAGGGCCGAAGGCGGCTGTCGGGGTTGCGGCAGTAATTGTCGTTCAGGCCCTTGTCGGGGTACCTGTGGCGGAAGGACACGTTGATGCAGGCCGGCCAGCCGGCGGATCGGTATAACGCGAAAGCTGCTTCGTCTCAAACCACAACACCCCACCTCAGCAGCTAAATCATCCGGCCTAATAAACCCAGCGGTGAGTAATGAGTCAGCTTATCTAAACACATCATGGGGGGGGGGGGCTGTTTCAGGCTGGGGCGAGTGGCTTTCCCATATAAATTACCAAAAAAAAAGAAAAAAAAAATCTTCAATTACCTACTGCTGAAATGTTATTGCATTTAGATTCTGCCAATTACGCAATTCTTCGCTACAAGTCCCCTGCCACCAATGGCAGCCACGAGTAGATTAATTTATAACCATCAACGTTTATTATAGGGCTATAAAAGATGTTTATTTCCTCTCTGAATTCGACTTGCATCTTTATTACGTTACACTGCCTGGCTCCAGTGCGCAGTGAGATAGTGGGATACATATATGCACTTACAGAACACACTTATGGTCCAATATTAATAATGACACATATTTGGCTTCAAGTGTCAGGAAGACACAATAGTTTTAAGTTCTGCGTTGGGCTGAAAGCAGTGAGCTGTTCATGGCCAATGGTGATTAGGTTAAACTGTCAGTCCGCCCCTTTGGATGGAGCTCACAGCAAAAGTATGTCAACATCACTCAGAAGGGGGGTAATCAAACGTCGTGTTTTCTGACTCCATCTGCAAAGTGCCATCAGTCCTACGTGGGAAAGCCTTGTTTTCTGGCTTCTCAGAAGAATCATGAAACCACAACAGCTTCCAGAGGAGACACATTGAGCTGCCTTGGAGTTAATTTAGTATTACCATTAGTCATGCTTGAGTATTGCCAGCTAACCGGCATCCTTGCACTGCACATGTCAAGCAAGACATTCTGTGAATTAAATCATGAATCTTGATTAATTAGACTAATATTGTGTGATAGTGTCCTCAATGGTCAATCACACCAGCCGCTAACTAGCATTGCTCCCTAATGCACCAACTAAACAGACCTTCAGTGTTGGGTGGTGCTGGAAACTGACGTACAGCTGTTCCTCTCCTGTTCCTCTGTGCAATTCCCAGAGCCTTGGCTGACAGTGGCGGGTGAATGATTCTGGAGTGTTCCACAGGCCCCCCACCAACACCTGGGTGGCAAACGGTGCTCATCAAGAGCCCCAAGCCAAAGTACCTTCTGGAAAATGAGGCATGAGGCCAGCCAGTGCCGTTGAAGAGTGAGGGGCTTCAACGAGCATGCAACGGATGAATGCAGAGTAAGCGATTTAATCTGCTTTAGCCTTCCTGGCTCCCCCCAGTGCCCCCCAGGCAGGCTCCATTTGGGATCGGAGCACTTCCTGATCACCGTGAACACCCAAGTAGGCTGGAGGCTCCCCATGAATTAAGCAGGTCCATGTCGTGACGGTCATTAGTAAGTAAACACATGGCGGCGATCTCATCGCTCTCCACTACTTATCGCGACATGATCGCACCCGTCAACCCTCCTGTACAGATATCATGCCGCCCACTAGGTGGCTGCCAGATTGGACGGCTACGGAATATCGGCGAATCAGGGCACAGGCTCAGGGAGGCCCCGGTGCATGCTGGTCTTGCTTGCAGCTAACAAGGTCTGACTTGGCTATTATGAAATGACAATGTAACTGTTGCGTCAGTTACGCGACGCAGACGTCTTCAAAGAAGTTATCCACATGTTTCTCATCAACAGCCATAAATGAAAGGTGGCTTGACTTATCTCCTGTCAGTGCAAAATAACTTTATATCATTATATCATGTGAATTTGTTAACAAAAGTTGATTTGACTCAAATAATACTAATTTGTCAGGCTTCATTTGGTGAAATCATTACGGGCCACAAACCACTGCATAATTAGCCGCCCGTTTTCACTCAGGATCACCGTACGGCTTTAATTAGCCAGTTGTAATTACTTGTAGGGTCGTCCTGCTGCTTTCAGGGGATGGAACAGCAGTTTTTAACTTTCAAGCTTCCTTAACGATTCGGACAAGCCTCTTTATTTCTCTTGGGCGTAATGCAGAGCTGTAACACAGAGGTCTGGGCTGGCGTCCATTTTCATAAGTGACGTTCCTGAATAACACCTTCGTCCATCTGTTTATGCTTGGAGACGTCAAGGGGCAGAGTTCCACATGTAGGGGCTAATGAGGAGCCCCTTGCTGCCCCCCCCCCCCCTTACCTTTTAGGGTGGAATGGGTGTCGATGTGGCTCCATGAGGTTCCATCTCTGACACTCCTTCCCACTCTCTGTGTGGTCCACTGGGCCTCTGTAGCTCTCCCCGTTGCATGTCACACATTCCACTGCGGAGAACAGAGACGGATTAAAGGGGGATGAAAAAACAGGCACCTTAAAGCCACGCATGACGGAATCAATCCAATTACCGGGCAGCTCAAAGGAAAGTCTGCTCCCTGTCCTTCAGACGCTTAATAGAAAGCAAATACTAAACCTGTTATCTATTGCGATATACTCAAATGGAACCATAAGGTTCCGTACTGCACATCACTCTTCAATTTTTCTAACTGACTGTGACAGAAACATGCAGCAGTATCAAAAAAAGCGGAAAATATCGAAGGCAGATGCTTATTAGCCTGTCGCTATCGTGAAATCCTAATTATTATCCCCCTGGGTTCATGATTATGAAAAAACTGTCTTAACAAGTCTTACTGACCTGTTTCTAATGCTTCCTATCTTTACTCAATATCTTAGATCTGAGCCGGAATGTCATTCTTCCTTCGGCTACACACAGAAGCAATTGGAACAGGGGCATTTAGGAGGATGATGTCAAAGAGATCTAGAAAATGTTGTGCCAGAACAAGAAATGAGGTCCAGTTCTGAGATACACTTCTATGCGTTCCTCCGTAATGGGTTTGATGACATGACAGGGTGTCTGAAAAGGTTGCTTCCTTAACCCCTGATGACAGGCAAGCTCAGTGGGTTAGGATGCGGTGCTAGTGATCAGGAGGTCACCAGTTCAAATCCCAGAGTCAGATGAGTGATGTCACCATGGGGTCCCTGAGCAAGGCCCTTAACCCCTAGTTACTCCAGGGACTGTCTGACCCTGATTTCTCTGAAAAAATATTTGTCGCTTTTGCGCTAAACAAATAAAATGTAAATGTACCCTCAGAGCATTGGGGTATGGCGCAGGACTGGTGTCGAATCTGGGGATTGGTAGTGAAGCACCAGGGCCCTGTCGTCTCGTTGTCCGGGTTACGGCAGTGGTTCTCCCGTAGGTCCTCCTTCTTATTTCTGGCTGGCAGGAAGCTAAGCATGAAAGAAATGGAGGGTGAGGACGAATGCAGGAGCACACGCATGAGCAGAGGAGAGGAAAGGAATCCTGTGTCATCAAGTGAAGCACCCGCATCTTCCAGAACTGAAGTTTGTGGATAACACTGCGCCATATGCTGTGCGGAGAATTTTACCAGCTAGCAAACTGCTGAGGCATCGTTTTCTCCAAACAGCCGTTGTTCGCTCCGATGGAAGGATGGAGCTGGCTGCACTCTCCATCCTGGCATAAACATTTATTGGGGTTATGTATCTCTGTACCCTGTGCTATGTTCCCTACATACTGAGCTCAAGCACGGAAATGATTTTGAATCACTTGTCAAGGGAGCCAATTCCCACACGCCTGAGAAATCCATCAAGCGCACGGCAGTGATGCTTGCCTAGGTCGCAGCATGTGTCCTGCTTAACATGTTTTATATATATGCGATGGAACGTATGAGAGACCCTGGCGCCTTGTCTTGCCTCCACACGGGGCCGGATAGAGCTGAACGAGCTGCTCGCAGCCACTAGGGGGACGACACGCCCTGAAAATGTCAGCGGTCCAAGAAGAGGACCTCCTGGAAAATGTGCGCGTTCAGCTGAGGACGCAACCTTCTGTTCTCACACACAGATGTTCATTACTCACAGAAGACATCATCCCAGCATGTCACTTAGCTCGGAGCTAGGATCAGACCAAATGTTATAAAAAAGAATGCTCCTCTGCTTAAATGATGATCAAAAGTAACCTAATGCCCCAAGACTAACATATATAATGAAACGCTACCTGTTAGAAAGGCATATTAAAGTCAGGGGAGGGTAGAGTTTACTGGGTCTCCATTAAAATGGCTTCACGAGCAAAATACAGACCACTCATTTGGTCTATAAATCTTTACAGTGAAGTCTTTAAAGCCTGGTGTTTTTTCAGCCTCTATAAACGTCTATTAGTTCTAAACTTCACTTCTAACAAATATTACTCATCTATCTTAAGTTGAATGTCTTATCTGCAGCCTTGGTTCTCTTAATTTGTCCCCGGCAAGCATCAGTTCATACATCTCGTTTATGGTCATCTTCAAAATGCTTGAGCAAGATGGTTCCTTCTGGTTTTATGTGAAGTCCCACATATAGACTGCACTGCAAGCCAATGCTTGCCATCACTACTAAGGTCAAGCTCTAGGGAGGGAGGGTGAGACTGACTAGGGCAAGCTAAGCTTCCGATGACAGTGTAAATAAGGAGCACCGCCAATGACACTAGGCCTTGGATGGGAAACTGGAAGACCGTCACTGGAGAGCTAGCTACAGGACAGCAAATTCCTGTATTTGACGGTGAATCAGCGAGATGGTTTGTGTTATCCTTGGGTATCTGCATTTTGAGAAAATAACCAGTATTTGGGAAAAAAAACAGAGATAATCTTACTTGTGGTCATGAGGCATAGTAGAAGCCCAAGCCTGGCACTTGATCTTCGTTTTCGTTACTGATATCGTCCCTCTGTAGTTCAGCCCGGTTCCAGTGATGCACTGTTTGACATAGTCTATGAAGATGATGCACTTGTCAAACCTGGGCATTATCTGGATGTAGAGCTGTATATTTCTTATAAAGAATACAGTGAACTTTCAAAACAAGTGACCCCACTGTCCCTGTAGGAAACTGAGGATTGCAGAGTCAGTATCTGAGGCTACTGGAGACTCCAAACAAAAGCACATTCAGCTTAAATGCAGAGTGAATAACCACCCGTGTTTACCTTTCTTCTCATACAGGTCGTAGTTGAGGTTATGGTCAGTCTGGATTCCTGGAGTGTAGCTGTCGAACGAAAGCCAATGGCATTTCCTGTTTTTTTGGTCAAAGTAGAATGCTCTGCAAGGACAGTGGAACACGTGGGATTGACCCAGCTGTTAGTTACCCCACAGCTAAATATTACAAATAGAACAGAACTACTGTATCCAAGCTGAGCTAGAAAGCATAAAATAAATGAAGGGTTTCAATTCTTTGAATTCTTTAACTGTAATTTCATTTTTCCATTCTTAACTTGCAAAAACGCCACTTGACAAAATGGACGTTAACAGAAGGATAGGACACAAATCATAAAATTACTTCACACACAAAGACCCCATTTGAAATATTGCTAAACTGAAATCAGAATTGCAAAACTGCAATCAAATGATAGCAATGCTATGCACAGGAGTTCCACTACAGGAGTAAATTCCTGGCCACCTGAGTACTACAGTTGTGTATACTATGTATGGCTGAAAAGTTGGTCACATGGTATCTGAGACTGCATGAGATAGCAGCATTTAGTACAGGTAGATGCTAGACCAGGGCCACACAAAAACATAGCTGGGCCCCTGAAAAATACTACCAAATTGTCCCCCTTTGCCAAAGCAAAGCTACCACAATCCACACTTATGGGCTCCCCCTAGTGGCTGGGACCTTAGTCTTCCCCATTTTCTTCCCTAATGGAAGACCCTGTGCTAGGCACAAGAATTATCCTGGTATTCTTCCAAGGGTCCTCTCCATTCCCTTTGCTTTCCAGGCTTCTGCAGCCTCCTTCAAAATGCACACTCAATGCTCTCTTTAACTGCAAGTATGCTTTTCCTCTGAGTCAACATCTGCCATGTCGTAAATTTTGAAATTTCCTCTAAAATTATGAAGTAGAAATGACTGGAGGGTTTTTGTACTCCACAGTGATTTTCAAAAACCTGAAAAGGTCAAACAACCTGGTATGCCAACACGGCGGTCCATCTGCCCCGAGCTCGCCGGCGCCCCCTCACCTGCACGTGAAGGGCATCCGCTTGCTCGAGCTGCAGCTGCGGGCACATTTGACCACACTGAGACTTCGGCTTTTGGTCGGGAAGGTCCTGTCCGGCCTTATTAAGCGAACCCCATCTCTCTTCTGGTAGTCCTGAAGAGAATGCCTTTTGCTCTCTGTGATGGGCAAGAGCGATATAATCCTTTCCTTAGTGATTCGTGAATTCACTGGAGTGAAGTCACTGGAATCAAAGTTATTAGAATCAAAGCTAGTGACTGTAAACGTATAGTGTAAATGTGGACTTGGGTCTCCTGCCAGAGGGAGCACGTCTTGAACACTCATCCATCCCTCCTCTGAAGCGGGTCGGCCAGCCGCACAGGGACTCCAGGCTAAGGATCCCTGACAGAGGTCACCCTTCTCATTTCCTGACGTTGCCCTGATCTAAGAGAGAAGCAGACCCTGCTTCTGATGGGACCTTCCCCATGTCCTTCAGCCTTGCTAAAGCCCCACGTCAACCTGAGCGATCCAGTTCATATTTTTACACTAATATCTTGGTTTCCCTTCGAAATAAATATTCGCATGTCGTTTATATATACACAGAAATTCCACTCGCAATAATTTATTTCAGTTTTATTAACGCAACTTTTTAAACACAAACCGAGAATAGGAGAACTTCTTTAGAAAGAGATGCCTATGTTTGGCGGGAGAGTATTAAAAAACACTTACATTAATCAGATATAAATACCACGAATTCCAGAGCATATGAATCCAGAGGATTAATTGTTTTAAATAGCGATATATACGTGGGCTAAGTTTGAGTGCATCTGGCAATAATAACCTCACTGCCGTTCTTGGGCCATTTATCTTTATCCATCAAGTCAGATTTCTCTGATTTTTGTTCTGAAACACTTGACGCAGCGCTATGCTTCTATTTTATAGCTAAAAACTGGCATGATAGCTGCACATAAAGTGGATGCAACACCATTGCTATTAATCCATCAGTCTCTCATTTCATAAAAATGAAAAAAGCGCAGAGACAAACCAACTCTTTCGTGCAGGATAAAACTGGAATCATTCTCAAGCATTAATGGCTGTGATAAAAACAAAAAACGCTTGCCAGTACATAAAACTAAATTCATCTTCATCCATGAAACACGTTTGTTTAATCTGATATACACGGTAAAAGCGATTTAGTCGAGTGTGCCGTTTTACTAGCGACGCGCAAATCCCCTTTGCCAGGTTAACAAATGTCCATGGAGTGAGTGCCACGATTTTCACAGTCAGGGTTCACTGCAGGAGCCAGTTGCAGAAAGACTGCAACTTGAGGATGTCATAACATCAGAAAATGAAAAGCAATCACATTGCCCACGCTGGTACACTGGATGAATATGAAAAGTTATTGGTTCCTGGGCCTGATTCAACGTTGACTTGGCATTAACAAGATATTATTTAGCTATGTGAACCTGCTGACTAAATAAGACACTGAGAAGGCGGCCTACTACTTGCTACTTGCAAGCAGCAGCGTAAGTCAAGACTAGCGTTTACGTTGTTCTTCAAAAAACTACGTCCATCATAGAGTGCTACTTTTTAAATGAAATATACTAGAGGTGGAAATTATAAGACCAATGCCCTTTCCTTTATCGTAAGGCCTGACTTTGGATGTTCATTTCATACAATAAATATGAGCCACTGAAATGCATGCAGTTAACTTATAGCTATACAAAACCGTAACACTGCAGAAGCAACGGAGTCAGGTCTGAGATTTTTAAGACGTTATTTGTTTTATCTATCAAGCAGCCACAATATATTAGTTGTACCAAACAGTCCAGGTTATATTATTATTACTATTAATATTTTTACTACTACTACTAGATGTTCCACCACTACGCCTACTACGACCAGTATTAGTAGGCTACTAGACACTGTGAAGTTCACTAGATTCTGAACATTCCCATAGCATACTAATTATGGCAAAGGCATATGAATAATTACGACAGTATAACCCAATATATTTTTAATCAAAGAAATATGAATCTATACATATGTAAACTTGCAAAAATGGTCATTAAGAATTCTGTATCATGTTAGACACTATGGAATTATGGAAAAAAAATCCATATCCGTGCAACCAAAAACGCATTCAATAATTTAGCATTACGCATAAAAACCAATCAACTATCAGCTGTTCTTATGTAACTGGGCAATGTTTAAAAGAAAACAACGATTTGCAGCTAAATTATTCACAGTGGTGTTTGACCTCAGTGCAACGAAAAGTACGCATTTTCAAAAACAGACAAAAAAATGAATAATAAAATAAATCCCACCTGAAAAATCTATAAGAGTCACCCAGATGAGCGCCGTGTACATCCACATTACTGTTGCATCCATTGGTCCCAGAAAAGATACCCTGATGTTCTCCTATTACTAAGGTCCTAGACGCGTGTCGGCCGCCTGTACGATCTGATCTCACCATTAGCTCGCTTGTATAATTAAGCGGAGCACCCACACGCCGCCAAAGATAGCCCTCACTAGCAAGGACCCGTCCCCCCTGCTCAACCCCGACGCGATAATAACCCGATACCCCTCCCTCGCAGCGACGGAGCTCTACCCCGCTTGTCCCGAAGCGTCCAACAAGATCACATATTACTCTCTACCTAAAACTCTTCAGTAAACTCACTTTCCATATTGTTTCACACAGGAATCAAGTTCCAGCTTCGAAATATGACGAACTGACACTGGGCACTAACATTTAAAACAGAATGCAATGATTAAATTCGTCAGACTGCTGTTGAACGCATCCAGTAAAATGCCCTTAATTTCCCCCGTATTTCAAACTAATCAAAATAAAGGCTTTAAACATGTACAGGACAGTGTATGGCTAAATATATTTATATAGCTAGGCCTACAGGAATCTCAACTTCGATGTCCCATTACGTTAAATATTAAAGATCTCCAGTCCTCAATTAATATCAGGAGAAAAATATATTTAAAATTGGTCATGGGTCTTTCGAAAACTCAGATATCATTCTAATTTTTGAAGTATCATGCATTTTTCATTATTATATGGTTACATCTAGGTCTATTGACGACACAAAAAATCTCTTTCATTTCGTTAAAAAGAATGATATAATCCTTTGGTCAGACGTCCAAAAAGCAAACCCTCTGAAGACTCCACTAAAAAACGTTTGCGGCAGACATCTGTACATAGAGCCAGATTTTGCGTGAATTCATTACAAACTGTAGCAAAGCAGACTCCTCCAAACTTCTATCAGATAAGATCTATAATGCACCTTTTCTTCTGCGCTGGAAGAGGACCAAGTACTTGTGCGCTCTTCGCGTCAGTCTGCATGCTTTCCTTGAATACGGCTGACTGCATGATGAAGAAACCAGAGGGTCTCTACCCGAAATACACCTGTGCTCCATCCCACACATCCCGGGGGCAGTGAGGGCTACGTAGGTGCGCAAAAACATACTCCTTAATACCAGCACTGTAATATCCTGTAATATCTCTGCTAGACTTCCTTTCGATTTATCTGGGGGGAAAAAACTACAAGAACTTTATGAAGAATAATGGAGAATTTGGAAGGAAGCGGCAATTCAAACAAGCATAAAATATCGTAGATCCACAGCTTCATCTCAGAAAGCTTGGCGGTAAAACAGATATCCGATACAGAGTCTTTATTTGAGTGTATACAGATAACAGGAGCCCACCTATTTGACATGTATTAAATTCCTTCGGTAATTACTTGTATATATGGTCAGGGCCGGTCAACCCTATAAGCGACGTAGGCGGCCGCCTAGGGCGCCAACTTCTGAGGGGGTGTCGACAGCCGATTTCACTTGCGTCTATCGTGCATTGTCACAGACAAAGAAATAGTGGCTGGCTCGCGCCCCTAGAAGTACTCGCGCCCCTCTGTACTGCCGGTGCACGTGCGCTATGTGGGTCACCAACTTTTGAGCGCTCGCCGATTTTGCCCGCCAATTTCACTTTGCCTTGGAGTCACAGGGGGGCACCGCGCTGTCGTAATGGAGGGGACGGTGTCGAGGACACTGTTAGGTTAGCACGTAAAAAAACATCGTAGGTATATCTGAAGCGGCATTAAGAGTAAAACCAACCGAAGAAGTAAAACCTGTCGGGGCTTAACACCATAAAAGGAAGAAGAGGACAGGTGTATTTAACACACAGATAAGTAAATTCTGTCATTTCTTAATTTTTTGGTTTAATCGTCGCTAGATAATGGGTGGGCAAAATAAGCCTGTGGGGTGTTATCGGTTAGCTTGCTGGTATATCAGGGCAGTTCCAGCGCTATGGATGTGCAGTGTTTTCTGTGGAACGAGAGAGGTTAAATATGTCACTATTGTTGAAAAGAGCAGACAACAGAAAATTGTTGTACGTTTTTTTCCGTGATAGCATATTCCCTCCCTGTCTATGGAGATAAACAATAATTATATTAATTAATGTATACTAGTATTTTCTATATTTTTCAGTGACAGTTATGATTAGGGTTGCCAACCGTCCCAAATTGTCCGGGACATCCCGAAATATGGGTGATTTTGATTTGTCCCTTCAGTGACATGATTCGTCCCTTCAGTGACATGGTTCGTCCCTTCAGTGACATGGTTCGTCCCTTCAGTGAAGGGACAAATCAAAATCACCCATATTTCGGGATGTCCCGGACAATTCGGGAAGGTTGGCAACCCTAGTTATGACTCTGCTTTTTGCTAAATTAATTCTTCACAATTTCCCCGTCTCCAGCGCTTCACTCAACAACCTAAATGTGTAAGTAACCAGCAGTTTTTAGTCCGGTTAAAACAGACTGGTTCGATTTCCTCCTTAGCGCGATTCGTTTGTGCAGGTGTGAACACACACTCTGGTGCGGACCAAAACAACCGCACCTTGACACCCTTGAGGAGGTCTTGGTCCGGTCCCAAACGAACACTGGTACGATTCGTTTATGGTCTGAACGTAACCCGAGCTCATTCCGACCCAACTTCCAGGTCCACTCCGTGAATTTGAGCTAAAGGGCTCCCGTAGCCAGGTGTGCTTTGCATTCTGGGATGCGGCAGAGCACGCAATCATATAGCAGCAGTTATGCGAAGAAGGGGAAATGAACCTAGCTAGGTCTTACTTGGTCTAGCAGCGAGGTAAGTTGCCTTCTTGAAATCTGGGCAGATGACTACATCTGTCAGTTTCTAAATACAACTCATAAAAACTGTAAAGTTTTCAAAATATTCAGTGAACGGCTGAAGGAGAGATGACTTGAGCGGTCTATTCAACGGTCCCGTGTGAAAGTGAAAAAACTGAAGTAACAATTCATAAAGCTGAGAGATGTTCAACTGCATAGCCCAGAACACAAGAACTTCTTCCTGCATTTACTTTCTTGCTCCCGCCTCAGACACATCTCACCAATAAGCAGAATGAACGTTCTCACGTGGTTTGTAGTGGTGAATTGTTGCTTCGCTTGGATTTTTTGTGTTTCTCTGTGTAAACCGAACCGACGGGGGAAAGGCTACAAGTTTACAAACTCATCAACAGATTGGAACCAGAGAAACAGAACTATATGTGTGAAAACGCTCTCAGCTAAACTTTGTCATGGGAAGTGAGTCTCGCAAATATATATACGAAACCTGTTGAAGTATCAGGTGAAAACAATACGGGATAGATACATTTTCATTTCGGTGAAATTGTTGCGGTTTTTTCTAACATGTCAATCAGAAGTCAGGAGTCGCTTGTGTAGATTTCCAAAGTCAGTCTTCATTGTATCCACAAAGTACAACCAAGGCTCGAGAAATGGCGATTTGCAGTGATTCTTATACAGTTTATCTTTTAACAGTTATTTGTCACGGGGGACGTCCTAAGCACCAATTTTGCCAAAATTATTTTCTCCCTTATTCCCTACTAACGTGTGGTAAGGTTGTCAGTATTTCTTTTTACTGCTTCGTCCCTCAGGTGAACATAATTGTGGTGGAACTGTCTCCACGAGATTATATATGGCACTTTCAGTTGGCCACATGTTGCTTAGCTACAGAGCTGATTATATTTTTTACCCTTCAAAATAGTGATGTTACAGAGTTAATTGGGGCGTGATATACTTTTGAGCTAGTTAGGGTGCAAATACAGATGATCATGGCATGCGATGGTCTGTGTACGTTATAATATTTCTACTTCTGGTAAACGTTTTTCACTTTCAGTACATTATTCAATGAATTACGTGAGATGTTCAATTGTAGCCCGATTGTGGTTTCTTTGAGGCAGTTCTGGAACCCTTTTTTAGTAACTACTCCAATACTAGGTACTTTTCGTTCGAACATGAACTACTTGGGAGGAACATACAGCAACAGCTTGCTGATCGGTTAACCAGAAACACTGGCGCTAACTTGGAAGTTACATGGAAGTGCAGAAAAAGAGCTTATGGATTTTTTTTGTGCGCGTTACTTTTAATGCATCAATTAATAGATTTTTGCTTGCATCTCCATATTTCTGCAAAGGAAAATTTTATCACGAAACAATATACTTTTGTCTAATATTGCTGGTGCTGGCAGTGAAACTTGCCAGCGCTGCTTATTCTGTGGAAAATGAAAGATCAAACTGCTGGACAAATTTAATAAGAATCTTGTTGCAGGTCATACAAAGTATAAATAAAAGGCTGTGTCCTGTTTTGATCGTGATTGATCCCCCAATACCTAATAAATTACTAACAAAATGATTTATTTTTCCATTATTGTGCTGGCATGGCAGTGTAGTTTCGTATGAAATTGTGCGTGAACTTTAACCTATGAACTTTTTGCATCTTTGGTACTTATTTAGCATAAAGGTCCCAGGTACTGTTGTGTGGTGCGAAAGAGACACGTGAAAGTGGCTAGGAGCTACAAAAGTTTCAGGACGAGGTAGCCCTGGGACTCGTGAGCTGGAACCAGGTGTTGGAACTTTGGTGTGAAAGCAGCTAATGTGACCTAATGTATGAATTCATAATGTCATATCCTACACTAGGACAAGATGACACTACATTTGTCTGAAAAATGTAATTTGGATTATTTATTTTTAATCCAGTTTCACCCACGGTGTTAAACTTATAAGGATTTTTAGAGAGGGGATCCCTCTTGTAAATAATGCTTTCATGTCCCCTTTAACCCTGTTGGTCTTGTGTGGCCTGCCTCAAGAGATGAGATCTGGCAGACAAAAAAAAGGATAAAAATACAGGACAAAACATTGTGCTATACTGCTAACATTAGGTCGATGGGTATGGTTTTGCTTGTGTGAATAGGTGGGGGAATTCTGCACCACTCCACCAAATTTAGTGTTTCTGCACCTTACAGTCTCTGCTCCCCATATCATTTTGTTTCAGAAGAAGAACTAGCAAATACAGTAGTGCTCCGGCACTGCATGCTTGGAGGCCTAAAAAATGCATGATGGGAGCTACTCCACTGAAGCTAGGGCTGCATTATATCACATCGGAAGTCTTTGAAATATTTGCACTTAATATTGCGCTAATCTACAAAAAGATTAAATAAACTATAGCGTTGTTATTATCTACCAATGGAGTGTGACAAATAAGTTGGCAGTGTTTCTGAGTTGTGTCAAGTCACAAATCACTGCCGACAAATACGATATGAGTACAGGGCTTTAGATAACAGGCGTAAAAATTTGTCCAGACACTGGCTTTTTGGTACTATATGGATGCTTACTTATGCCCCCAATTTGCAGATTAGTAAAGCCTAAAATATTAATGATGCGTATTGTGACACCCAACTGTAAAAACCGCATGCAGCTGTAAAAACCACTGAGGTCTTTTTACCTTTTTTTATCCACAGTATCGTCTCTTTTAAAGATGTTGTGCTGCTGCTGAGACTCGAGTTTGAGTCAAAAACTGAAGCTCCCATCTCTGGCCTGAATTTACTTTAATGTTATAATAATTATTTAATTTATTATTTAGGTATGTTTACTACCTAAACATAAATTAATGGCCATATAAAGTGCACAGGGAATTGCTTCAGCATTTATTTTTCAGGATTGTTATCGACATCAATCCATACCTAATTAGACGGATTGGTTATCGGCCATATGTGACCAATCCACTTCCAGTGCTTACTTATTTATTTTTCAGCAGTCCTATTTCTTGTTAAATTTGTACGATCAATCATACGTCAGTTTTTTCCCATTTTAGATGTGTTTTCTTGGCATTCAGGTGACAATATGTGACTTGCGTGCTTGCAAAGGAAACTAACAAACATGTCTGCAATCCAGAAGTATTTTACGCTTGAAACAACAACTAGCAGCATGGCGATTTGCAGTCTTTCTATAAGCAAAGTTTTGAGAGTTGCAAGTAGCGTTTAGTGGAAAATCCCACAAAACAAAGTAGATGAAATTGTGCGAGACAATGCGAGTAATTTGAAAAAAGCAATGGATGATTTGGGAGTCGCTATCTTGGGCTGTTTTGCCACTCACTATAGCATGTAATACATGAAGGGCTGCTATTGCACAAAGTGTAAGTGACGTTATTGCCGATGTGAGGCATTTTAAGCATTCACCACTTGTGTATACTCGCTGAGTTACAAATGCTTCACAAATTCTTAAAAGAAGATGCACAAACAAGGTGGAACAGTATATTATGTATGTTTCTAGTAGCCTAATTAGCAAAGCTTTTTTTGGCATACACTTTTTTTTCATTTCTATTTACTAGTTTAAAAAGAGCTCTGGTAACCGGATCAGTACTCAAATAGGCCGATACCCTCTGTTCAGATATCGGGATCATATCAGCACTGAAAAAGTGGGATCATTGCACCTTTCATTTTAATAGACTGTATATTCAATGTAGAATTCTGTTAACATTTGCTCATACTATTCTCCCACTGGGGTATGAAAGATGTTTTTGGAGGTGCCCTTTGCCTGTTGGTTATTTTGCTCATTTACTCTTGTTATGCAAATTGTATTTGGCAAATCAGATAATCCGCTTTGAATAATGGATTCACAGTAGACCATGAAAAAAATTAAAAGTTAAATACCATAACAACCGTCTCTTATTTCCATTGCATGATGTGTCATTAGGAATTGCCATGACAAGTCTAAATGGGATTTTGCTTGCCAGCATCAGGCTCTCATGGGAACACAATAAATTGCTTTTTCGAAAGAAACACGTAAAAGTCCATAAAACCCACACTTATAAGGGGCCCATTTGCCCAAAATTGTCTCTTGAGTCAATTACAAATCAAATTAGATCAGTCTGTGTACATTTTCTGTGATATGGACAATCCTTTATGTCACCGATTGACAAAGTGAACATGGCACTAGACTTTCAATCCATCCAAATGTGGATTCAACTGTAATTACAAGATTAAGGACTTCCGCACACTGTTGTGGATGTCTTTTGCTTCTAGCTAGAACCAAGAAGAGCCTGTGTATGCTAGTTTAGTGCTACCTCCAGGCTCACCTGGAGAGCAGGTTCTGCCACCAGGTGGCATCCCTCATTACCTTCCGTTGTCCAGCTCATACTGGCCAGAGAAATCACTGAAGCCTCCCTCCCCTTTGCCCTGGGATTTGATGATGCAGGAATAACCGAAGAATGTTTTCTCTCTGGTGAGATTTACTTCAGGCCTGGACAGGGGGGATTGCTCATTGTCATCCACTGGAAGGAGATGTGAGAGAAGAATAGGCTAATGCTGGACAAATGTACACAGGGAAAAACACACAAAGAACCCACCGATGCATTAAGGTGTCATGTGCAGGTATTTCACAAAATGGACTGAAGGGAGCTCTGTGTGCATAAATCCATTGAGAATGCAGATGCATCTTCAGTACTAGAGGTGATAATGTGATAATATGGTGCCTGTGCTGTGAAGGGGATGTTAAAGTATCTGAGCATCTGCTAAGAAGTTTGCTGGTTTTGTGTGCTAGTTTTTTATTAACTAGAGATGAATCTCTACTTAATTGAACATTTTTATCTGGATTTGTGACTTAACCTATAATTAATGTGGGACTTTGAAAACTAGTTACAGCTCTTATGGACATTTCATTCTCTAAGGACAATTTCTGAATCTTGGGTATATTTTGTGTGTAATGTTGTGTTTCCATAATCACATATCCAGTACATGGCCACAGAGAATCAAGAACTTATCCCAGAAGCACAGGGCATGAGAGAGAGTATACCAGTCCAAAAAAGTACACATACATAAATCTTAGTCAAAAACTATTGGCAATTTAAAGTCACCAAATCAAACCACATGTTTTTGGACTGTGGGAGGAAAAGTCACAGAACAAAATGGGAGACATGCAAACTTCACACACACAGAGCTGAAGATGGGATTCAAACCCAGGGAGTGCCATGTCTGCCACTGGGTCATAGTTCATGACTATAGGTTTCATCAGCAGCAATTAACTAAAATGGGTCAGATTGGATATTTGTAAAACACAGTAGAGCTATTCTATAGCCAGGAGATGTGGTGGTAACTTTCATTCGGATATTTACATGTATTGCCCAAGATTGGACGAGTGTCTCCATTTCACCCATTCCGGTGGTGATATCTGGACAGCATGTTTCTATATTCAGCTTGTCCAGTGTTTAAGTTGTTAGCAGGCAAACTCTGCTGAAACATCCAGAATCATTAGAAGGTTTGCTGGTAACATTTTTTTTTGTTGTTGGAAATTTAACTCACAGTAGTCATGTAGCAAGCACAACCAATCTGCCCCATGAATGGGACATAATCTCACCTAAATCTACATGTTGTTTAGTGCTGGGGTGGTATGCAGGCAGTGATTTGTATATTCAGTGGCACCCTGTCGGTTTTGACATTCTGGGCGACATTGTACATAGTTAACGTTTCACCCACACGCGCACTCATCTGCAGGAAGGTTAAGCCACAGTATATCATCATTATACATGCAGCTGCAACGCCAAACTGACCAAACGGCGTCCATGAAGACTGGAACGCTGGTAAGTCAGAATTAATGAGAACAGCCTTTCAAGGCATTTCATGTAAAGTCTGCCGACACAGCATGGGATCACAATAGCCAATGCCGCTGTTGACAGGACCTCCTAAAGAACGGCTTTGGTAATCTATGGCCCCCTTCCTTCCAGAAAAAGCACAATTGAGTCAAATACCCAGAACCCAATTTGAGGCCTTTCAAGCCTAAACTCTGTGGACAATAAAACCACATAACAATACTGTTAGTGTTGAAGCCACAGTACTGTTCAACACACTCACTGCCAGTTAATTCATACCATATGTGACAGAATGCAACAAATAAATTGCAGCCTTCTCCCTAGTGTTAAACTTTAAAGTCACCTCAAGGAAACGGTGTAATTTATTTTGTTTTGGTGCAGTGTTATTAACTCTGATCCGAGGATATGGAAGCCCCGGGGATGGTCACTGATTTCCTGAAGCTTTGAAGAGATTTGTCCTACAGGTCCCTGAGCCGGTATAGGGTTTCACCAGCAGCAAATTACCTGAACGTCAGGGTGACCCCCCAGCCCCCTCACAGAGGGCAGGCCGAGCATGACCAAAGTTTAGGGGACTGCTGAGAGAAGAGAGGGGAGGCAGGGGTGTCAGCAAAAACAAATATGTGTCTAGATGCTGTGGAAAAATATTAACCAGCAGTTTCTCAAGGAAAAGTGTGAATATCATAATCAGGGGAATAAAGCAAACTGCTTTATTCCCCAATTCTTCTCCATGGAATTACTAATTATCTCTGACATTTAAACATTTTATCCAGCTACATGTCCCAGACAAGGAACATGTTTTGCTTTCCAATCATTTTCAGTGAAGGCTATTTGTGCAATAGAACATTTCTAATTTATAATACAGAAATCTATGGTTTCCACTCCACATTCAATCTATGTAATAATTTTGTGAGGGACTCTTCAATCTAAATTTCAAGATAAACGCTGTTTTTAGTCCACATGTTTTGAACTATGCAGTACCATTTCCTCTGCCCCATTCACATACAGCAATTCTTTATTCATTATGGTTCATACTGATTCAGACATTCACTGAAGCCAGACTGCAACATTGATACATACATTTTGCAATGAAAACACGTGACTGATTCCCCTATTACAAATGTGTGTTGGCTCCTAAAATGTCTGTTATTTGTGTCACATTTTTCAATCAATTCACAGGTAATCTAGAACAAAATTCACTTTCACATAAGGTCTGGGAAAGTAGAAAAGAAAAACAAAAGAAAAATCATTCTGTATCATCCTTCTATATTACCTACACAGACCCAGAATTTCATCCTTGCCAAGTGTGTCTAGTAAGAGGCCTTGATTGTCCTCTATTGGTCTGCAGAAGAACTAAAGCCAGGTATTTTTTTTGTTTGCCCAAAATAAAATAAAAAAAAAAAATGCAATTAGATTTAAGATTTAATCCTATTTCCCTCTTAACTGGAGAAATGTCATCGCCTTACTGTCCCAGGAGAGCACATACAGCATCAAGTGGGCTCACGCCTTTGGCTTTTGCAATGGAAAACTCCGGTTCTTACCTTTCCCGGCTGATTGGCTCTTGATGAACCAGGACTGGACAGCTGTGAACTGGATTGTTTTGAATTATTGCTGCCGTAGATGCTTTGAAGGGAAACTGGTATGGAAACTGAGACAGGGCTGTATTAATGGTGACCACGCGTATCTCAAAACGCTGCATACCCAGCATATGAGTCAAGAAACTTCGCCTCAGCATCATGGATGAGCTGGCCTTCATGTAGCTGTTGTTTATTCAGGGAGTGAATGTGCATGTAGCTTCTGGGATAGTCCCACATGGTTGTAATTACCTGAACGGCCAGCGAGATGGGGGGGCCTGAGTAACGCAGCAGTATCTGTGTCTCTAGGTCATGTCGCCTCGGGGGGGACCCAGCCTCTACCTCGATGAGAGCTGCAAGTGCTCATTCCTCAAAACCTCCCTCCCCCATCACCTTGACCTCCCCCTTGGATTTGTGTCCTTTTAACTCACGCCAGGTGACAATGGCTCCCATGGACTCTCACTCTGCTGTGTTTGCATTGCTTCCAGACACAACACAACAGTTTACAAGAAATCCAAATGCTTGAATAGGGGCTTGTTTATTATCATAGAAGGTCAAATCGCAGAACATTCTGCTCTGTGTGTGTTGAAGTATCAAGGCAAAGGGGAACACCATAGAAATACATTCACATTTGCAATTACAATGGAACTTCAACAGCCAAGCATTTTATACTTGCAAAGTCATAGGAAACATTTTCATTGCAAGGAAGTTTACTAAATAAATGTTTGAGAAATATTATTCCACTACTCCTGGATGTATATTCCAAAAAAGGGCATCGTTTTTCTTTCCTAAATTTGTTTGAATGTTCCTTAATATGTGCTCTTCCCCCACTGTTACCCCAAATTCCTCATACACCTACTATTATTATGGTCTTTACAAATGCTAGTGATACTGATAACAGCCAGAAGTCTCCATTTAGGCTTGTCATCATGACAGATGTTTTTAGAACTTCCTGTTTGCTGTATGGTGGGGGTGTACAATGAAACTTGATCATTGAGCTATAGATGAAGAATGGACCTTGAATTCATTTTATGGCCCTGAGATGTAAATTAAGCAGAGCATGTCACTTGGGGTCTTACCACTCATGTTGATTGGAAAAAGAATACCCTTTGTGATTGGACATTTGCTGTCTCATGGAGAAGCTTGCAATCAAGTGGAGCAGATGACACAAAGTGATTATGTGGTCATGTTCATGTGGTTAGGCGAGGTTTGCAATCACTCTCCTGGCCAGTCACTGGTGCAAGAATGTTTAAAGCCGATCCCATATTGAGTCAAACATGTGAAATAAGAACACAGGCTTTTTCGATTTCATTCCAAAGTCTGGAACTTTTCTTGGTGGTCTTTTGACTGCTCTCAGTCTACAGATGTTTTAGTTGCACTAAATGATAAAAAAGTACTTCTTGGTATTTTTAGACTCTTGTGTTTTTCACTATGGACATTGCTACAGGATCACATCAGACCACCATTTTGTGGACAGAAATTGACTCATGCACAAGGTTCATTGGAGGAAGAGGACACATCGATCCTAACATTATTAAACAAAGTCCAGGAATATTCCATGAATATTGAATCTTGTGCTTGAGAAATACATTTAACATAGACCATCTGCCATGGAATTTCTTGGCTCCATCTAATGAGAAAAAGATGAGGTCTTTAGTTAGTTCCTCAGGAGAAACTGCTTTACAAGATCACAACTTCATAGTCTCAAAAAAAGCTAGGTAAATCTGAGGTATGCTGACATTCAACTTTTATAAATGAATCTTTTCTTTTTTTTTTCTGTTAATTTTTATTCTGAACTGTCAGCAGTCAAAGGAGGTGAAAGTGTACCAGATCAAAGCGACTTCATTTTCATCAGTATAAATAATCTCATCACAGGTCCCAAGAGGGACCCAACAAAAACAACCTGCAAATCCCTTGTGAAACCCGCAAATCTCTGCGGCCTTGTTGATTTGACTGATGTCAGTATGTGGCTGAAAGTCAGTGATGCAATACAAGCGACTTCCTGCTGAAAAGCATATCATTTTACTATGACCCTAGGTCACGATCTCTGACACAGCCAAGTACACCAAGCCTTCCTCAAGCACCATGCCAGCTGAAAGCACAGATAACATCTAGAAAATAACCAAAGTAGAAATACGACCATCCTTGTGTGGCTTTTCAAACTGGTACCGGGAAGTCAAACATCTGGACTTTCTCACGTCAAACAAATGGGCAACCTGCTCCCTGTCCTCCAGAATAACTCTTAAGAACCTATCAGGAAGATGTAGTGCTGACGACAGAAGAAGCCACTCGTTATGAGCAAACCATAAAAGCTTTGTTTAAAAATCAAGGAGTGCCTTTTTCAGGCACTCAATAAATTCCCTAGGGTAAGCAGAAGTTGGGCAAGAACACTCAGTGAAAACAGGAAATAACTCCTTCATACTTCTATTAGCCCTAAGGACCTAGTGATTTGCCAGCTTCTTGTGTGGGCATTCCTCTGCTAGAAATGCACTTAGATGATCTCCGCCAAGGTCCTTGGTCACTCAGGATCTGTTTTTCTGCCAAAGAACCCACCCTGTTTATAGCCAATTCGCATTTGGTAAAATATGCTACATGTCTGTATAAGTAACAGCAATTTTCAAGGGAGAGGTAAACTAAGTTCTATAGAAGCCTAGGACGCTGACACCTGCGATCTAAGGAATGTGTGTGTAGATTGCCCAAGGGAATATTAGGGTATTATTAAAAAAACACTGAGAATTTTGATTGGTTTAGTCTTGCAGTTATAAGCTACTGCATGTAACATGTTTCAGAACTGAATGAAACCCACCTGGGACTTGGCCACCATCATTTTATCATATCATTTATAGTGTATGTACAGCATAGCTTTGCCTTTTCAGTGAAAGCGCTACCGAGGTTAACTGGCTGCCTCACTAATAGTGAATTTCCTGCAGAGGTCTGAAAAAGCTGTAATTTCATATTAACAGGTTACCGTTTGTCTGCAAAGGCCATTTTCTAGTCTCAGAAAGCTGTTATTCTAATATTATGAGCCAATACTAAATTAAAAATGTCCATTTGCCAAAAGAGCAAAAATGTCTGAAACATTCCGTGGAAAAAAATCGAAACCCTTTAGGTGCATGTTAACAGGCCACATGAAGCATTCCCCTGTGAAGTGGTAGCGAGTGCTTCCAGATCCTTCTATCGACATGAACACAAGCCAGTGAAATGTAGTGCCCGGATGAATGCATAGCTCTTTTGCTCCCCACCTACGTGAGGCTGGATGGTGGCCTGTTCTCTTCCCATCTGACCAGAGTGAGTTACTGCAGAGAATATTTTATATTTTACATTTGCCAGAAGTTTTTTTTTGTCTGAGAGATCAGATTAAAATGCACTTGTCTGGAGACCAGAAAGGATTGTGGTCACATGACCACAAGTGAATATTTCAGTTTTTCAACCAAAATACAGCCTTTTGTGAGACAGTATACAAGAGTAATAACAGGCAATGCAATTACTGATATTACTGATAAAACCTTTATTCTCAATATGCCGTTTGCACAAGAACTGACACACCTCTAAGATTATAAACATTATTATTTTCTCGTTTGTTTAATTGTTTTATTGTACAAATTTATACAAAATCGATTCAGGCTAGTCAAGTTCCACAAAAGTGTTATGTATTAAAGCACAGTTAAGGGAGGATGAGGTGTCCAGCCAGTAGCCGGGGGCGGGGGGAGATCAAAACACACACCGAGCATCTCAATAGAACAGTCTGGGGGGAAAAGCACGACCCTGACATTCCACACGAAGAGCATCAACAGCATCGAGAACATTTTCACTTGCATCACTACATTTGATCCTGAATGGACAGCATCTGATTTTAGTACTGACAGTAGTTAATAGTAATAATAATAATAATAATAATAATAATAATAATAATAGCAACAACAATAATAATTCTGCATGGTAGGTCTTTAGTGAACTTAGATTTAGTGACTTTGTTATTCTAGACCTCCCACCCACTTCTCCAAATTTTCTTTTCTTAATCTTTGTCAGCTTATTTCAGAGGCAACGTAACTTGGCCCCACTTCACACAGCCAAAGAAACTGGAGTGCTGTCCATTTCAGGAGATTGGCAGTAGAGCTGATGCATATAGAGAGAGGAAAGCACACAGGCTTCATAACGATATTCAGTGTGTTATACTTACGTTAATCGAAACACCGACGCAGGAGTACATGTACAGGGCTTGTTGTCAGTCACATCATGCAGTTATGTTACAGCGTGGTCAGAAATTGCCCTCACGTCACAGGACATCCCCACCATAAGGCCTGCCATATGTCTGGTGTTCTTGTGGGATTATTGTGTGGCACGTATAATCATCCTCATTTCTAGAGAAGCACAGAAGTAGTCATCTTTTTTACAGTGTGTTTATGTGTTTAAGTTGCGAAACAAAACGAGAAAAAAAAAAAATATATGAACAAGCAATCCACAACAGCCTTTTCTAAACGATATTAAATGTCCAGATGTTATTGTGAGGGCTGTTTTGGCTCCAGTCGTGTAAATGATTTTCAGAGTTGGGGAGGACTATGAGCCACAGCAAGGCCACTGTAACCCCGTGCAGGGGATGAGTGGATGAAGTGAGCACTCTCCTCGTTTTCTTTTCTGCAATTGTTATGGAAGCGGATTAAAAGGGAGATGTGCGCTGTATGGGCGGCAAGGGCTCACAAATTCACCCCGCAATTATGTGGTTTCATAAAAGAGAATGAATGTTTTTGCAGTTGCCTGGGGGGCTATCTGTGTGGTTTTTTGTGTCTATTCTTCCACATTCACCAGAACTTATGCATGAACTATTCATAAATACTTCCAGACTTGTTGAAAGCTGCCGACCCCAGTGGTCGCTTGAATCAGTCACTGTGCCTTGCCTGACCAGTCCTTGTCATTAATTTCCCAACAGTTAAACCATTCAAACAAATATGAATACTAGCAGTTTTAACCCTTAAAATGTAAATACCAGCATGACAGACATAAGCAATCACCTAATATTCACCTGGTCTCTAAAGAGCGTTTTTTTTTTTCTCAAAAAAATAATGGAGAAAAAGGCAGGTAGCAATGACTGTGTGAAGGTGTGCCTTTAACCCCAACAGCATCAAAGTCTGACAGTGTTGTAACAAAGATGAGGAGGAGGCAGGCCTTTCCAATCGGGGGGGAAAAAATCCACCTAATCAAGTGGCTCAAAGAGGCACCAAAATGATTGCTCAGAAACCCTAGGATACAAAAATCTGGTCCTAATTGTAATTCTGGAAAGGTCTGAGATTTGTATGCAGGGACACAGATCTTACTTGAGCAAAAACAAAAATGGTAATTACACTGGATAAATCAGTCATTATATGGTGAAGCACAAGTCAACATGAGTGATTCCACACTCAGAACATTGGTTGAGACTAACTCCCCATGTATTTCTTACAGCAAGGTGTGGAAAGCCTTAAAAATAATGGAGGAAATCAGAGAGAAGATGTGAAGAAGGTGAGAAATCTTATTTCTAGAAGTAACATTAAGAATTCATTTTGAATGTCTGGGGCTGATATTCATAACTTTTGTAACATCTGTTTCTGCATGATAGGTTTCACAGCTTTTAATTACGTAAGGCATGCCTTGCTCAAATGGCATAGCGCCTTACAAGAAAACTCAAATAATCCATTTTTAAATAACATTAGCAAGTAGCTGCATAAAATAATTATGCAGAAAACAATTCCCTTTAACTCAGGTTTCTATACAGTATACCATTTTATTGCACTCACAATTACAATAAAAAAAAAAAAAAATCAGGCAAACATTTGCATGCAGAAATTTCTTTCATACAAGAAAAAAAATATACAAAAAAATATTTTCATCAACAACTCAAATGGCTGTTATCAACTGAACAATTAAATATATTGTAATGTGTTTGGCTGCCTTTGAATATTTATATGGATTGCACACCAAAGAAATTGTGATCTTTTTCACTGTGATTGTATCAACATGAATCGGAGATTAGGTTTGGTGCTCTGAAAAGGCCTTGATCTCCGGAGGTATGGTCCACAGCTACAGCTCAGGACGGGAACCAGAAGCATAAAAACACACAGCTTGTTACCGCCAAAGTGACCGTGGTCACAGTTACAAAGGATAGCCGGCCATGGACTGCAGCTCACATCTTATGAATGACAACTGATTCATAATTACATGATGATCTTATTTTTGATGAGGGATGTCACTTTTTGATCAAGGTCAGTGTGACTCTTTTCTGAATGTCTCACCAGCACCTGATCTCTTTTTTTTCCAGGTTTACAGTCAGTCAGTCAGTCCTAAATCACCAAATATTGAGTTAAGCCATTCTAAGCTCAACACACAAAAAAAACAAGATGAAAATGATTTAGAAACCATATTACGGTACAATGTCTATGGAGATAACATCTTTCTACTGGAAATGTCTGGCAGTTTTATAGTATCTGTTTTTTTTTTTTTTTTTTTTTTTTTTTTTTTAAAAAGAAAAACACCGAAAACTTTAAGATGTGAATGAGGCAGCTTCCCTTCTCATCCTCCCCCTATGGGATAAGGCGATCCACTCCTTGGTGGGGACTCTCGGCCTCGAAGCACCCCGCCCCCAATAGCCAACCTAGGCTGTAGAAAGGCTGGGAGCACAGAGAGTCACTGAATTCCTGGGTGTCATCTTTTTTTTTATGTTCTCCTTTCTAACCCACATCGACGCGGAACCTCAGAAAGAAAAGTTTTGGCAGGGTTTGAAATGCACACAACTCTGCGGACCTCAGCCTGAGGCTCCGGGGTCATGATGGGTAGTGTCTCGATCCAGTCAGGATCCAGAGCAGGACCAGCTGGAGTCCCATCACAAGCCAAAGTGACGGGGTTAGCCTGGAGCCGCTCCCACAGTCGGAGTCGTCCTCCTGTTACCAGCATGGAAAAAGCCATGGTCAGGAATCATGCTTTTGCTGTGTATTTAGTCTTCCTACCCTATGCTCTGTTAGTCTCTACTTTGCAAACCAACACTCCAGGTCTAGATTACAAGCTTCCCTGTTACCAGAGCCAGCCACAGAAGAAGTCAGATGGACGGTCCAGTGGTGACCTGCCAGCCAAGTCGGACAGGGAACCCCCAGTGTTTTGAGTGGTAAATAAAAAATCCAGTTAGCTGCTGGAGCCAGAGGAAGGCGCCTAGCTAGCATGCTTCTCCATGCCTTTCAGTTCACTGAATGCTAAGCTAGCATGTCAGCTACACTGAGAATTAAAACACCATATATACATGCAATGCACAGCCAGTCAACAGACAGAGACTATGAAAAGACACCAGGCAATAAGGCAAACAGGATTTAAAGTACCATTCACAAACAAAATTCAAGAATGTAATAGAAATCGATGTTTAATATCATGATGATTCATTGCCTTAAATTTGCATATATATCTCTTTTAAGGTTGTTCCAGTTACTACTAAGACTATCATTAGTACTATTACTAACAACAATGAAAAAGACAGTATCCGCAGAACTATGACTTGAGATGCTGGTAGAACTATGAAACCCTGAAACAGAGCAGACGGAGGTGACACTGACCCTTGACACCACAAGAACACAGGCAGCGAAATGCAGAGCGGTGCAGAGGCCGAGTTGGCGGAGCCGCGGCTGGCGAGGCACATGGGTTCATCCTATCAGCAATGTGGGGATGCGAGTGGCAGCAAATGCGAAAGCGGCGAGAGAGTGCAGTGGAGGAGGAAAAGGGCTCAGAGAGGGGAATGAGCATGTCATGCAACAGCCACCACCGGCAAAGAAAGAGAGAAAAGAGAAAGAGGGTGAGCGAATGAGAGACAGTTTTTCAGGCTGCAGAGTTGAGAGTGAAGCGAGGGGGCACAAAGGGTGATGTGGCCAAAAGGAGGCTCAGGAAACAAGGTAAGCAAGAAAGTCAAGATTTCACACAAAAGACCCTTAATTTGAATCTGCTCGACTGGTTCAAGGTTAAGAAAGAGGAAGGGGGTGTCTTATTGTGTGAAAGCTGGATATTTATTTAATTACAGAAAAGAATGGAAGAAATGCTTGAAAAAATCATGGTGCATTCATAAACAATTAACGCTCGAAGCTGATCTGCAGCTGAAATACGGCTGGCGTGGGAAGCCCGGTCACGTGACCAATTAAATCTGCAGACTGATTTTCTCTTTGCCTTTGAGGAGGGCAACTTACGTTGATGTCATTATCGAAACAGACGTCCGGTCCTTTTCTGTATCTAGGATTCTTGGCAAGTTCGCAAGGGTTTGGGCCTTTGGCTAAACCAAGTGTTCAGGAAACATAGGCCATCTTTAGTTGCCCCCAAAAGCCTGAGTTTCAAAACCAAAGGTATCCTTTGACCTGGCCCTTATGTCACATGACCTAATAAACAGTCCATCCGAAATTGTGATTAGGAGCACAGTTGCTGCTAATAAACCCAGGTTGGCAGTTTAAATCTCACCCTCACTCGGTTTGTGGACTTTGCATGTTCTGCAGATAGGTGAATCAGCATCTCTAAATTGCAATTGCCATAGTGTGTGTATGTCCTCATAATGGGCTTGCATCCCATCCTCTGTGTATGTCCCCTGCCTTGTGCCCAGTGCAGCTGGGGATGGTCTCCAGCACCCCTAACCCCCCCACCAAAAAAAAATACCTGGGCCGTAGAAGTGACTGTTAGGTTGAGGAATCGATAACGTGGTTTTAGTGCTTTGATATGCTGTGTGGGAAGGATACACAGCTGCTCTGATTGTATCAGAGGTCTCGGGTCACATGACAAGCAGGTCCCCTTGGCATCGGTGATGATGAATACTAAATTTGTGTTCTCCAGCTTTTCAGCATAGTACATCCTGAAATACAGAATTTTTTTTTTTTTGCAGATGAATTTCAGCAAAGACATCCATAAACATTCTCCAAAATCTTCTCTTCTTTTGCTAATGAAGCAACTAAAAAGAATCCTTTTAAAGATAAATTCATAACAAAGCTTGGTTCACAAAGAAATATCAAAGAAAATCTGCAAACAGACGCTTTCATCTGAGCAGGTCCATCATACTGGTCTAGTACAGAAGCTGAAGTGTTCGCATATTTAAAGATTCACAGTCTCACTGCAGACCTGCCGTAATGAACAGTCAAGGGGGTGCCATGTTTATACAGGTATGGGGTTCAGATGAAGTTACATGACTTAAAGATCAGCACAGTGGTTGACTGCTCTGGAACTTGACGCTTCTTTATGGTGGCTGTTAAATTTTATGCGCCCGACACCGTTAATGTGGAGGAGAGAACGCAGCATTGCTGGTGCTCCACGTGGAATGTCGTATTTCCAGCCCACCAGACAGATTCCCCCATTCAGGGGGTTTGCGAAAAAAGCTCTCCAAATGACATATTTATGGTTTGATGGGGCACCTAGGTCCACTTCCCGTGCAACCTCTCATCAAATTATCATCTCAAGGTGCGCTGACCTTGAGAGCAAAGAAACAGAGCCACATCCAGGAAGCTTAGGAACTAAATGGCAAGTTAGGGAGAATAGATCATTCTCTCAGATCATCTGTACACACAAATATCGTAATCACTTTTCCGCTAAATAATTCACCCAGTGGGAGTAGGGGAAGGTGCTTATCTCAGTAGCAGTCCATACTCCAGACTTGAAGTTCACATTTTAGCCAAAGATGTTGCTATTTCCCACTTGTAGGGTCACCCCCCAGACCTAGGCTGTCCGTGACGGGGCACCTCTACCTGGAACAGTTTCCGCAGTCAAGCACTCCAGGCAAGGTCTTATCATCCTTCTCAAAGTAGTACTGAGTCTGCTCCATGATGCAGCTCTCCAAGAGGACGGGCTCCTCATCATCCATGTCGGCTTGGGTAGGCAGGTAGACATACACATACAAGTTTGTAATTATATCTTTGTGGGGACTCCCCATTCATTTCTATTGGGAAAAGTCTCTAATCCCAACATGACGACCTTAACCCCTACCCAGCCCTAACCTTAACCATAAGTAACCAAACAAAATACGAGATTTTTGGCATTTTCAGTTTTTGGATTGCATTCACAGATCTTTGTGGGAATAACAGATTTTTATTACATTTTGTGCAGAACATTTAGTCCCCACAATGTAATATAAACATAATACACACACACAGGCTGTCAGAACACTACCCATAATGGTCTTCCCATTAGCCCAGAGTCAGTAGATTTTACTGAGAGTTCTGCTGTTGAATATCAGCACCGGTCACAATAAACACATCTTCTAAGCCTAAGTGGGCAGTAAACGCTATTCCATACGGTCCTTTGTGGTCTGCAACACAGATATCATACGTGTTTGCTGACCATTAAAAACAAAAATATGAAACAGGCCTGCTCAACATGAGATCGAATAGATACTTTATTTGTTGGTTCTGTAGCCATACAAACTAGACATCAGTGGTTCTCGTTTCTGGGGATATTTTATGTTCCACTCTGAATATATATTTTATATGGTATATAAAACTAATTCTATTTTTAAAAGTCTGTCAAAATAACATCATGCCCATTCTTTGAAATCCAAGACAATCTATAAAAATTTCTCAAGGTAAAAAAAATAAAAATTAAATCACGTCATAAGTGAAACTCCAGGATGTGTCAAAAAAAAAAACACAGGAGATTGATAGCCTTTTTTTAAGTTTCTGGATATATTGCTCAATTCGTCGCACATGTATGTCGACAGACAAAGAGTGGTTCAAACACCCCGAAGAAAGATTTAAGTTATTTTAAAGCGTCCTGATAAATCGCTTCCAAACTCACCTGCAACCAGAGTTTCTGGAAACGCCAGACCGACGAGGAACTGCTGCAACAGTGACCTAGAGGTGAAAGAGAAAGAGAAAGATTACATGCTAAAAAGAGACTGGTTATTTATAATGTAGGACTATATCCTTCTGGTTTTGCGTTGAGGTTCAAGGTTTGGCCATTCGTGGGTTGCGAATGGAGTGGTACTTACCAAGCAGTCGTACTGGCCCACCAGCCCAAGTTCAGTATTTCCGCTATGGTGGGCTGAACAGGATTAACAAATGTAAGATGACCTTGCAGGGAAATTTAGGTTCCTCTACCCCTCCCCTCCCAAAATGGGATCCATTCCTAACAAAGCATTATATGCTGGTTTTATTATTGCTTTGATTATTTTCCAGATCTGCTTCTGGAAACTAAATGAAGGGAGGATCTGACACATTTATTGCATTAAAAAGTGCAGGCAATGTGACATAATAAAAGTGATCTTGTGACATAATTTAAACATAATTACGCTGTTAGAGATTATCCAAACAAAACTAAGGACAAGTAGCCCTGCAGTGGACACTCACCACGAAGACACGTCGGCCTGCTCCCCTCTTGCCAGTCCGGCCTGGGGTGCACACCGACTGGTAGTCGTAGGTCTTGTTGAAGGTGTACAAAGAGTTGTTCACCAGGTTGATCATGAGGATGGGATCGATCTCACCGAAGAAGCGCCCGATCTGTTGTGGAACGGCAAATTAGCAGGTCGGTTTTGCACCGGATGCTCAGTTCTTGAATATTGTGAGAGGTACCCAGAGACAGCATCAAAACAAAACAAAAAAAAAAAAGAAAAAAAAATCACTGACACATGAATCTGACTCAGAAGAAAATCTGTCTATCATATTGGATGTGACATCTGTTTCTGCTCCCGCTTTGCAATCTAGCAGAGGCCTTCAGGAAGAAAGACTCTCCATCTTGATGGATTGAATGTGACGTTTTTCATCATCAAACATTTGTTACGTTGTGTTCAATCTTTTCATTAATAAGACCAGCGCCTCTTGAAATGTATGGAGCATACAGCAAATAAATCCACAAAACTGTTGCCTGGGTAACACAGATGGTGGTCAAAAGCCATTTAAGAAATCCTTAATCCTCCCATCACCATTTCCATCTTTTCCATCCCATAATATGACAATACTTCAGTGATTAGTGTACTGTTTGGGGTATGGTTCTTCACAGTGAATATGCTGTGAAATATTTTTAAAATATGATTCATAACTGGCTCTCCTTCATAAAAATGAGCTCTGGCCCTCATGAAAATAATCCTGCAAAAATAATAAGCTGCTGATTTATTTTCCATCCATCCATCCGTGATAAGCTTTGTTTTCTTTCAATTGTTATTTATTTAACAGATTGGGGAAGGAGAGTGACGGAGACCTACACATGATGGATGACGTGATCAGAATATGACTCAGGCTCACCTGAGAGATATACTCATCCTGATTGGACATCATCAAGAAGCCCCCATCATCCAGAATGACACAGTCAACATGCTGTAAAGAGAATTCACTCTGTGAAGGGGGAGGGAGCTGTGAAAGAGATTAATTCCATTTTCCTCTTTCCACATGGAAGTTTTATGTACCTTATCATTCTTCACACAACCGCAGATCTCATCTTTGCACTAAAGGGAAGAAAAACACTCACATGTTGATGTTATTTGACAGAGTCATTCCTCTCGCTTAATGTGTGCATCTGAAGGGTATATAGGTAACAAAGCACAATCCCTCCTTACGTTAATCTTCATTGTAGCATTCATGAAGATCATCATCCAGGCCGTGACGTTGAGCTTCACGCCAACAACTGTGGCCGGGGAAAAAAAAACATAAAAAGAATGAGAGTGGATTTGGCGGCTGAAAGGGGCCCCCGACTAGGCCTGATAACGCAGAGCCCGTATCGGCGTGTGACTGACAGCTTTACACACCTCTGGCTCACACTGTGTAAAAACAGACCGCTCGGTCGGATCTGTCAAACACATTACGGCAGGGCGGTCGCGCATTTACAAACGGCTGGCTGTAACCCGGGGAGGCTTTCCTCGGTTACACCACTTGGATGACAGGCTCAGGACGGCCTCGCGGGGGCTTCTCACCAGCTGGTTTCATCTTGATTCCCCCTATGTTCACCTCCACAGCTTTGCTGACCAGGATGCCTGATTCAAAGACGTCCATGCTTCCTGGGGACAGAAGAGCATGTTAAAATCTGTCTCTCTCTTGGTGGTGCTGGGCATGTCCACCTCCAAAGGCTCAAAAAGAAATTTGGGACTTGGAGGGGAGGGGGATTTGGAAGGATATAAGTCTGATCTCTCCCACCGCAACCCAAACTGTCGAACTCCAGCTCAGGAATAAGGTGTGGTGGCTAGGGACGGGGTGCTCTGTGGTGTTGGTGTGGGGCAGGGGGGTTTGGGGGGTTCTGAGTGAAAACGCAGCTGTTCCCCCAGTAGAACCCTGGACACAGCTGGCGTCCCGCACCTCACTCTGTGTATGTCTGGCAGCAACACAACCTCAGGACACAGTCAGCCCTGAGGGGCCAGCGGTATGGAAGTGTGCACACTCCTATGGACCAATTACAAATTAATAACACACGGGAAATACAGAGGACACCTGCAAGTCCTGCCACATAACGTACTGTTGAAATACGGTGCTGTGAAGATGAAACCGTCATTATCCAGACTCCGCTTGTAGAAGCTCGACTCATACATCTCTGTGTTCTCTGTCCAGATATCCCCAGAGCTGTGTGCAAAGGAGAGAGAGAGAGAAAAAACAGTGTCCGGCATCAGGGTACAGATACAAAAGGTTAAAGTACTCCCAAAACTAAAGTCATGTGATGCAAATAACAACCAAATTCTGGGAAAACAGAGTTTCTAAAAAGACAGCAGTCGAACTTTAGACATACCACATCTTTGGCTGTGGGTCCTATAAATACTCTAACAGCTCTACACACTGAGGCTAAAGAATGATGAGATCTGCTTCAGAGCAAGGCTGAAGCATGACAGAATGGTAGCTTTTAAGGCTACAACCACCAATTAGCCATACAATACTGAGAATAACAGGAGCATCAAAACACTGCAGAACGATCTTGAGGAAGCAGATTAACTCCTAGGGTTAATGCAAAGGGTTTCATTTACAAAGTGAAAAGTTCAGCAAACTGCAATGTGGTTCCCTCTGAAAGAACTTCATCTCATCATTACCTCAGCTCTAATTCAACAAATACTTGCATACATAGATGGGCACATGGAAAAAAAAGGTTGAGAGAAACAGCAAAAGGACAGGAGGTACAGATACAAGAGAAACAGGAAGAGGAAGGACAGGAAGAATCAAAGCAATGAATCTGAATGGGGCAAATTTATCTCCATCTTTTTCTGCCCTGCCAACATGACCTAATAAAGAAGATCAAGAATGACACACAAAAGGCCTTAGAGTGGGTAATGGAGTCTTTTGACCCATATGGAAAGGTGGAAACCAGAATGAGAGGTAAACGGACACCATCAGTTCAAAGCTTTTCATGCCACGGGACCTCTGAATGTGAACAAGGTGAGAGCAAGCAAGGAGTACCTCTTTGGGTAAACCCGCGTGATTCCTCCATCGGTAGCTACAAATCTGGCAAGGACACCATCTCTGCATGAGGAAACCTTCATTAGTGATTACACCACAATCCCCAACACATTAAAAATGAGGAACTACTTTACTCAAAAAGGGCATGCCATGCTTACACCTTTCCAGTTTAGAAACAATTAATTAACAGATACTACATACAGAGTAAAATATATAAATAAATAACATGAATAACTTGGTAAAATAAAAAATATGTAAAATAACATGAAAATGTGCGACAAGAAATAAAATCAAAATAAAATTTAAATTCAAAGGAAATGTAAAACAATAATCAACCGAAAAGTAGAAGTAAGGGGGTAACTAAAATAAGTTCAAAGTAGCTTAAAAGTAGATTTGACAAGAACCTTAGAAGCTCAAATTGAGTTGAAAGCAAGAGAAAAAATGGTGGCTCTTTAATTTAGATTTGAACTCATCAATAGAAGTAAAGTATTGCGGCTTACACTGGTTGCATCTTCCAGACCTTCACCAGCTCACTCGTTAACCCAGCATCCAGGAGCAGCCTGTTGATCAGGGCAGTCTTGCCTGAAGGGGAAACAGACAGACCCAGCTTGGATTTCTATGAGTAATTTAGAGACACGGCCAGGGCAAACAGCAGGTAGCATGATAGGTAAAGAACACAGACCCATTATCTGAAGGTTACCGGGTCAAATCCCAGCCAGGACTCTAATGTCGTAACCTTGAAAAAGGCACTTACCCTAAATTGGACCTGTAAAATACCCTGCTGTGTAAATCGACAAAAAATCGACACAAGTAAAAGTGTCAGTCAAGCAACTAAATATAGCAGACAAGTGACCTCTTTATTACACACAGCACAAACTCTCCACTGAAACCTTTTACTAATTAGGGAGTAACATACGAACGGGAAAAGCACAGAACTGAGTTCTCACAGCTCTGAGGCTGTATGTGATTTCTCGTCAACACATTTCAGGTTAAAAGCTAATGGCGCTCACCTAACTATTACATCTTAAGAAAAAAAAACACTGTGGAAATCTTACATCTATATTATTTTGGTCTTTACTACCGCAGTCTACCAGAATATAGCTTTGAGGTCTTTGTATACAATTGGACTTAATACATCACACATTTTACTTTTTCTAAATCAATTTCATGGTCTGCTTGATCTTCAAACAGATTCTTCAAAAGGATATATGGGGAAAAAAAAACCTAAGTGTCTCAATAAATTAAACATTACTTTCAGAGAAGAAAGCTTTCAACAGCACACATTTAGGCCTCTCCAGGGAAATGGCAAAACAATTCATATAAAAACAAACAATGACTAAATGTAAGCCTAAAGTGGGGTATGAATTGCCCAGATTAAATTAACGCATTGATATTCACAATATTAGGAGAGTGACAGTTGTGATTTTAGTGACACTGTAGGAATTGAGGTAGCTGTGACGTTCAGAATATCTGCTACAAATAATTTTTATTGTACAACTACTAATTATTGTTCAAGATTAACATCTATGCAAAGGAGCTACATATTTAAATTTACACAGCTTGGTATTTGTTTTTACTAGAGCAATTTATGTTAAGGTACTATAACAGGGTGATACTGACTTTGTTATTGATTCATACATTGTCTCTGTGGTGAGATATGAATATCTGCTCTCACATTCAGATAGTTATTAAAAGTGTAAATTACATTTTTTTCTGTTCAGGTAGACACACAGACATACATAATGTGGGGTCACCAAATACTACTCCACCTGCTCTGGTCCACCACAGCTCTCCGAGGATTCATCTCATTCAAGCATACATGCGTGTGTACGTACGTACATGTCGGATTGTTGGGCGTCTTCCTGTCTATGTACTCGTTGAAGTCCAAAAGAAACTGGGTGTTGTTTTCTGACAACTTCAGGTCCTTGCAGTACTCTCTGCAGGAAGGGAGACCTCCTTATCTCACGTATGACTATGGCCTTATGATTATAATTCATGACCTTCTTGCTATATAAAACATCCTTGAGCATCTTATGCCATCAATGTGAAGGACACAGTCAAAAACCACTTTAATCTGACGCTGCTGAAGATGAAAGTTCAGGGAAGCATCAGGGAGTAGGGGGAGCAGACTGAGATGTAAAATGACAGAATTTATTTTTTTCTCTTAAATCATCTCTGATATGGTCATGAAGAATTTTAAAAATTGCCACTCCTTGATTTTAACGTGTTCCGTCAAACCAAGGAGTGAGCATAACCAAGCAAGGCACCACAGGGATTAGCTGGAGTCCCCCCGTGATTCGATGCACAAACACATATGGGCTTTTGGCTGCCAGTGTGATCCCTTATTCTTTCTACACGTTTTTACTGTTTAACACGAGTATCGAAGGATCAGGTGACACATTCCCGGGGAAGCCGCGAAGGTATCCAAATCGAAAAAAGAGCTCTCACCTCGGAGCTATGAATGTGTAGCCAAATTCTTCAAACTTGTCCTGCTGCATGGTCTCAGAAACTGCATGAAGTGGAGAGCCATAGTTAAGCAGAGTCTCTTTTTTTTCTTTTCTACTGGAGGTATTCCCTCCGTGTGGACAAGACCCACAAGCTCCGGCCCCAGACAGACAGTGCAAAACGGTGTTAGTAAAACCATGATGAAGCCTTACAGGAACACAAACAAGACAATCCTCTACAGTTGGTGTGTTTGACGTGACGCGGTGCCTCCATGCTGCTGATTTTATCCAGAGGCACCGGTGATTAAAAAAAGAAAGAAAAAAATCTGAAAAAATCTGACTAATATGCAGCAGTCGACTTAAAATGTTTATTTCCTTAAAATTATGGTTTTGCTAATTAAGTCTTTGTAGTAGTTCACTCAAAATATGTAATATGAAATCATTACCATTAATTGCTTTTTAATTAATATTAATATTCTGTCAAGACCGCTATTTGAGCCAAAATTCATTTTCACTTAACAGCCAGTTGGCTTTAAATTACTTTAAATTATATACATATATATATATATATAGTGTGTAGTGTGTGTGGTTTTTTTCATGCTATAAACTGTAGAGCATTATCTGACGCGTTCCCTGATGCCAATTAACATCTGCAGACCACTTGTTAATAAAGAATGCAGTACTCTGAGAGCACCATGCTGAACCAGTTAGTGTAGGTCTAATCGTCAGCACCGGCGTACGGGGACTGCATCGTGGGCCTGCTCATCGTCAGCACGGCTTCCAGCTCTAGGGCATTCATTCAGCCCCCCCCCCCCCCCACCCACC